>CM053788.1:350047712-350280212 GCA_028749045.1 Cupressus sempervirens
TTGCATCATGGATTGGAATAGGATGATGTACTTTATTTCACCTATGTATATTCTTTTAAGCCTATCATACCCTATGACATGTACAATAGATGATTGAGCATTCGAAAATGTAATTTATGAACATTGGACTTTTCATTATTATTTCATGAGGATGTTATGATAGATGAATAGATAAATTAGATGTGATTCAATGTTAAGGGATCCATGGAGAATGTAACCTGTTATGTTTATGTTTACTTTTAAATGGTTATTGTTATTGCTTCTATTATTATGCATAAGTTGTATATGGTTTTACTTCCATGTCTATTTTAATTAAAAAAATGCTACCAAACTTAGTGAAATTCTAGGTTAATTCTTTGGATCCCTTGGTGGGGCATTACATTTGGTATCAGAGCTCGAGTTTCTACATTGGGAGCTCTGGGTATTTTGGAACAAACAAGGACTTTAAAATTTTATGTGTATCTCTTTCAAACTTGAAACTAGGTGAAATAGAACTTGAACTGTTATTTGCATATTTTTCATACTCCAACACTTAGCTTTCAAAACTAAAAATTTTACTTAAACCTAATCATAGGATTGAACTTAGTCCATTAAAAATATATGTCTTTTGATTAAATAGTACTTTGTACTGTTGTAGGATGCTATCTGGGACTAGGTCTTCTGTTAGAGGCCGTGGTAGAGGCCATGGTAGAGGCCGTGGTCGAGACAAAGCTATCAATGTCCATGAGTCTGCCCATGAGGGATCTACTCATGAAGAGAGCAGAGGAGACCATGCTAGTAAGCAGTAGGAAGAGAGTCGTAGAGAGGACCAAGCTGAGTCTGAGGAGGTTAACTTGAGATAAATGATGCAGACCATTCTTGATCGTCTACCTCCTGCTCATGAATAGCCTAAAGCACATTAGACAAAACAAGAGCATAGACCCAGGTCTAGGAGCCCTTGGAAGGATCAACAGAGATCCATTGTATCTACTCAGATGAAGGACTTTTTGAGATCCAAGGTTAGGCCCTTTAACGGGCAAGGTTCCGGATATGTGGTCAAACAGTGGCTTATCGCCCTTGACAGGATTTTTGCTATGCAGGACTTTGACAGTAATGTTAAGGCAAGATTTGTAATTACCAATTTGGAGAATTTTGGGGCCACTTGGTGGACAATTGAGGAAAAGAAGTTGGGTATTGATATGAGCAGTGTCACTTGGGAGCTATTCTTAGAGAGTTTTCACGAATGATTCCTACCAGAGGAATGGAAGTAGCAAAGGGCAGATGAGTTCCATAATCTCAGGCAGTATACTATGACAGTGATTGAGTATGAGCGCAAATTTTATGAGCTCATGTCCTTTTCAGAATCCAGTGAAAATTTAGCTCAATTGACCCATCACTTTATTAGAGGTTTGAACAACTGTATAATTGGGGGTGTCAAGGTATTTGAGACAAAAGCCCTCAAGGATGCGGTACGTCAAGCCATCCTTGTGGAACAAAGTGTCAACCTTGGTCAAGGAGGTTTTGTAGGAGTACCAGCAGTGTCAAGATCTAAAGGCATCTACAACTTAGGTGGAAACAAGAAGCCTTCTTTTTCTAAGGGGAAATAGTATCAGTAGCAATCTCAGCAGACACAACAACAAAAGGGATCGAATTCTCAGGCTCAAGGTGGTGGTAGAGGTTCTAACTCCAAGAAAAACTACAATACTCAGTGCAATAAACAAAATTAGCCCCCTCAACTAGCTCAGAGCAATCAATCTTTTGTTAGCAGGAATAGTCGTCAGCAATCAAATGCACCACCTATGGGTAAAGGATCTGGTTGAAATACAAGATGTTTTTCATGTAGACAGATTGGACATTATGCAGCTCAATATCCACAATGAGCACCTTAATTTTTAGGACCTAGGCCAATAGCTTTAGAGCCGACAGTTGGAGATGCAGGTAGAGCTCATAGAGTGTTTGTAGCAATAGACCACCGTCAAGCAGATCATCAAGGAACAATGATTGAGACCATAGGTGCTATTTGAGATATATCTCTTTTAGTATTGTTTGATTCAAGAGCTATAGATTCATTTATTTCACCATCTATAGTTGCTAACTGTAAGCTAGATGCGATGAAGCAAGATCATGGTTGGCAAGTGGAACTAGCCTCGAGCATTAAGGTCTCCATAGATTTTGTAGTTCATAAGTGTGCACTTAGTTTAGGAGGATTTGATACTACAGTTGACCTTCGAGTCATACCCCTTGGTTCCTATGATGTGGTTTTGGGCATGGACTGGCTTGGATCTCATAGAGCCAGTATAGATTGCAGGAAGAAGATTATAATGTACCAAGATGGCCAAGGGAATGATGTGAAGATAGTTGGGATACCAAGGCCTATATCTCTATGAATGATTTCTGCTATGCAAATGAATCAGAGTTTTTGTAAGGGATGTCAGATATTTTTTGTTATGGTAAATGATCTTGATGAGGAAGTTCCTGTGAGGAAGACTTTAGATCACCCAATTTTATAGGAGTACACAGATGTCTTCCCAAGTGAGATTCTAGGCATGCCTCCAAAGAGGGACATCGATTTTAGCATTGATCTGATTCCTGGAGTAGAGCCTATCTCTAAAGCTCCTTATCATATGAATACATAGGAATTGGGAGAGATGCATCTTCAGCAAGAAGAACTTTTTGCTAAAGGGAGCGTTTGACCTAGTGTATCACCATGGGGAGCTCCAGTGCTCTTTGTGAAAAAGAAAGATAGTTCTTTGCGCCTTTGTATTGATTACAGACAGTTGAATAAAGTGACTATTAAGAATAGGTATCCTCTACCTAGGATTGATGACTTATTTGATCAAATCAAGGGAGCTACAATATTCTCCAAGATTGACCTTAAGTCAGGATACCACCAACTTCGCATTAAGGAATTCGACATTCACAAGACTGCCTTTCAAACTTGCTATGGGCATTATGAGTTCACAGTGGTACCTTTTGGGTTGACTAATGCTCCATCAGTTTTCATGAGTTTGATGAATGGTGTATTTCGATCTTATCTAGATAGGTTTGTACTTGTGTTTCTTGATGATATATTGATATATTCTAAGTCTCAGAAGGAGCATGAGGAGCACATGTGATTGGTTTTATAGTGTTTAAGAGACAATCAACTTTATGCCAATGTAGCTAAGTGTGAATTCTTCAAATTGGAGATTCAATATTTAGGGCATGTCATTTTAGGTGATGGTATTTTAGTAGACCCTACAAAGATTCAGGTGATAATAGATTGGCCTACACCAACTAATGTGTCAAAGATTCGTAGTTTCATGGGTCTAGCTAGTTATTATCACAGATTTGTCCAAAAGTTCTCCAGAATAGCGCATCCTATCACTTCCCTTTAGAGGAAAGGAAAGAAGTTTATTTGGATAGAGAAATGCAAGGAAGCATTTTAGAAGCTCAAGGATATTTTGACTAGTGCACCAATCTTAGTAGTACCTGATTCAGAAGGTGATTTCATGGTGTGTACAAATGCTTCCCTAGAAGGGATTGGGGCAGTTTTGATGCAGAATGGATGGGTGATTGTGTATGAATCACGCAAGCTCAAAGATCATGAGCTAAATTATCCTACACATGATCTTGAGTTGGCAGCAATAGTTCATGCTTTGACAAGATGGAGACATTCCTTTTTGGGGCACAAATTTGAGCTACATAGTGATCATCATAGTCTTCAATACATTTTCACGCAGTCTAATTTGAATGCTCGCCAAAGGCGATGGATGGAATTTCTATGTGAGTATGATTTTGAGGTAAAGTACATCTAAGGGAAGGAGAATGTGGTAGAAAATGCTTTGAGTCATAGGATACATGTGAGATTATCTATGACTCTTAGTGTGGATTTGAGGAGTCAAATTTTTCAAGCACTTCCTATAGATTTTTGGTATCAGGAAGTGTGCAGAGAAATAGATTCAGGAAGACCTTTGGAAGGTAAGTTTGCAGGCTATGTTTGAGAGTCAAATGGTCTTTTGAGACATTTGGGGAGGATTTATGTGTCATTACTAGATGAGCTTTTCACCTTGATTCTAGTAGAGGCCCATCGTATACCTTACTCGGCACATCCAGGTGTCAAGAAGATGCATGCTGATTTGAGGTGTTTGTTCTTTTGGTCTGGGATGAAGTGAGACATTGCTGATTATGTGGCTAGGTGTCTTGAGTGTTAGAGAGTCAAGGTAGAACATCATCACCCGAAGGGACTTTTGCAACCAAATCTCATTCCTTCATGGAAGTGGGACATCATCTCCATGGACTTCATAGTAGGATTACCTATGATTGTTCATCATCATGATACTATCATGGTCACCATTGATCAGTTGACTAAGGTGGCACATTTTTCACCAAACAGGTCTTCCTACATGGAAACTTCTATAGCTAATGTCTTCATGTGTGACATTGTGAGATTACATGGTATTCCCTGAAAGATCATTTCTGACAAGGATCCTATTTTCACATCCGCATTCTGGACATTGCTAAGCATGAGCTTGGAGTGCAATTGAATTTCAGTTTAGCATATCATCTGGAAATAGATTATCAGATAGAGAGGGTGAATTAGGTTCTAGAAGATATGTTAAGGATGTATGTGATGGATAGGTAGACACATTGGGAGGACTATCTCTACCTAGTGAAGTTTGCTTACAACAACGGGTATCATAGTTCTATTGGCATGGCACCATTTCAGGCTTTATATGGATCTCCTTGTCGTACACCCTTAAGTTGGGATAGTCTTGAGGATCACATCTTGTTGGGTCCTAAGATGCTTTATGATATGGAGCAATAGGTACTGTGTATCCATGAGCACTTGACTATGGAACAGGATATGCAAAAAAAGTATGGTGATGCTCATAGGATAGATAAGTAGTTTCTATGGGAGATAAGGTTTTCTTAAGAGTGCATCCACAGAAGAGTTCAATCTGATATGGAAAGGGTTCAAAGCTAGCACCTTGCTTTGTGGGACCATTCAATATTCTTGAGAGGATTGGCCCAGTTGCTTACCACCTTGCTCTACCGCCCAACCTAGCTTGCATTCATGATGTTTTCCATGTTTCAGTACTTAGGTAGTATATTCCTAATATTGTACATGTTCTTGATTGGAATGCATTGTAGGTAGAGGATGGGCAGCTGGCTTTGGAGCCAGTTCATATTCTGGAGCAATGGGAGTTGACCCTTAGGGGTCGAACCAACAAGCAGGTAAGGGTCTAATAGGACCCTACTGATGATTTTTTAGCTACATGGGAGGATTCAGCTAGATTATGGGAGTTATATCCCTACCTGTTTGTAGGCTTCCAGGAGTAAGACTAACCCAAGGGGGGGTGGATGTAGTGCCTACCCTCGTTCACATCTTTATGGGCATATTGTTGCTATTATTATCGAACTATGTTAGACTAGTTTTATGTTGATGGATTCGTAGCATTGTTTCGAGACTATCAGACATTATGTTATGGATTCAGTTGATATATGATGAGATTATTTAGACTCTAAATTACATGTATACATGATGATTATTACATTTCTTTTGGTTATTGATGATGATTAGTTAGATGGTTTATTTTCACATGTGTTTTCTTATGGATACTTACCCCATACTTGCATGTGTATGGTGTGCATGTTTGTTCTTATTGTATGGTATTTCTAATGTGGTTAAGGAAGGGAGTTGTAGTCACGTGCTAGTCGGGATCTACACGATGCACCACTTCTTTCCATTGCCTATTGAGCTTAGCATTATATATATATTGTATGTACATGCATGGTTTTTATGTAGGTTGTAGGTACCGGGTATCGACTTCCTTGAATTGCCAAGATGAGCGTACCCTATTACATTATCTCAATGATAAGAGAAGGGAGATAAATTCTCAAGTCCAAATCCCAAACCCTTAAAACCATTGTCCTAGAGAGATAGGACAAGTATCTAGATATTTTAACTATCGAATGTGTTGAATGACATAATTCGTGATTTTTAACCCTTTAGATTGATTTTGTGTGCATTGTTCTATGATGGGTTTTCATATTTTATCTTGGAGGTCTATGGTGAATTTTCTATTAATTAAGTCTTAATAAATAGATTTAATTAATAAATTAATTATTTGGAGAAAATTAATATAATATCATGATCTTTGATATTTTGACTATAAATAATTAAATGAGAATTAATTGAGAAAAAAGAATTAAATAAAAGAAATTAGAAATTAAAATTAATAATAATTATAAAATAATAATAAAGTAATAAATAAATAATAATAATAAAAGTTATAAAAATTAAAAAATAAAAGTTATAAGCTTGCTTAAGAGTTAATGCACCTTTTTATTTCTCATATGTCAACAACACAGAGGTTAGTGCACAAATTAAGCACATGGTGTCTACAACCCTATGACTCATCTAGAAGGTTGGAAAAAGCTCGTGCTTAGTTGTCAACACCTTCTAGTTGTTTCTAGAGACATTCTAGGTGCTTCTTGAGAGTTCTTTATATTCAGGCACTCCTAGAGGCTTCGGGAGAGCATTTGGAGAGCGTTTCTGGAGGACTCAAGAACGTGGGAGAAGGAAGGAGCTTGCTCTATAGTTTTTGAGGAGAAGCAAATTAGCATCAAAATCCAGGTAGACTCTTGTGATTTTTCCCATGTTATTTCTGCATCTTGCATTTCCTGTCTTCTTCGTGTCTTCCATATGCTTTCTGACGATTTTTCCAATTTTGGTTGTATGCATTCTTGATATGGGTAGTTAAAATCTATTTGAGAAAACCTTATATGCATAGATCTAAAGAGATTATGGGGCTAGGGTTTAAATTGATAGCCAAATCAATTAGAGAATTTATTTAGTAAATTTGGAGAACAAATATTTTATGGAATTTCTTAAAATTGAAAGCCTTTAAAATTGTCTAGATAAAGACATGTTTATTCAGATCTGCATACATATATATATTATATATATCTATAAATGTTATGCTTAATAAATCTTTGCATATATATATATATATATATATATATATATATATATATATATATATATATATATATATATATATATATATATATATATACACATACATATATACATTTAGATATAATATACATTTATATATATATATATATACATACGTATATATATATATAATAATTCGCATGTTAAAATCGCTACGAAAATATACATTTGAAAAAAATCTGAATCGCAGTGATGACAAACATTTTTAAAATGTTATAATAAAAAAATTATTTCATATTGCATAAGTTTGGGGGGGGACGGAACCCACACCCCCGTACTCACTTACGTCGCAGGTACCTGCTATCGCAAGTACTACGACAACAGAGGGTATGTAGTACCACTGTCACTACAAGCCCTGTGACCGTAGGGTACTGCGTGCCGATGGCGGTGTTTATATATATGTGTGTGTTATGTTGTATGTGATTCAATGGTGATAAAATTGAATTTCTCCATTTCGAATTTCTTAAAGCATTTTTAAATATTAATCATTGTATATTAATAATTATATATTTTTTTTATTTTTTTTATATATGTATGTATGTATATATATTTGTATATAAATATATATGTGTGTATATATGTTATTAGTAATTTAAATTATCATAATTGATAAATGATTTGGATTAAAGGATCATCTTTTATAATAATGAATTATTTTGTAATATTATAGTCTCACTATATATAGATTTAATTAATTGATTTGGATTATGAAGAAAAGATGTTTATGAAATTTATTGGTAATTCTCATGTCAAAATTTACTATTTAAAATGGATGGGGGACGTTTTCAAATAACAATTATATAAAAAAAAATATCATTTTAATAATTGGAAGATCAATTTTTAGAGTTATAAAAGGGAAAGCTTTATTTACCAAACATATACATGGGTTAGGAAAATGTACAAAACATTCCTCCATTCAATATTTAAAAATTGGAAACGAAAACTGAAACCTCCACACATTATTCAACTATGTAATTCTAGCAAAACAAAACATGTGCTTGCATTATGTTTTCTCTATGCTATCTATTTTGGGTTTTGGGTTGACTAGTGTTGACCAATTATAGGACGTCTACCAGAGGCTCGGGGGTTATGATTGTGATGTCATGATGATGTCTTTTGATTTCGATCTTTATAAACCCAACCATGGTTATGTGATGGTATGCTCTATGAGATGTTGTATTTACTGATTGTTATTGCTCAGCAGTCTTCATGTGTGAAGTTGAGATGTATGTGTATCTGAGACACTTGACTTAACCATTTTTGAGTCATCGATCAGTTATCCTTGGATTACTTTCCAGTTGCTATGATGGAACTGAAATGTTGATTTATGATGTCATGTTGTGACATGTTTTGACTCGACCATTTTGGAGTCTTTGATTAGTATGTTTTTGAGATATATTTTTGTTATTGAGAACCAATTATTATTATTATTATCAGGGATACCTTTAGTTGCCAATAGAGAACTATTGTGGTCATGATTATCTATGATGTTTTTCAGTTGCTCATGGAGATTTGATGTTTATATTATGGATTATCTTTTATGATTTTGAGATTTATGATTCCATGAGCTTAGGGTAGGTTATCTGCTTGTAGTGTCGGGAAGTGGCTTGCAATGGGGGTCGAGGCCCTAAGAGGCTACCAAGGTAACTCATTGTAAGTTGTTTTAATAAGTGAAAACATTCACACCTAACACTAACTAAATGAACCTAAAAAGATAATTGTTTTGTTCTTGCCCATGCCTCGAGTGCTAGTATAGACTAGGATGGGAGTAGAGAGAATGCTTGATTGCAACCTTGCATTCCATAGTATTCCTTGTCTATCATTCTTTGAAAGTTTATGACCAATGACCATAGGTGTTCTAGCTGGTCTTGAGTCTTCCATTCCAAAGGTCTTCAAAATTTCCTTGATATACTTTGATTGAA
Source organism: Cupressus sempervirens (assembly GCA_028749045.1). Taxonomy (NCBI): domain Eukaryota; kingdom Viridiplantae; phylum Streptophyta; class Pinopsida; order Cupressales; family Cupressaceae; genus Cupressus; species Cupressus sempervirens. Next base: position 350,056,617 of record CM053788.1, read on the forward strand.
TAATGTAAATACCCTTCTTCATCTAATAAACTTGCAAAATAGAAAAGAACCTAATCTCTCCAAACATTAACATCGCAAATTCTTTCTTCATCTCATTACCGAATAATTTACATAATGTATCATGTCCTCAAAATATGATATCATCAACAAAAATTTCAGCTAGCAATATATTATTCTCATATTCACTTTTCAAGTATGAATTTATATTGTCATTAGTTCTTGCAAAACCAATTATCACCAAATCATTGTGTAACATTTTATAGCTAGCTCTAGGGGCTTGCTTCAAACCATATAATGCATTGGGTATTTTACATACCACACTCTTCTTGATAGGATCAATAAATCCTTTGGGTTGATCAATGTAGACTTCTTCTTCTAAGATTCCATTCAAAAAGGCAGACTTGTTTCTAAATATCCACTTGTTTCCAATCACATTTTTTTTCCTTTGGCCTTGATACCAATTTCAATTTCTTATTCTTTTCTATTTGATCAATTTCCTCATTCATTTCCTTAATCCAATGTTCATTCTCCATTGCATCTTTAACTAATTTAGGTTCAACCTCACATAACGAACGTGTATCATTCTTCAACTTCTTGTTATGACTCTTGAATCTTTTCTTCCAATGATTTGGTCAGGTGTATGGCTCCTCCTTACATACTTTTCTAAGATGGGTTCATGTCTTCTTTCTTATTCATGTATTTCACTTTTTGCTTCTTTCTCATCTCCTTCAGGTATTTGTAGTTGTAAATTTGTATGGTCTATCCAATGTTCATTTTCCTCTCTCAGATGTTTGGCTTCTTCTGTCAATGACTCATCTCCTATAGCTTGATGTTTGGTAGCCTACTAATGCTCAACAGAGCTTTTCTACTAAACATCAACAATACCTAGTTGATGCTTGGTAGCCCCTTTCTCTAGTTTAGGTAATGTACTAGGTTCTCCATCATAGAAATAGATAAATTTTATGTAATCTTCAAGCTATTTCTTGCATTCCTCTTCATTCTTTTTCACAAATTCATCAACTCTAGTATTTTCACTTTCCACAATTTTGTTAGTGTTAGAATTAAAATACTTATATGCCTTTAGTGGAATATCCTAGGAATATACCTTCATCAATCTTTGCATCAAGTTTCCCTTTCTTTGTATCCTTCAATATGTAACACTTTCTTCCAAAAACTTTGAAATAATTAACATTAGGTGCAGAGTCGTACCAAAGTTTGAAAGATGTTTTGTTTGTATCTTTCTTAACTTGAACTTGGTTCAGAGTATAGACTATTGTACTTATAGCTTCTCTCAAGTACTTTTGTGAAACAATATTCTCTATCATCAATGTCCTTGCACAATCCATGATTGATCTATTCCTTCTTTCAACTATCCTATTTTGTGGTGGATTTCTTGGTGCACTCATTTTTCTCTTAATTCCTTTGTCATTAAAGAATATATTTAACTTGTCTTATATGAATTCACCTCCTCTATCTAATCTCAGAAACATCATACTCTTTCCTGTTTCTTTTTCAACTCTAGCCAAATATCACTTAAACATTTGAAATGCATCAATTTTTTCTTTAAGAAACATCACAGACATCATTCTAAAGAAATCATCAACAAATAGAATAAAATATTTGTCACCATTATAGCTTGCACTCCAATAGGACCACATGAATCAGTATGACCCAATTCCAAAGTATCATTAGAACAAGAGGTTTTTCTCTTGAAACTTGACTTTGTCATTTTTCCCATTTGACATTGTTTGCACATCACCTTATCAAATTTTCTCAATCTTGGTAATGCCCTTACTCTTTTCATCTTATTGATATTCAAATTATCAAAGTTCACATGACATAGCCTCTTATTCCATAAGAAAACATCTTCAAATTGTGCAAATAGACAAGTATCTTCATATAGGTCTAGATAGAAAAGGTTGCCTATTATTTGATCACCACTTCCAATTAGTTCACCAATATCATCATAGATCTTTGCCTTCCAGTTTTGGGATTCAACTTGGTAGCCTAAATTTTTTAAATGTACCACTCTCAATAAGTTATATTTTAATCCATTAACCCAATATGCATCGCCATGTATGATCTTATCATTTAGTATAATTGATTCTTTACCATTCAAATAACATGGTGCATCATTTCCAAACTTATCACTACTTCCGTTATAATGTTCTAGTGTTTCAAAATCACTTGTATCACTAATCATATGATGTGAACAACCACTATACATTATCTATATGTCATTCTTATTCACATGTGAAATCAATGCAGTTTTCTCATCTTCATCAATAGCTTCTTCATCATTTTTATCAAAATCACTATTAGAACCATCTTCTTCAGTGATGTAACAAGATTTCTTACCTTTTCCTTTGTAGTCTTTGCTACCTTTTTTGTATATGTTTTCTCTCCTTCCTTGGTATTTTTTGTCCTTTATTTCTTCGTTCTCATCTCTTTTAGGAAATCTTGCAACAATATGACCAAATTTGTTATATATATAATAGATAATAGGGAATTTACCTTTGTATTTTCCTTTTCCTCTTGGTAGCCTTCTAGCCAATAATACTTCAAGATCATCAAGATCATCATTTGATTCACTATTATTGTCCGTATGTTTTCTTTTCTTCTTTCTCTTAGATCCATCAAGGATTAGTTGAGACTTGAAAGCACATTAAAAACTAGATGGTGTATAGTTATCAAAATTTGACAATTCTAATGCAGTGAGTCTACCAATTAGACTTTCCAAGGTCAAATTATTACTAGGTGTAGATCTCAATTCTTGAATTGTAGATACTCTAATTGCAAAGATAGGAAATAAAGTCCTTAATATGTTACTTATCACAGTCTCATCTGATGTGATACCTCCATCTCCTCTAATAGAATTCACAACCTCCTTCATTCAGCCACAATAATGTGCAACATTTTCTTCTTCTTTCATTATCTTGTCATCAAATTTTCCTCTCAAACTTTTAGCTTTAGATCTCAAGACATTTTTGTCTCCTCCATTGATTTATGCCACTTTGTCCCCCATTTTCTTTGCAATAGTACATTCCTTCACATCATCAAATTTGGCATAACTCAGGGAAGATGTCAGATCTGTCATCATTTGATTATGCTCATGCTTTTCCTTCATTTGTTCAACTTTCATGGGTCTAGATACTTTAATGTGTTCAATTTCTAAGTAATATAATGGAGAATCTCAAATTCTAGATAAATGGAATTTCATCAATTGTTTCCACATTGGGAAGTTCTCCTTATTCAACTTAGTTACCTCTCTCTTGTACGTCTTGATATTTAGCTTAAGTCCTTCAAACTTTCCTTATAAGCATCTATGCTCTTATACCAATTGTTAGAATGATATAATAACTAAGAGTGGGGTGAATTAGTTATCCTTGGGTCTAGATGTACCAATTCAACTTTTACTAACTTCAAACAAGTTATTCAAACTCATAAAACCACTCAGTCCATATAAAAACTCAACAACAACCTAACATATGCATTCATCACTTAACTCTTTGTTTAGTATATGTTGACTAATAGTAAATAAACAATAGTAAATAACATGAATCATGCACATAAAATTCACACATATATGACACTAGGATTTAATGTGGAAATTTAATTTAGGAAAACCACTAAGTAACATGCTACCACTTTTCACTCTTTTGAAGTGATCTTGGTTAAGAGATAACCTTGTTAAAGATTATAAAACACACTCTTGTGTGTGACCCTATTAAAGGATTTACTCACCTTGTTAGGAGTGGCCTAGTTATAGGACTTTGGATCATGCTAGTATAATGTCACCTTGATTAAAGGATTTACAAAATGATTGTTAGGTCAACCTTGATTAAAGGATTTTGATTTCCATAATGGTTATTGAGCAATAACTAGGTTTGATCTACTCAAATATAACACACTTTACAAATTCAAATCTTCATTTGGCTCATTTTTTGGCTTGTTGACTAGACTTCATTATCATCTCCTTCTCTGATCTTCTTGGAAACCCTTCAAGCAATCACACTTCACCAATCTTTTCACTTTTCCTCTACTATCTTGTTCTTCACAAGTTCTCCACAAATTTGTCAACCAAAAATGAACCAACCTTAGAAAACATCTCTTATTCCTTCTTAAAAAGCTAGCTATGATCTTTTTCCACTTAAACAACACTGCAGATATTAGAGTTTGATTAGATTCAATGAATCTATCCCATCATTTTTTATTTCTACTCATTTCTTGATACTTCTTGAAAATTCTCATGAAATGCTTTCCTTTGATCACATAACAAACTCAATTCATGTATTAAATAGTCTAGCTCATCAATCCTTATCATCTACACATTTTGACTTATCCAAAAATTCAACTATGTCAAGCTCAAACTTGACTCTTTAACAAATTGTTATTTTGTTAATACTTGGTCATCACTGTGTTCTTCTACTCGATCAACACTATGTAGCTTGATTACTATTGTTCTACCTCACCCAACTTTCACTGGCTTGCTTGATTTTCATTATCCTTAGTCACTACTACATTTTCTTCTTCATCTTTCTCAACTATAACTAACACTTGGCTAATATGTTTTTCTTAGCAAACTCTTAAGTTCCTTAATCTTCTTCTTCAACTCCTTCATGGACCTAGTGAAACTATCCCTCGATCAAGCTTAGTGTTCTACTCAACTTCTTGTTTTCTCTTCTATATGTTAACTCAAATGTATTCTTCACTTCATTTAATGATTAAATAATACATTATCCTTTCAAATACTAAGTGATAAAGTGCCCATTGTAATTCCAACATACTTGCTCCTCTTTACTCAACAACTTCACTAGTTCATCTAGTTATCTCTCTTTTCAAATCTTCTTCATCAATCAACTGATATGGCACTCTACAGTGTTAGTAAATATCTCTCCATTAGATTTTACATCAATTAAAACATAACAATTGTTCCAATTGTAGTTTCCAACACTTCTTTCAATTGAGTCTTAGTCTGAATTGATCCATTCAACCTAAATCGGACTCAAATTTTCTAGATGTGTTTTTCTTTCCATAGATTTAGCTAGAGTATCATCTACATTTTCCTCCATGGTATTTTGCATCACATAATGAAATATGGTATATGTTGATATGTTTCTCCTATGTTCCTTAGATTAAAGGGCATAACATTCCAAGAAAATGTTCCTCGATTACAAGTAAAAGGTGTATTCTCTAGATCTTCTGGTGCTATTTTTATCTTATTATATCTAGAGAATCCATCCATCAATAAGTACATCTCATATATGGTGGCCATTTCTACTATCATGTCTATATTAGGAAGTGAAAATTCATCTTTAGGACATGCCTTATTCAAATCTCAAAAATTTGTACACACCCTTATTCATTTGTTTAGGTTTAGATACAAGCACAATATTAGAGATCCACCCAATATTGTCAATTTCTCTTATTAACGTTTCTTTCATAAACTTTTCTAATTCATCATTGATTAGTAACACTACATGAAGGTCCATCTTCCTTAGCTTTTTTTTACAATTTTTTCTCTAGGTGTAATAGACAAATGATGCATGATTATATCAAGGTCAAGATTTGGCATATCAAAATATGTCCATGCATAATTAATACTCTTTTCTTTAAATAATATTGTCAAATCATTTTTCTTCCACTCATAGAGATTGAGCTAAGTTTATGATCTATGGTTTCTCATTGGGTACCAAGTTTATTGATTGTGTCAATTCTATCAAAACTGATGACTTCTCCTAGAAGTGACTCGGGATAACATCAAATATCCCATCTTTAGGAACCTAAATGAGGTTTTCACCCTTATATGTGCTCCTTTTATTTACTATTTATGGTTCTAACACCACCACAATGTGAATTTTATTTTCAGAGTTCTTATTCTTCTTCTTCTTTATTTTCAGACTAAGATGTTTTGTGTTCATATATTATATTCATGTTTGATTCATTGGTGGAATATGTTACATGTTCAACAACATTAATGTAATAGGCTAGAGATTAGTCAATTTGGAACATAGTGACTTCAAAGGATGTATCATTAGAGTTCCAATCAAATAGGTCAAGATGTGATGTATGAGGGGAAGTGAATTGATTCATTTAAGTATATTCACAATAAGATTGTCAAAAGTGTGGGCTAACAAGTTGAAATCTAGAGCTATTTCATCTAAAGGTGTGTTCAAATCACTATAATACCTAATGTCATAAAAAAAAAAGGCATGTTAACATAAGTTTGAATTGAACTCATTTGACCTAACACCCAACCCTTCTCCTACTTTGAGTTGATTTTCATAGCTATCCATTCTCTATTCTCATTATCTTCTTGGCCTTGTTCATTTCCTTTTATTAATTAAATTGAACTAGATTCAGCTTTTTGAAAAAGTGGAGGCATATAGGTTTCACCTTAATATTTTGGATTATTTGTTTGTATACCATGTAATTGTTCATATGTTATCTAGTGTATTGAAGTTGTTTCATCAGAATCGCCATCCCTTTCAGTTGCATTCACTTGTGGATATTTCTCCTCATGAGAATAAGTAAGTTAGAGATGTTTTTAGGTATAAGGAAATGGATCTTCCTCATCTAAGCTCTCATTACAACTTTTAGTTCTAGGTACATTTTTATTCCTTTCTAGATAAAATGGTGTTTTCCTAAAACCTAGACTTGTTGTATCATTAGGATTCCTAAATTTAGCTTTATTTGGATTAATAAAGCCTTTGTTATTCTTTTCAAAAATACCTTCTCCTTTGCATCTCATTATTTTCATCATTTTATAACCTCTTCCATATTTTTTAGGTGATATTTTACCATATTTCACCTATTTGTCTACATCTTCTTCCTTGTACACCATGCCAAAATTGATTTGTCTCTTTCTTCATCCTCAAGAGGAATAACTGATTGTATGAAGGTACTATCATGAATAATTTTTGCATGAAATTTAGATGGCTTCATATCTTTAGAAGGTCTATCATAATAATGAGGAGATGGAGGGAATGATGCCAATGACAACACTAGTTCTAGTTTGTACTCCCTCAATCCTGTATCTTTCAACTTAAGGGAATTCTCAATGTCTTTCATTTTAGTAGCATTATTCCTAGTAGATTCTCCATTATGTGGCACATTTGTATCAAAAAAAAAATTCAATGTATTAAAATAATAGCTAGAGTCGATAGGTACAAATACATCAACTCCATTATAGGGAAACTTTATACATTTATGGTACGTAGAAGGCACAACTTGCATTTCATGAATCTAGGGCCTTCGTAGTAGGATTTTATATGACATTGGTAGATCCAGCACTTGGAAAATTACATCTCTCTCCATATGTCCAACTTTTATAAGTAGTACAACAAGTTATTTTGATGACCTCTCTTCTTTGTCATGAGATTTGAAGACAATTTCCTTGTGAGGGTCAATAATGTGTTGATAGATACAAAGTTGTCTTATTAGATTCTAGGTACAAATATTAAGTCTAGCTCCTTCATCTATCAATACACATTTGATGTGAAAATTATAGATCATTAATTTAATATTCATTAGTTTATTATATGGGTGACTCAAGGAATTGTCATCTTCTTTAGAAAAGGATAGGTAATGCAATGAGGTGAAATGGCCTACCATGGATTGAAATCGGTCCAATTCTAAGTCTTTAGGTACATTTCCCTTAGTGAGGGCTTTATCCAAGATTTTCCAATGTGTGGGTGATATTTTTAGAAGTTCAAAGATTATAAAGTGAGTGTTAGTACCTTAAAGCTATTCAAGAATATTGTAACTAGTTGCATTAGATGAAGACACTTATTTTAAAGTCTTAGTTACAATTGTAGTAGTTTTTTTGTATTTGGGTTATTTTTTATCAAGTGATGGAGGTTCAACTCACTTAAGAATGATATTAGTTCTTGATCTAGTTATATTTTTTCTTGATTTGGAATTTTCATCTTTCTTCTTTACAATGATTATGTTGCAATATTGTATTTCAACTAGTGCTATCATATTAATCGTGTTATCATTATTCAAGTATATATAGTTCACTTTAGTATTTTTCTTAGATTTGGATCCTTCCCCTTCTTCATACAAGTAGGAAATGGTTTTTTGAAACCTTTGTGATCAACATTTTTTTCATTTTCATATACAACCAGGTCTCCAAAATCTATGAGATCTTTGATTGTGTGTTTAAGTTTCATGAAAGTGGTCATTATATGACCTTTGTTTTGATAAAAAAACATAGTATCCATTAGTGTTCCACCACTTTGATTTTACTTCCAATTCATATGGTTTTAATTAGTTATCTTGTAAGGTGATGATGTCATTTTTTAATAGTCTTCAAAACTATTTCAAAAAGTTCTCCCAGGGGTGTAAATTCACATCTAGGTCTTGGTACCCAAGGTCTATCTTTAAAGATATTTTCATATGTTTTGGATGTTGATGTGTTCTTCTCAACAGCCTTGCTTTCTTTCATATTACTCATCAAATTGAAAATATTTTTAGTGATTTTGGTAGTTATATTGTCCATTTCTTCATCATTTACAACATCATGGTTCTTGTTTGAATATTTTTTTGTCTTTTGTTGACTTAGACCCTTTTTAAGTCTCTTTGTACAAGGACATATCTCCTTTATTAATCATGGCATCCTCTATCATGTTAGAACTTTTGACCATGTCATAAAATGAAGATGGTCCTTGTAGTTGGAGATTATATTTCAATTTAGGAATTAGGTTGTTTATGAAGATATTCACTCTTTTATTCTTAAGGATTGGTCGGGAGCATCTAAATATACCCTTCTTCATCTCTAAAGGAAGGTCAAGAAAGGTTCTTGTTGGAACTCTTTAGAATAACTAAGAGGGGGGGTGAATCATTTATCCAAGGTCCAAATGTACAATAAAACTTTTCAGTTCTTAATAGATTCATATCCATAAAATCGTAACATGCATGCCTCCATTAGATCATACAATACCTTAACTTAGTAAGTCACTATCCTAGGTCAAAATAAATTTGCAAAAATGTAAACATGAAACACCACAAGATCATTCACACATTTTTACATAGGGAATTTACGTGGAAACTCAATTTGGGAAAAAGCACCAGTAACATACTACCCAATTTCACTCTTCTGAAGTGATATCCTATGAAAGGCCAACCCTATTAAAGGTTACAATACACACTATTAAATGTGATCTGGTTAAAGGATTTCAATCACTTTGTTAAGAGTGATCCTTGTTAGAGGACTTTAGAAAATTCTATTAAAATGTCACCCAATTAAAGGATTTACAAATGACTATTAGGTCAACCTTAATCCAAAGGATTTATTCACACTAGTATAGTTCTTAGAAAGTAACAACGGGACTTGATCTGATAAAAACTTAGAAATCACTTAAAGATTATAGATCTCTAGTTCAATCCTTCATTCTACTTGGCATTCATACTCTTCAGCTCTGACAGCTTGTTCAACCTTCAAGCATTCAACCTCTTAAGTCTTCTTTCTTTGTATGTCAAATGTAGCCTCTTCTATTCAACCACTAGATGAAGCAACACCCTAGACTTCTTGTCTTCTTTAGGTTCTTGCACATGAAAAACATTGCTTCTAACCTACTACCTCTATAAATAGAGAATTTAGATATTTTTATACTTAACCACAATCATCCATTTTAGGGTTAGGTAAGATTTAATGGATCTGCCCACTTTTCCATTTTAGTTCCTCTAGAAACTTCTTCTACAATCTTCCTTCAATTTGCCTCAAAATGGGTTACCTTGAATTATGTGCCACCATCTCATCATAGTTTTTTATTAAGTAAAACAAGTTTTATAGGGATCCTGAAACCCAAATGTTTTACATAATATCAAAAATATAAATAAAAAGTAAAGTCCAACTAGTATGCATCTGCTTATAAAAAGCCAAAACCAAAAGATAGGCCCACGGCTCAGAAATAAAATCCAGTAACCCTAGATAAGGATGAAACAAAAAATGAAAACTAAAACTATTAGTTCTCCCTATCTAGAACTTGTAGGGTCTCTACAGCTTCATTGGCCCTCTGATTGTCCACACCCACTTGGTCCTAATTCTGATCATCCATCGATCCCCTAGTCTCTTTCTTTTCTTCCTCAATTTTCACATAGTCCATACTATCTTCTTTTTCCCTGCCAAAGCCAGCTTCCTTCATAGAATCACCCAAACTGTTGATATTCTCATTTAAGGTGTTCAACGTTGCAATCACTTGAGTAGCCAGGTTTTGATTAGAAGTCTCCATCCTTAGAACTCTTTTTTTCAACCATTGATATATGATCCTCTTGGTCAACATGGTGTCCTTGGTTGCTACTTCTCATGTGGTCGTCCTTCTAGCTCATTTTCTCCTTGAGCTCTTCTATCTCATGAAATAGCCATTTGATAGAGTGAAAATTAACTATCATGTTATTTTTAGCATTTTTGAGTAGGTTGAGCCCATATTCTCTCACATTGTCATAGATTGCAACAAGAGCCAAGTCTAGAAGTTCATCAAAATGGACTTTACCATCTTTTTCCTCCATCACTTGGGGGTTCATTGTCTATCTAACTATCCCCATCTTCACCATTTTAGAGTTAAAATTTCTCCATGATCCCCTCTTGTCTATCAAAACCACCTCCCCATTGTCTTCCACTAGATAAATTATCTTCCCCTACAACTATGAAATAGAAGGGATAGGGCCCAAGAACAAAGGAGTCTGGTCTTTTATTTCTTTTAGCAGTGAAACCTCCTCATCCTTCCTTTTCTTGGGGTTACCCATTGTAACTTTCGTGTCCTCCTCAAACTTCTCGATGTCCTCTCCCTTCACCTCTTCCTCTAATTCTATATCCACTTCTTCAATGTTATCCTCCTCCTCCTCTTGTTCCTCAATCTTGGGGGGGTTAGGGATTAAGCCCCTAGGGCTTTTCTACTAGGAGAAATGCTGGTAGAGGGAGAGACTTTCTCTCCTTCCTTTGATTTCTTTCCTTTAGAGGGGGAAGTTTCCTCATCTTCTAAATTTATGCTCTGAACTTTTTCAGAATTTGAGCTCTCAGTTTCCTCAAAAGAATTCCCAACTTCATCGAGGAAATGCTTCACATAATTTAATAAATCAAATTAGTCATCTCAGATTCATCAAATCTTTGATTTAACACTTTTTGTTGTCACTCAACACTTCAGTATTCTGTCACTTGACCAATACTAGTTCACTCGGCACATACTAAAGTTTACTAATGCTTGGCATCAACTAAACTTTACTTAGCATAGTTATCTTCCATATTCTTCACATAATTCAATAAATAAAATTAGTCATCTTAGATTCATCAAATCTTTGATTTAACACTTTTTTTTGTCACTCGACACTTAGTATTTTGTCACTCAACCAATACTAGTTCACTCGGCACATACTAAAGTTTACTAATGCTTGGCATCAACTAAAATTTACTCAGCATATACTAACTTTCACTCAACTTCCACTATTTCTCTTATTTTCTCAGCACAAGTATTCATTTTCACTCAGCTTCTACTATTTTCTACTTGGCTTGCACTATTTTCTCAGCCAGGCTTGCCAGACACTTTTCTTTACTTGATCTTCTTCCAATCTTTTCTTGTGTAGTCTTTCATTACAAAATTTAACTAGATAAACAATACACTATAGTATCAATGTCTTACTTGGTCTTAGTGCTCTTTTTATACACTTAATTAACTCAACCTTTCTCTAGGTGCTTTTTTATCCTCTCTTTTTGAATCCTCTACATCAATCAACCAAATGATAGCATTCAGACCAAAAAGAAATTGTCTCACCAGCAAGTAGTAGTTTTGACATCATTGACAAAATAATGATTGTTCCATGATAGGTTCTACACTTCAAATGAACTCTTTTCAACAATCGCCATCTTTGGCATTGATGAACAACCAATACCAACAACAATACCAAAATGAAAATTAATATCTTTGAAATTTCTCCCTTTATCAATAAATGTCCTTCCTCTATATAGGGTAATGTAAGCTTTGTCAATATCCTTCAATGCATCTTCTCCCTCTAACTTATATCTTCTCTTGTTATGAATTTCTCCCTCTTTCCTGTATCTCCCTTTCTATATCTCCCTCATTCTTTCTTATATCTCCCTCTTTGACAACAATGTCAAAGACTTGTCATCTCTATATGCAGTTATAAGAAATTTTGGGTCTCCCTCTGTCATCTTGCATGTGACTATAAATCTTCTAATTTAGCTCCTTCATTACTTTAGGTATCTCCTAAAGTAAGATCCATTACATCAAGTTGTAAGTGACAACATTCATCTCAGTTGATGTAGGACACTACTCTTTCTTCTTAACTAGCTTTGGATAGGGGTATCACCCCTAGTTTACCTCTAAGATAATTCATTTACATCCTTAGGTAAATATTTTGTGAATATATTAGCTATCTATTCTTTTGTATTCACATATTCCATTCTCACTTCATTTTCTTAAACTAGCTCTCTCAAGTAATGATACTTGATTGCAATGTGCTTTCTCTTTGTGTGCATCACAGGGTTCCTTGATATATTTATAGCACTTATAATATCACAATAAAGTACCACAAGTTCAATAATTTCTTCCTTCATCCCTTTGAGTATTTTTTTGATCCATACCACATTTGTACAATTTATTGCCACAGCCACATATTCAACTTCAGTAGACAATTTTGTTTCCTACTAGTCCAAGTGACCAATCTCTTTCCTAAGAAAAATGCTCCACCACTTATACTCTTTTTGTCATCAGTATTTCTAGCCTAATCAACATCTATATAATCTCTCAACTCAAATTTATCATTCTTCTTGTAGTATAGACCATAGTCTTTTGTTCTTTTTAGATATCTTATAATTCTCTTAATAACCATCAAATGATTCTCCTTAAGATTCATAGAAAACATTACAACAATCCCAATAGCCAGTACAATTTTAGGTCTACTATGTACTACATATTACAACTTGCTAATCATAGACCTAAATAATGTTTGATTTACTTCAGCAGAATCATTAGTTTTTGAGATTTTATGTCTAGTGACCATAGGAGTGCTAACAAGTTTTGAATCCTCCATACAAAAAAAAAATTCAATATTTCCTTTACATACTTAGACTAAGTGATGTAAATACCATATTTCATCTGATACACTTGCAAATCAACAAAGAACTTTATTTCTCCAAACATAGACGTTTCAAATTCTTTCTTCATTTCATTTGCAAATGTCTTATATAATGCATTTTGACCTCCAAGTATGATATCATCAACAAACATTTCAACTAGTAAAATACCATTACCTCTTGTCCTCAAGTATAGACTTTTGTTATCATCAGTCTTCCAAAAACCAATCTTCATAAGATAATTGTGAAGCCTCTCATACCATGTTCTTGGGGCTTGCTTTAAACCATATAAAGCTTTGTATAATCTACATACCATGTTCTTATTTTTTGGATCAACAAATCCTTCTGGTTGTTTAATGTAAACCTCCTCTTCTAGTATGCCATTCAAAAATGTTAATTTCACATCCATTTGATAAAATTTGAAACCTTTGTATGTAGAGTAAGAAAGTAGAGTTCCTACTCCTTCCAATCTTGGAACTGGGGAAAATGTCTCTCCATAGTCAATTACTTCTTCTTGTTCATACCCCTTACAAACTAATCTTGCCTTATTCTTGTGACTTCACTGTTCTCATCCAGTTTATTTTTGTAGACCCACTTGGTTCCAATCACTTTCTTATTATCTGGTCTAGGTACTAGAGTCCATTTTTTTTCTTCTTAATCTAATCAATCTCTTCTTTCATGTCTTTACTCTAGTCTTCATCCTCTAATGCATCCTTTATTGACTTAGGCTCATGCATGTTCAAAAAACATGTGTCACTTCTCAACCTATTCCTTTTCATTGGTCTAGTTTCTTTATCTCCAAAAAAATTTAGTAGGGTGATGTCTTTTGACATACTTTGACAATCTTGGTTCTCCTCTTCTTTCTTCAATGGGTTTGTCAACATCAGAATCACTATATACTTTTCTATCAATTAAATTGGCATTCCTTTCATGTACACTAATCTTAGAATTATAATGTACCTCGGCTTGTATCTACAACTTAGTTCCTAAATGCAACTTAATTCCTGAATGCAACTCAATATCCATTTTATGTGACTCATAAGTCACTAATACTTGTTATGTTGAGATCTGATTGAAAAGATCATTTTTGAGAGAGATTATTGATAGAGGGAGATTGTTGAAGAAGGCTATGTGTTTCAATCATTGATTTGGAACTGATATCAAACTTGCTATTTATTGGTAAGGAAACTACTTATAAGATTCAAGTGCTATCACTTAGTTGATTGATGAAGAGGATTTGATCAAAAGTTGTACCAATAACACCTAGAGGAAAGGTTGAGTTATGATTATGTAATGAAGTACAAGGATCAGTTAAGACAATGATGACATGATGTATTGATAATCTACTTAAGGCTACAAAGGATGGTTACACTTAGAAATTTTAAAAGAACAAGATACACAAAGTTTTTCTACCAAGCTTGACTGAGTGGATAGTAGGTGCCGAGAAAAGTCAGTACAAGCCAAGCAAAAAACTAGTTGGAGTCAAGTAAAAGTTCATTCTAGTGTATGTTGAGAAAAATAGTTGATGTTGAGTAAATTTTACTTGATATCGAGTGCCAATAAACTTTAGTAGGTGCGAAGTAATTTCATAGTGGATGTTGAGCAACACAGTTTGTGCCACGCATCAAAAGATTGATAATGTTGAGCTATTGCATTTTCTAAAAGATTGAAGATTTGTTAAATCTGACCGACAAGTTTATTTTTTTGAATTTTTTGAACCATGCGGAAGATAAGGTTGATGAATTGGTGGCACATAATTTGAGGTAAACCATTTTTAGGTGAATTCAAAGTAGCTTTTAAGAGAAGTTTCTAGAAGAGATACAAGATATGGGGTAGATACAGTGTATCCTACCTAATCCATTTGAACCCTAAAAGATTGGATGATGGAAAATAAGTGGCAAATATCCTGTAATAACCCATTTTAGGGCCATTAGATTTTAAATCATAACTGTACATATATTTTATATTTTTTCTTTCTTAATCCCCCCTTACCAATGTTTTAATTCCCTTTTTATATATTTCAAAGGTAAGAGTTGTGTCTTTTTTATAATACAATAGTTATATTAATAATATAAGTATATTAACATATATTATATTAACATGTATTATATTAACAATTATACATAACATATATTATATGTATAGTGATATCATTCTTAATAGTATTCATGATATAAATATTATTTATATCATAATATGGATATATATATATATAGATAGATCGATTTATATCTATTTATAATTAATATTCAATAGTATACTATTTATAATTAATATTCAATAGTATACTATTTAATATCTAATTACTATATATTTATATAGTAGTATTTATATTATTATGATCTATAATAATCATATTTTCATATTAATAATATTATATTATTCATATATTATTATTTTTTTATCTAAATAATTTTAAATATTATTTTAATGGGGTTATCACAGTCCTCCCCTCTTGAATTTACTTGTCCTCAAGCAATTGATTTGATCCTCATTAATTCATAGTCTGGATTTATTCTCTTTCTTGCATATGTGTTAGGCACTTGTAAAGTAGACATGTTAGTATATAAAGCATGTACAAGAATATATGAATGAAGGCGCAAAGTAGACACATTAATACATGAAGATGTGATGCAAACACAAGGTAGATAGGAATGCATGAAGACACAAAGAAGACACAAAGTAAACACATTGATGCATGAAGACACGATGTAGACACATAGTATACATGTTAGAATCTAGCTTACAAATTGAAATAAGAAAAAGGGTAAGGAAATGTTTTATCACTTTGATCATGAATGCCATGCTCCTTTGACCTATCTTGAAATAAAAAGTTAGATTGAAGATGCATATTTTCTATAGCTAGTACTATAATAGGGTGTATAATTCCATAGTGGATGGTAGATTTACTGTGGCTTTGAGTTTGGACATGATCAGCTTGGGGCTCCCTCAGACCTTAGTCCCTATTAGGATTCATTTTGCCTCAATGTGACTAATTTATTCCTCCCCCTATGCACACTCCCTACCCACTAGGAACATGTTTAATTTAATTATGGATGGAAGGTTTACTACTACTCGAGTTTGGACATGCTCAACTTGGGGATCCCTCAGATCTTAAAATCCACATTGGGATTATTTTTCCCCAATGTGACCAATTTACTCCTCCCCTGTGCACACTCCCTATCCATTACATAATAGGTCACAAATGGATTTCTATTTAGTTGACCAATAGCATCATCTTTTAAAATAACTTTTAATGTGCTATCAAATAGTATTATATGCTCATATATAAAATTCAAATATCTTATTTAGATCATTGGAAATCATATTCATCTCATTATTAGACTATGATATTCATATGGAATTATCCACAAATTTAATTGATTATATTAGACTCCCAATAATCCTTCATAACAATGATAATTATAATTAAAAATTGATCATATTCTTAATAAATAAAATAGATTGGGAATTACTATGCTCCCTATATTGCATATACTCTAAACATAAACATTCAATATCCATTATGATTAGAAATTATATTGCTTTTATTAATAGTAGAAATATTCCTATTCATAATAAAACATAATCATAATGATAAATTTTCATTTAATAACACCACTTACCTTTTCTCCTTCAACTTTAGGCACTCATACCTTTGTTAAAACCTTATTATAGGTCTTTGTCATTGATATTACTATTGGCATGTAGATTGTGCAATCAAAATTTTTCCTTAATATTTCCATGGTTTGTAGAAAGTTGCATCTATAGCATTTGGAAATAAACCAATATGCATTAAAGAATACCCATACCATTTTACAAAAGCTCCCACTATGGTTGGAACAGGGAAGTCATCACACAGGGTCATGACATTTGGCTTTTACTAGTCAATCACATTTGTTTAAAGTTTTTAAAACTTTACTAGAAAACTCCTTTAGTGAATAACTTGCAATCATCACTTTCCATGTTAATGAGAAGCCATGACTTTGTGGCATTCCATCAAATAGTCGTGATGCATTACCTTTCCTTGCATTACATTTTCCTACATCTCCAATTACTTCCCAGATTCAAATGATAGTTTCCAGATCTCTATTTTCAAGTGGGTCATTCCAAATCAATAGTACGTGCAATGAAGATTATAAGAAAAAGAAGAGATGGGTTTCTCAAGAGATTACTTAATGATCACTAAGAGAAGAGAAAGGTGCATGCTTTGGACTTGATCAACACCCTTATCTCTACAATGGACATTTTAGTTTAGAAAGTGAGAGATCCTTTCTCAAGTACCATTACAAAATGATCTTCCAATGTACCTGATTCATCACTATCACTATAATTTTCATAGTTTCCAAGAAATCTCATCCTGTTGATAATTTCATCCATGCAATGTAGATAGCCTAGAATGTTCTCATTATCCTTCATTTTTAAGTTCCAAAATTGATTATTAAGTCTATCAATCTTGGCTTCCTTTAACCTAGTGTCTCCTCCATAAATTTTTTGAAGTTTGTCCCACATTTCCTTTGCTAACATGAAATGCATTACTCAGACAACTATTGAATCTAATATTCCATGCACAATTTCATACTTTTTTTGGCATTATTTTTAGAATCCCTAATTCTAGCTTCATCCCTTGGCAAAGAATATAGAGTAGCATATTAATTTACATCAAAACCAAGAGCCTTCAAGTAGGTACTCATCCTTATGCTCCACAAAGTATAGCCTGATGAACATGATGATGAGGTGGTGTATGTTGCAATAAAGGGTGAATCAAATGAAGATGATGCAACTACACTTGTGACTTGTGTGAACAAGAATGATAGATGGATCATTGATAGTGGATGCTCACATCACATGACTGGAGACAAAATTAAGTTCATTACCCTAAATTATTATGATGGAAATAGTGTAAGATTTGGTAATGATGCACCATGTTTGATAAAAGGAAAAAGGTTCTATCAAACTCACAAATAGTATTTTATGTGACAATGCTTACTATGTTGAAGGACTTAACTATAATTTTTTGAGTGTTTCACTACTAAATAATTTGGGATGCAAGGTTGAATTTGAAAACAAGATTGCTAAGATATATGAGACAAATGGAAAACTAATTAGAAAAGGTGATCAAACTAGAAGTAATCTATTCTATCTTGATATAGAGGATGCTACTTATCTTGTTGTAAGATGTGGTGATGTATGGCTATGGCACAAGAGGTTATGTCATGTTAATTTTGATAACTTGGTTAGTATCATTAACATGAAGAAAGTTAGAGGTTTGTCAAAATTGAAGAAGCATGATAATGTAATGTGCAAACAATGTCAGTTAGGCAAAATGACAAAGTCAATTTTTAAGAGTAAAACTTATGCCTCTAAAGGAATACTAGAGATTGTTCATACTAACTTGTGTGGACCAATTGATGTGCAAGGCAACACAGGAGACAAGTACATAAGACTATTTGTTAATGACTATTCTAGGATGATGGCAGTTATGTTTCTAAAATAGAAATTTTATGCTTTTCAAAATTTTAAGTGGTACTTAGCAAGAGTTTAAAATGAAATAGGTAAAAGTCTTAAATATTTGAGATTTTATAGAGGAGGATAATTTACATCAAATCAATTTGAGATGTTCTATAATGACAGAGGAATCAAAAGACAAACATCTGCCCCTAGAGCCCCTCCACAAAATGGAATAGCTAAAAGGAGGAATAGATTTATAATGGATTATGCTAGAACACTCATGATGGAAAGAATGTTGCTTTGAAATACTGGAGAGAAGCTGTAAGTATAGTTTTCTATACCTTGAACCATGTGCAAATCAAGAAAGTTACTCATTCAACACCTTTTGAACTATGGTATGGATACTCACCCAATGTAAAATAATTTAAGGTATTTGGAAGTAAATGTTACATTCTTAAATATGTTAGGAATGGAAAGCTCAATGAAAAAAGTGAAGAAGGTATATTCTTAGGTTACCCCATAAGAAGTAAAGCTTATGAGTGTTTGAATACTAACACTAACAAAATTATGGAAAGTGCAAATGTAAAATTTGATGAATATACAAAAGTATATGAGGCTGAACCTATGAAAGAACTAGAAGAATACAAATCATTTGTATACTTTTATGAAGAAATTCCTACTGAAGAAGATGCTGCAAATCAAGTTACAAATCAATAGCAAGTTATAGTGACTGTCGAGTCACACCCTATGAATATCGAGCTACATTTAGATGCCAAGTTATAGAATAAAGTGGAGCACATTCTAACTTTGTGATTAATATATATGAAAGAGATACTAAGATACTTGATAGAGACATGCATAGTGATTTTGAAGTTGAAAGACAAAATCAAGAAACAAGAGTTGAACTAAGATTGTCTAAGTATGTCAAAAGACATCATCTTGTTGCTCAAATCATTGGAGATAAAGATGCTAGAATAATGACAAGAAATAGATTGAGAAGTGAAAAATGTTTTCTAAGCATGAAGGAACCCAAAATAGTGAGAGATGCATTAGAAGATGTTGACTAGTATAAAGCCATGGAAGAAGAGATTGAACAAATAGAGAAGAACAAAATATGGAGTTTAGTTCCTAGACCAGAAGACAAGAATGTGATTGGTACCAAGTGGGTATTTAGAAAAAAGTTAGAAGAAAATGATGAAGTCACAAGGAACAAAGCAAGATTAGTTTGCAAGGGATATGCACAAGAAGAAGGAATTGATTATGGAGAGACATTTGCCCCTGTTACTAGATTGGAAGAAGAACTCTACTTGTGTATTCTACATACAAAGGTTTCAAAGTTTATTAAATGGATGTTAAATCTGCATTTCTAAATGGCATATTAGAGGAAGAATTTTACATAGAACAGCCAAAAGTTTTTGTTGATGCTAATAATAAGAACATGGTATGTAGACTACACAAATCTCTATATGGTTTGAAACAAGCACCAAGAGCATGGTATGAGAGACTTCATAATTATCTTGTGAAGATTGGATTTGAAAGGAATTATGATAATAGCAATCTATACATGAAGACAAAAAAAGGAAAAGTTATTTTTTTTATCTAAAATATTTGTTGATGATATCATATTTGGAGGTCAAGATGCTTTATGTAAGGATTTTGCAAATCAGATAAAGCAAGAATTTGAAATGTCTATGTTTGGAGAGATCAAATTTTTTGTGGGTTTATAAATATATCAAATGAAATATGGTATATACATCACTCAGTCAAAGTATGTCAAGGAAATATTGAAAAAATTTGGATTAGAGGATTCCAAACCATTAAGTACACCTATGGTGATAGGACACAAGTTGTCAAAGAATGATGATTCTACTGAGGTGAATCAAACATTGTACAAGTCTATGATTGAAAAATTGTAATATGTAATACATAGAAGACCTGATATTGCATTATCTATAGGGATAGTTGCAAGATTATTTGCTAATCCCAAGGAGAATCATTTAATGGTTGTGAAGAGAATAATGAGATATCTAAAAGGAACAAAAGAGTTTGGTCTATACTACAAGAAGAATGAAAAATTTGAATTGAGAGCCCACACTAATGCTGATTGGGCTAGAAACATTGATGATAGAAAGAGAACTAGTGGAGGAGAATTTTTCTTAGGAAAGAGACTAGTTACATGGACTAGTAAGAAGCAAAATTGTACTTCACAATCTACTACTAAAGCTGAATATGTTAATGTTGTTGTAAATTGCACAAACATTGTATGGATCAAACAGCTACTCAAAGGAATGAAGGAAGAAATCATAGAACCAGTGATACTTTATTGTGATAATAAAAGTGCTATCAATATATCAAAGAATCCAATAATGCACACAAAGATTAAGCGCATTGCAATTAAGTACTATTACTTGAGAGAGTTAGTTAAAGATAAAGAGGTGAAGATGGAATATATTAACACAAAGGAGAAAATTGTTGATACCTTCACAAAAGTATTACCTAAGGATGTTCATGATTATATAAGAGGTAAACTATGGGTGATACCCATTGTAGACACCTAAATTTGTCCAAAACTCGTTCCTAACTAATTAAATAAATATTCATTATTTATTTAATTCCCCTACCTTAATTAAATAAATTTTCATTTATTTAATTACATTTGCATTACCTTGATTTAAATAAACTAGAGTTTATTTAAATCCTTTGCCTTTCCTTGATTTAAATAAACTAAAGTTTATTTAAATCCTAACCCCTTCCCTCTAATTAAGTACTTTGTTTACTTAATTAATCCTTGCTTAAATCCCACTAGGAATTAAATATTACATTTAATCCTATTTGAGCACATGGCTCCTATATTTAACCCTCACCTAACCTCACTAGCCTACCTAACCCATCATGCTAAACCTACCCACTTCCTAATCATGCTTTCTTTTTCTAATCATTCTAGCTAATCACCTCTTAACCCTAAGTGTGTTCTCACACATGTGTGAGGAATCCTCACACATGTGTGAGAGATGTTCACACTTTCCTTATCCCTCATGTCTTGCATGCCTCTTACACACTTTTCCTCTTGCATGAGAGTCAAGGTGTCTCACACATGTGTGAGAAGCCATGCCTTCTCACACATGTGTGAGAAGCCATGCCTTCTCACACCTCTTGCACACTTGTCCTTTTGCATGAGAATCAAGTTGTCTCACACATGTGTGAGAAGCCATGCTTCTCACACCTCATTTATCATGTCACCATCAAAGGTTGCTCACACATGTGTGAGCATATTGCCCTCTTTGAATGGTCAAAACCCTAATCCATGTGGAGTCTACTTGGCCTCCACCTCATTGACACCTCATCAATCCTGAGGGATCTTAGCCCTCCATCTTGCATTCAATCTTAGCCATCCATTGCATCCATTTTCTTATAAATGGAGAGCCCTCTCCTCATTTTCAAGAATCACTATCTGCCTCATTATTATGATGTTGGATTTGTGAGCAACCACATCCCATGAGTGATGAAATCATCTCCACTTGATGGTTTCATGAGGTTTGCATAGTGATATTTTGAATGCTTTTATGCTCTTTTTTGTTTCATGTTGTTCATTTACATGTCTTCTTTCATATTTTGAGATTTTGCATGATAATGTAGGAATGTGCATTAGTTGTTTTATGTTTATTCCTTAGTTACATTTTTATGCAATACACCCATATCAAAGGCTATCTAAGTAAAAAGAGAACTACCCTTGATGCAGAGTATCCTATAGTTCAAGAAATTAGTGGGATACATGTTGATCCCTTCAAAATCCATTAAATAATTTCATTATATAGAGGCATCTCATGAGACAACAAAAATAATTTTCAAGAGAATAAGGTGGTTTAGAGTCCTTAAGTTATATGTTGAATTAATATGTTCCATTTATGATATATTTGAGTCTTTTGAGTCAAGATGTAAAGGCTAGAGAAGCCATTTGTAATAAGTTTTCAAAATTGTAAAAGGAGGTCTTATTATGATCAATAATGTCAAAATGTTTATTTAATAGGTGAATGGATCTATTGGTATCCATCTAAAGTCATTTGAGTCATAATTTTGGTCTAGGTTGGGTTTATATGAAAGTTGTAATGCAAAAATGCATAAAGTGCATAAAATGTTTGCTTGTCCAAAGAAAGGGATCAAAATCCTATAGCAATGGGCTGCTTAACCCAAGATTGGACATCTCAAGTGGTTCTTACCCAACTCATTTGGACTCATTTAATTTATCAAGCAGGGACGTAAACTTGAAATGGTGTTTGCAAAATATATGCTTCAAACTTATCTCAACTTAAGAACTATTCTAAGGAAATTCAAATGCTTAAACTACAAGCAATCTAAGCTAAAGTTGAGAATCAAATCTATTTTAACAAAGCATGAAAATATAGCTGGGAATTTCTTCAATTTCTTATGCTATAGGAATAGTCCACTAATTCTATTATTAATGGCTGCAAGAACAACAAAGTCTACCTTAGTTCTATTAACTAAATGTAAATCCTATGCTTACTAATTAGTTCACTTCTTGTGTGGGTCCCCACATAGAAGTGAAGTAGAATAACTTGGAGATGAAAACTTAAAATGTTCCTTTTATTCATAATAATGATAAAACATACATTCTAATAAACAACAAGATTTTATTCAGTACTTAGAAAACTTCTTCTATCGAAAAGTGACTAACTTCCTTTCTGTAACACAGACTTCTAGTTATTTAAAAACATAGACTAGGAATAGAATTCCTAGATTTTAGACTCATCAACTATCAAAGAAAATAATAGTATTGATTATTACAACTAATTCATAAATTTTGATGCCAACAAGAACAGTAATCTAGGAGCTCACAACCCTCGAATTTCCTCCACTTGGTGCTAGTGTAATAATGCAAGAAACTGCTTTGACTCTCGCTTGATTGCATTGATCTCACTTTTATATCTGCAAAATATTAGTGCCTCCAAGACAATAACATATATCAAGACTTATACAAAACATGTTATCTAAATTAGTTCACCTTATGTCACATTGTTGCAAGAGAACTACCCAACCTAGCTAGGAAGAGAAAGCATCATTCTCACACTATTTTGTAATTAAATGACATATATTTTCATAGCATATTCATTTTGATCCTAAAAGGTAATTATGCACACATTTGTCTAAAATCATCATAAACATCATGTTCTTGAACATCAGAGTCTTTAGAAAGTTTTCAAATTAAATTGAAAAATGAAATGACAAAATAGACCATATTCTGGTCTCATCATTCTCCCCAACTAAAACTTTGACTTGTCCTCAAGAAAACATAAAAAATTTCACCTTTATAGCCATCCTAAAATTTGAAGCAATACTCTGCCCTTTACCCCTTGTAGTAATGTTCCAATAAAAGCCCTTATTCTCCCTGTATCTTTCTCACCTATGAATCTCTTCTATCATATCAACTCTTTCTAAATCTTCCTAATTAGCAAGCAATGGGGATAATAATAGTGGAGGCTAAAGAGTTAAAGGGGTCAAGTCATTTTTTTTTCTTCCCCCAACTTGATATACTAGGGTTCTCACTGAGTAGCCATGATAAAATTCAATGGAGAATGAGGTTCTTTCTTCTACAAGCCTTCATTCAATCCTATCCAATGCCATTGATTCCCCTACTATGTTGCAGGGAGATATGTTTATGCCATGGCTTTATATTCTTGATAGGTTACATCCCTTAAAGGAGGGATAATCTGGCTTCCAAGTTTTGAGTAAGAATTTTCATCCATTCAAAGTACATAGTTCTAGCATCCTTGGCTTTAGGTTTGAGAAGAAGTGGAGTCTCATATTCTAATTCTCTAAGCTAATGGGCCTAATGTTCTCTGCTAATTTCATTTTGGATCCAAGACATTAATGCCCTGAGTTGAATATCACCCACATAAGGCAAAGGGTTCCAATATTTTTTGTTAGGGACTACTAAATTATGTAAGAAGAGTTCACAAAGCAGATTTTTAATGGCTACAGGGGCAGTATGGAAGGCTTGAAAGAATTCATGAGTATTCAATGTTAAATTCTTACCCTGAATTACACAAGTCATCTGATAACTAACAAATTGATCTTTCAAAAAGAGAGCATAAATAGGGGAAGGAGAGTGACAAGACATTAATTTAGGAATCACGGTTGTGACCTTTGTAATTTTACCACTTAATGACTCAATCTCTTCATCCTTTTTAGTCAAATCCTAAGTTTTATTGAAGATAGTTTTCTCTAAGCTCTCTCTCTCTCTCTCTATTTTCCATTCTTCCCTCTCCTAAATTAATTGATTAGATAATTGTGAAATGATGCTTAACAATGAAATAGTGGAACCAAGACTGAAAGTAACATGTGTTTTAGGTGAAGGATCATTAGGAATAGTTTGTTAGGTTGCGGATGCTAAAGCATCAAGTCCTTGTGAAAGAATTTGTTCAGAAACACAAATTTATTCCAACATCCTCTTCATGATTTTTTTCTCTTTGAGGTGGAGGAGAATCTGGAACTCTAATAGATACACTATCTTCAATGTTTGAATCTATGAAAATGATGGGTGGCTGGTCAGAGGATATTCCTGCTAGTGCAGGTACATGTTTTGCACTTTCACCTTCTTCAATGATATTCTCATTTTTATTAGAAGAAGAGGATTGCTCTTTTTCTATAGTGACATTTTTGGACAAAGGGGTTTGAAAAGACACATCCTCATTGGGTTTTACAGATGATTGGCCTATTTGAGTTCTATGCCTGAGGGGTACTTCTACTACCTTTGAAGCTGTAGAAAGTTCTGAAGATGTATCTTGTACATTCCCTTTCTTCTTTTTCTTATGAACCCTAGGAGCTGCAGGAGAGTCAACATTTGGGAAAATTTTAACTTTCCTTTTTCCTTTATTAGATTTTAGACTTGACCTAGAGGTAGAAGCTATGGGATTAGAAATTGAGGTGTTTTGTGACCTTCTAGGTCTGGTTGAGGAAGAGCCTAGAGCTGAGTTTATAGGATTTTCTTGAGGCTCTCTTTCCTCTTCAACTTGCTTCACAATTTGCCTAATAGGGTTGCACTTTTTTTTCAATGAAATCATCCCAAGATATCCCAAATTATTCCATAATGGTTGTTTCTATGATGAGCTTAATAAAAAATGGTGTGAAATATCCTTTGGGGTTCCTTTCTATATTGCAGTGACTCTTTTTAATGGAATGTGATACATAAAATGAGGAACATTCAAAGGGAAATTATCATATCTTAGACAACTCAAAAATTTGAAATGTGTGGCATGCAAATATGAATGTCTCCCCTCACAAGTAAAATATTTCACCACATAGATAGCACATTTGTTAAATGGTTGTGGTAAAGATGTGCAAACTATACCTTATTTCTAATCTATCTAAAGCCGTGGGTCTATATGCACTATAAATTGGGCTCTAGCTGACACTACATCTAATGTATCTAAAAATTGTTCTCCTTCCAATGGAAATTCCATTATATCTGTTGTAATTTCAGGTGAAAATGGAACCCTTACTCCTTTGACTATAGAAAAACCATCCCTCAACATTTGCAATAATTCTAAGGAAAGATCCTCATTCCATGTAGACAATTTGAACATGTAATTCGTCCACCCCTTGGCTCGAAATATAGATAGGAAAATTGGGTCTCCCAATAATGTTGTATGGTCAGTTGGTTCTCTTCTCAACAAGCCACCCCCCATTGTTCCTCTGAAGTGATTACAGGAGTAATTTCAAAAATGGAAGAACTTGTAACAAGATGAGAAAATAGTTGAAAGTACTTTTTTTAAGCAACTAACATTTTTAGCATTAAGGATCACTTAATTTTGCATTAAATACGTACTTACTAGTTTGCAAAAATGAGCAACATAAAGATAGCAGTCACATCACATTATTATCTTTATCATGTGGTGGCATATGAAGAATAATGAACATTTAATGATCACAAAAAAAATGAATGAGATAATAATACCCCTCCCCCCAACTAAATTAGGCAATAGCTCTTGTAATTGCTAGTGACAAGGGTAACTAAAAATAGAACAACACATTAAGAAAAAGTTTAAACTTGAGTATATGTATGGACCTGCTGAGTTGTGCTATCATTTGATATCATCATGCAAGTTGATGAAGGGTAAGGTGAGGTGGAAGGAAAGAAAAAGTGAAGTGAGGTGGAATTATTATGGAGAAAATACTTTCACAAAGAAAGTAGTTTATTTTGGTGAGTGAAATGCTTTTAGAGAGAGGACAATAAATGAGCAAGAAACTCATTTACAGTTGCTGTAGGAATTGGAGGATCAAAACGTGATTAGAATTGTTACAGAAACTCTTCATGACTAGATGGCTTATGGTAGATTTTTAAGCAGTGTCCATTAACAAGTAACTTGAAGTGAACAGGATCAATGGTAGAGAGTTGTACTACACCATTGTTGAACACAAAAATGATTTCATATAGTCCTAGCCAACAGGTTTGGAATTTTCCTAGAGTTTGCTAATAACAAGAATCATATAGGAGGGCCCAATCTCGAACAGAAAAGTTCTTATCATGGATGAACTTATCATGCCATTTCTTTCATTGTTGTTGGATTATCTCTATATTGTGCAAAGCAGATTTATGGTATTCATCAAGGGAATTCAGCTACAGTAACTTGTCTTCTTGAGCTCTAGAAAGATCAACATCTAGCTCTAAAGTAATTTTTAAAGTCTTGTGTTCAAATTTGATAGGCATGGAAGTGAACTTACCATAAAGTAATTCAAATGGGGTAAATCTAGTGGTACTCTTCCATGTAGTCATGTAAGCCCAAATTGCTTCAAGAAGCCTGGTAACCCAATCCCTTTTGTGAATAGAAACTATTTTAGTGAGGATGGCTTTAATTGCTCTATTTGTGATTTTTGTCTAACCATTAGCTTGAGGATAGTATGGGAAAGATGTACCATGATGAATCATGTACTTCATGAGTTTTTTAATTAGGTTTGATGTGAATTGAGCTCCTTGATCTGTGACAATTTCTCTAGGTACTCCAAATCTGGTGAAATTTACTACTTTGTGATCTCTTGCATGTGCCATAGCTTGTGCTTCAACCCATTTAGTTGCATAATCAGTACATACTAAGATATATGATTTTCCATGAGAGGAGGGATGTATTGGACCAACAAAATTGATACCCCATTTGTCAAAAGTTGTGACTACCACATGTGGCTGCAAGGGCATTTCATTAGTTTTAGTGGGTCTTCCCATGCATATGCATGATCATATTGTCTAGTATACTTTGTTGCATCTTTGTGAAGAGTAGGCCAGTAGTACCCATTTGTTAGAATCTTATAGGTTGTTTTTTTTGTTGCAAAATGACCCCCAAATGGTTCATCATGGAATGTGCATAAGATGTCATAGGTTTCATCTTCCCTTACACATCGGCAAGTTACTTGATCTAGTCTAATGTAGAACATCAATCTAGCTATTCATGACAAATTGAAACTCTTTTCAACCAAGAGACGATGCTACTTGGGTGAAAAGTGTAGTGGTTTTAATCCTGTAGCAAGATAATTTGCTATATCTATGAACCATGGGTTATAACTTTGTATTGAAAATAAATGCTCATCATGAAAGCTATCATCTATGGCTAGAGGATCATCAGGTACTTGAAGTCATGATAGAAAATTTTCTACTACATTGGCTTGGCCTAGTTTATTTATTATCTTCACATTAAAGTCTTGCATGAGGAGTAGCCAACATGCTAGTCTACCAAAAATAGTAGGTTTATTCATCAAGTATTTTATGGCATAGTAGTCAGTGTAGACTAAAAATTCATAGCTTGTGATATAATGTCAAAATTTATTAAGTGCATACACAATAGCAAGCAATTATTTTTAAATGATAGTATAGTTCAACACAAAACCTTGCAAATTCTTACTAATATAGTAAATGGCATGCTCAATAGTACCTTCTTTTTATCCAAGAACTACCCCTAAAGTAGTGTCAGATGCATTGGTATGAATGTGGAAGGGTAGCTTCCAATCAGGTCCTCTACGAAAAGGTGTTGTTGTCAAAACATCCTTCAATTGTTGAAATGTTGCTTCATAGTCTTGTGTCCACTCAAACTCAATTTTCTTTTTAGGCAAGTTATACAAAGGAGCAGCAAGCTTATTGAAATCTTTGATAAACCTCCTATAGTATCTGGCATGTCCAAGAAAGATCCTGACATCTATGTTCTTTGTTGGCATTGGTATATTGGTAATTACAACATTATTTGTAGGATCCACTTGAATTTTGAAAGAGGAAAGGCAGTGCCCAAGAATAGCTCCTTCTTCCATCATGAAATAACACTTCTCACTATTAAGAGAAAGATTGTATTCTTGATACCTTTTTAATACCTTCTCCAAGTTGGCGTGGGCTTGCTCAAATGTGTCACCATAAGTGGTGAAATCATTCATATAGATTTCAACACAATCTATAGCTATGCCAAAAAATATGCTAAGTATTTCTCATTGAAAAGTTGTAGGTGCATTACATAATCCAAATGGTAAGACAAAGTAAGCAAATGTTCCCCATAGATAGGTGAACATTGTCGTATCCTAATATTCTGGAGAGATCTATATTTGGTTATAGCCACTAAAACCATCTAGAAATGAGAAATATCTTTTTCCTACTAAGTTATCCAATAATTGATCAATGAATGGAAGAGGGAAGTGATCCTTTTTAGTGGCTTTATTAAGCTCTCTATAGTCTACACATACTCTCTAGTTTCCCCCCTTTTTTGGAACAATAACTAGAGGTGACACCCACTGGCTATCAAAAATAGGATAAATAAATCCAGCATTAAGAAGTTTTGTAACTCTTCTTTGACTATATCTTTTAATGTTGGGTTTACCCTCCTCTGAGATTGTCTTACTGGCTTACACTCTGAGTTCATGAATATCCTATGTCTACAAAGACTAGGATCTAAACCATTCATTTCAATATAGTCTCATGCAAAGGATTGTTGATTATTTTGCAATAGTTTAATGATACTTATCATCTAAGATGTAGTAAGTTCATTATTAATATTCAGCTCTTTTCCTACAACAATTTTTTCTTTCTTTACCTTGTCCATCATTAAGACCTCTTCTATTGATGGAGATTTAATTTCATGATGTAATAATGTGTGAAGGTAATCAAGTGTTATAGGAGATTGAGGTGCATCACATTTAGGAAATATATTTTTGAAGGAGCCAATAGGATTTTTAGAAGTGGACTCCTCAACATCATACTAATTATTAAGGATTGCTGCCAGTATATCATCTTCTTCCTAGGACACAAAAAATGGGTTTCTTTCTAGCATCATGAGTTATTGAATAGAATTAACTTTTGGAGGATCATCAGCAAGGTCTAGCCAAGAAACTTGGTCAAGATCTAGTTGAGGTTTTGCAGGAAAGTACAAGGTTAACTTCTTAGTGTTGGTACCATATGATATTATCATTTTTCCTAACTGACATGCAATGCATGCATCTACAGTGGCCAACCAAGGTCTTCCTAAGATTAATGGATATCCTCCAAGGTTGCCTCTTGGTGACATCACAACAAATTCTAAAGGAAAATCTAAGGAATCAAAGGTTACAGTGATATCTTCTATTGTACCATTAGGTTTGACAGTTGAATTGTCTACTAACTGGAGTATTGTAGGAGCATCCCTTAATCCAATAATGCTAAGTCTTAACAAGACTTCTCTAGTCATGACATTAATTGATGATCATAAATCAATTAAAACATTATGAATTTTGATGCCATTTATATGTATGGTAACAACAAGACTTCCTAGATCAGAATATTTAGGTGTCAGGACTTTAATCAACATTAAATTAGAAAGTTGTCCCAACACATGGATAGTAGGAGGATCCTTTTTCTTTCTAGCAGAATACTTGACATATGCTTCCTTTAAAGTTTTATTGTAAAGGGGAATCTCCTTAAGTGCATCCAATAAGGGAATCTATATAGTCATTTTCTTAAGCTAGTCTAGGAGATCAGTTGTTGCAGAATTTGATTTGGATGCAGCTAGAGGAACTAACCTTTGTGGAAATAGAGGAGTACATGCTTGTACAAATGGTGGAATTGTAACATCAATTGGTTGACTTGGTGGACTACTTTCAATATTAGTGACCTCGATTATTATAGGTCCTTTAGGTGCAAGAAAATTAGTTTCGAACCTTAGATGGATATCATTGGTCAACAAAGAATAAGCCTACTACTTTTTGTTGGGATTTGGTGCAGGCTGAGTAGGAACTTGTGGTTGCTTATGTGGGCTAGTATTGGTTACACAAGGTAGAGGCATCAAGAATTGTTGCTGAGGTGGAGGCATCAAGGCTTACTACTAAGGTGGAGGTGGTTGCTGCCACGTCCATTGATACAAAGGTTGTTGATTTAGACCCCACTGAGGATATTGGTTATTTTGTTCAGGCCATTGAGTATTTTATTGGGCATACTGAGGTGGTTGATGGTAGGCTTGATTATACTAAGGTTGCTGGTTGGGCCAGTTATTGTTCCAATTGTGTCCTTGAGGGATAGAATTTGGAGGAATATTGTCTTGCCACTGATTAGTATTATAACCAAAATTATTTAGAGGGTCTTGAGGCATACCTTGTCTCTAAGCCCATGGTCACCTTTGTGAAACTTAAATCACTTCTCATGTATCCTCATCAATTTCTTTAAACTCAGTGGGAATTGGTTGTGCATTTATTTTTGCAATGGTCTTGCATGTGCAATTCTTCTTTCTTTCTTTGCAATGAGAGCAAAATTTAGTCAGCATGGAATTAGCTTGATCCTTTTTCCTTTGGCCTTGCATGGTATCCAATTGAGTAGTGACATCATTAATAATATCTTAGTTGAAATTAGATAGTAGATTAGATAACTTCATCTTTGATACTCCTAACCCACCATTGGTCTGATGTGGTAGCCTCCCAAGTCCTCTACCTTTCTTTATAGTAGTCCTTGAATAGTTCTAACATATCTCCTTGATGTCATTCCAAGTTTTTTGTGTAACATCTCCTCTAGCCATTAGGTCCAGGGCTTCTATGCTTTCTTCTTGCACACCTCTCAAAAAAAGATGCTTTTTGGATTCTTCATTTAGGTTATGCTATGTATTTCACTACACATTAAACAAGAATCTGGAAACATACTCTTGCAAAGTTTCACCCTCCTTTTGTGACATTTTAAAAATTTCATCCCCATTCATATCTTAACCTCTACAATATTCTTTATGTTTTTGAAGAAAAACATTTCTCATTTCAGTCTAGATTGCTACAGCATTTACACCCAACCCCATGAACCATGGAAGAGCAGCATCTTTCATTTTAGAGGGAAACAATTTCAACTTATGGGCATTAGTTGTGTAGACATAACTCCTATAGAGGACATCAAACTCAAAGAGAAAGGTTTTAGGATCTTCTGTAATAAGACCATAAAATTTTAGAAGTGTGGCAATAGGTATGTTCTTCAAATTTTGGTTCCCTTGTTGAGGTGGGATAGGAAAAGGAAAGGTAGGTACAGCCATTCTTGGAAGGAGATGTGGTGCTTGATAGATAACAATGTCTAGTGGATTATCTTGATATTCAAGCTAGTCAAAAAGTTCATTTAAGTGGAGTGATGCTTCTAATTTAGCATCAATGTCAGCAAATAGATTTTCAAAAAGTTTTTCTTCGTCGTTCTCTCCTTGGGGTTCATCTATCTCAACTTGAGGATCATTGAATGGCTCTTCTTGATTATCACAAGGAAGAAATCTTCCTAAGTGGTCTCTTCTTCTATGCATAACATGCTTCTTTACTACTAAACTCTATTTTATAAGGAATAGAAATACAAA
Source organism: Cupressus sempervirens (assembly GCA_028749045.1). NCBI lineage: Eukaryota > Viridiplantae > Streptophyta > Pinopsida > Cupressales > Cupressaceae > Cupressus > Cupressus sempervirens. Next base: position 350,088,987 of record CM053788.1, read on the forward strand.
TAGAAACACTAGTTTGAATTAACACCATCCCTGACAATGGAACCAAAAATGCTTGGCCAAAGAAAGGGATCAAAATCCTACAGCAATGGATTGCTTAACTCAAGATTAGACATCTCAATTGGTTCTTACCCAACTCATTTGGGCTCATTTAATTTATCAACCAGGGACATAAACTTTAAATGGTGTTTTTAAAACATATGCTTCAAACTTATCTCAACTTAAGAACTATTCTAAGGAAATTCAAATGCTTAAGCTACAAGCAATCTAAGCTAAAGCTGAGAATCAAATCTACTTTAACAAAGCATGAAAATATAGTTGGTAATTACTTCAACTACCTATGTTATAGGAATAGTCCACTAATTATGTTAGTAATGGCTGCAGGAACAACAAAGTCTACCTTAGTTCTATTAACTGAATGTAAATCCTATGCTAACTAATTAGTTCACTTCCTATGTGGGCCCCCATAGAGAAGTGAAGTAGAATAACTCAGAGATGAAAACTTAAAATTTTCCTTTTATTCATAATAATGATAAAATACATACATATAGATAAACAACAAGATTGTATTCAGTACTCAGCAAACTTCTTCTATTGAAAAGTGACTAACTTCCTTTCTGGAACACAGACTTTTAGTTATTTAAAAACATGGACTAGGAACAAAATTCCTAGATTTTAGACTCATAAACTATCAAGTAAAATAATGGTATTGATTATTGCAACCTTTTCATTAATTCTGGTGGCAACAAGAACAGTAATCTACGAGCTCACAACCCCCGAATTTCCTTTGCTTGGTGTTGGTCTAATAACAGAAGCAACCGCTTTGACTCTCGCTTGATCGAGTTGACCTCACTTTTATATCTACAAAATATTAGCACCTCCAAGATAATAACATACATCAAGACTTATCCAAAATATATTATCTAAATTAGTTCACCCTATGTCACATTGTTGCAGGAGAACTACCCAACCTAGCTAAGGAAGAGAAAGCATCATTCTCACCCTATTTTGTAATTAAATGAAATATCATTTCATAGCATATTTATTTTGATATTGAAAGGTAGTTACACACACATTTTTCTAAATCATCATAAACATCATGTTCTTGAACATCAAAGTCTTTAGCAAGTTTGCAAATTAAACTGAAAATGAAATGACAAAATAGACCATATTCTGGTCTCATCAATGTTGTCAAAAATGCAAAAGGGTTAAAAGAATGTAATGGGTTGGTTTGGAAGTTATAACCAACCAAAAAATCTATAAAAATGGATGTATGGTTGAACTAGAGCATTGATGAAAAGAAGAGATACATTTTGAAACAAATTTGGTAATATTCTGAGTTGTTGTTTTGATTGGCTTTTTGGTTTTAGTGTTGGTTCCAAGTCTTGTACAGAAATGTACAGCATGAAAACCATGTAAAAATTTTATATGTGGATATAATAGTGAATAAATTTCTTTTTCATTTTTTTTTTGGATTTATTTTATGTATAAATGTAGAAGTTATGCAAGTTTTGTAAAAGCTTGTAAATTGCAGATTTGAGGATGTTAAACTACAGTCAGATTGAAATGTTTGGTAAATATAAATTTGAATGAAAAAAAACTATATTTATATTTATTGGAAATATATGTGAACTAGCTTTCATTTCCAATTGGTTTGAGTAATTTTAATTTATATTTTTGTAAGTTATAGATATTTAAGTGAAGACTAGTTTTTAAGGATCTCCATTGAAGGTTTAGACAAAGATTTAATCTTATAAAATGATTTATGTATTGGATAAATTAATGACTTATATATTATGAAACTATATTTATGTAGGATAAATATAAAATTGTTTTTTTTTCATTTGGATACATTTTGAGGAAGTTATTTGATGCCCTAGGCAAGGTTGCATGTTTTACTTCTAGTTTATGACAGAGCAAATGGGTCTCGTTGCAGACATCATAATTTGTAATTGGTAAATTATATTGTACTAAATCTTGGATATGTTTTATTATCCCTAATTTTGAATAATTTTTTCAAAGGATTTGGTAGGAATTATTCAGTATTAAAAGTTATGAATAATGTAATTAGATATAGAGATCAAGATATGTAAATGGAGAAGGGTTGATATTTTTGTGTCAAAACATGTTGTGTTTTGCCTCATGATATGCCTTTATATAATGACATTATTGAATTTATGATGAATGGATTAGAAAGATCCTATTGTTTGTTTGGTTTTTAGGATTCTCTACATCAAATTGGTATCAGAGCTTGAAGATCTTGAGTGTGTGGGTAGAGCACCGAAGGAGGCAATCCACACCAAGACCTTAAAGATTTGGTTTTGATTTGTTGATGAGTTTTTGGTTGCAGGTGCTCATCCATCTTGTTGCAAAAGGAATATTTTGTGTTGTTGAGTTGATAGATATGAAAATTTTATCAAGAGCCATGGGAAGGTCCAGTGGATGCCAACAAACTAGGGAGAGAGGCAAAGAAGATTCATAGGTGAGGCACATGGAGAGTTGGTTGTGGTGAGTTGAAGCAGCATTATAAAGATGGATCTCTGACTAATAAAGCACCATGGAGTTTTTAGTCATTAATTCTCCACTAAAAGGAGTATTTAAGAAAAGTAATTTTGAGCGTAGTACTATGTCCTTAAAGGAAAATATGATGATGATAAAGGCATGAAGAGGCAAAGGAAAATGCAAGTACAGATGAATATTTTTGGTATAAATTTCTTGTAGGTTATTGATTCCATGTTTCCAAGGGACTTGGAAACATTTCAAGGTTGGGAGTATGGTTTAGAGGCACCTAAATTTCAAGAGAATAAGGAGTTTTAGAGTCCTTAATTTATATTTTGAATTAATGTGTTCCATTTATGATATATTTGAGTCTTTTGAGTCAAGATGTAAAGGCTAGAGAAGCCATTTGTAATAAGTCAGCAAAATTGTAAAAGGAGGTCTTATTATGATCAATAATGTCAAAATTTTATTTAATAGGTGAATTGATCTATTGGTATCCATCTAAAGTCATTTAAGTCATAATTTTGGTCTAGGTTGGGTTTATATGAAAGTTGTAATAAAAATGCATAAAGTGCATAAAATGTTGTCAAAAATACAAAAGGGTTAAAAGAATGTAATGGGTTGGTTTAAAGGGTGGTTTGGAAGTTATAACCAAGCAAAAAAGTTTTTTAAATGGATGTATGGTTGAACCAAATCCTTAATGAAAGGAAGGGATACATTTTGAAATAAATTTGTGTTTGGCCAATATAATACCTTTTTAGCTACAGGATTAGACATCCTTCACTACCAAAGTACTATGCTGATCTCCATTAAATGTCAATTTGGGAGTGTGAACTTGAGATGATGTCTGCAAAGTATATGCTCTAATTTCCACTAAAATCCACTACTACTTTGAATACAAATACTACTAAGGAAATCTATTTTACCAATAGAAAAGACAATTACCAAATGCTTAGAAAGAGATCCTAACTACTTAATCATTCATCTATACACCTATTGTTGTAGGAACAGTAACTAGTTATGTTTCTAGTGGCTACAGGAATAGTAATTTTACACTTAACTTAGGAAGCTAAATAACTTTTGAAACTGAATAACTCCTAATGACTGAAATAAACTCCACCTTTTGTGTGGGCCCCTATAGAAGAATGAAGGAAAGATAAGCTCAAATAAAAGTGTAAGAACTCAAAAAAATCATATATTTATTCAAACATGCAGTGGTACACAGATTTGGAAAAAACTAGATAACTAGCAATCTATCCTTCTATTATTCTCCTATCTTCTCTCTTGACCTTTCGAATATAGATAGGGTCTTATTTAAAGAGAAGGAATAACAAACTCCTAAATTTATGACTTCCTCATGAAGGATAGTCTAGTACAACAAGAAAAAGCATTAACTATCCCTTTGAATTCTCATAAATATAGAGCACAATGGATGTTAGATTTGCTCCTCTTTCTGACTTAAACCATCCTCCAGGAATCTAGGTATCCATAATAGCTCCATGCATGTTTAACTAACCACTTAAATTCTTACTTTCCTACTCATTTTCTTTACCAAGTCCTGCTTATCATCCATGAAAATAGGTTCCTTCTGGTTTTTGCCACTGAGTCTCATTAACACCAGTGCTTCCTCAATGCGAGTCTTTCATGGTCATTTAGTTGATTCCTGCCCAGTTAGATTCCTACGGACATCAATGATACATACAAAACTTTTGAAAACATCTATTCATATTTATTAATTTATAAGAAAAGCATCAATTATTCAACTAACGGTTCTACAATCTTTTTTGGCTGTAGGAAAACCTACCCATGTTAAGCATACATGAAGAAAGACTCAACTAAATGAACCATTTTTAAACATAATATCAACTATCATTTTCATGCTGCAAGTTCACACTTTATACATTAAAAGGTTCAAAATACTAGGCTTAAAAGATTATAAGTTTCAACAAGATATAGACAAATGTTCATAAAAAGGGTCAAAAATCATCTATTGTTATGTGCCATCATTTTTGCCCCCAACCACCCTAATGTTGGTCCCTTTAGCATTCACAAGTTCCTGATCTGCATCCGCATCTTGAGGTCACTAGGAACCTTCTCTCCTGACTTGTGAGCCTTGTAGTTGAAGTATCCATGGTTCTATTTCAATCTTTCCCATTTATGTTCCTCATGGTTCAGTTTGTAATTAGCAAATGATTCAATTTTTCCAAGCGTGGGATGTAGCAGAATAGGTGGTTGAAAGCAAAGAGGAACCCAATAGCTTTTCTTATTCCTAGCCATTATCACATACCTAGGCATTCTGTAAGTGGCCAACCTCCTTTGAACTTTCTTCTGCAGCAGCTGTATGGGCCTTCCTCTTTTTGGAGGTAGAGGCATTTGCGGGAGGAACTTTCCTTTTCATAGCTTTTGGTTGGGATGCAGAAGTTGAAGCTTCTGAAGTTGTTTTATATACCACTTTCCTAACTCCTACAACAGTCTTCTCATGTGTCCCCATTCCTTGCCCTCTAGGCCCACTACTCTGAGGTCCCATTGGTTTTAATTTAACAAAATCCTCCCATGTACCTAGGTGCCACCTAGTCAATTCCTTTTCAACTATGGCCCTAATTAAACAATGGTGGGACACTAAATGGGCTTTTCCTTGTTGGACATAAGAAGCTTGTCTGTTAACAATATTGTAGAGAAATCTTGGAAGGTTCATAAGGTGATCACCATGTTGTAACCTAGTTAAAATTTTAAAATGCACAGCATGCAGATAAGAGTATCTTCCTTCACAAGTAAAATATCTTATAATGAATTTAGCAGGCTAGATAAATTGTAGAGGGAGAGACAACTGCAAAGTACCTTTCTTTTTATTCTCCTCTAGCTAAGGGTCTCCATGCACTGAGAATTGTTCTTTTTTTGTCCACGCATCCATGTCTTCCATCCATCATTCCCCATTTGTGGGTACCCCAGTGACTTTTGCAACCACTTCTTCGATGAATTCTATGCGAATTCCTTTTATAGTAGCATACCCATCCCTCAACATGTTGTGAAACTGAAGTGCAATTTCCTGGTTGAATTGCTTCAAACTGAGACAATACACCAACCAGCCTCATTGTTGAAATAGATTGCATGATGCAGGGTTCGCTAACAAAACTCTATGGTCTATTAGTTCATGCCATTGAGGTTCTCCACACATTTTTAAAAAAAAAACTATTGCAACTTTACTGAAAGGGATTGAAAATGACTAAACGTGGGGGCGAAGGTTGCTATAGGGTTTCAACAATGGCTACAATGGTGTTTGAAAATAAAACAATAGTCTTAAAACACACTTTTCAAACATCACATCACATCTCCTTCAGTACTGCATGACGACATTACCATAATGAGGGTGTTGATAAGAAGTTATGCACTAAGGAAATCATAAAATGATGACCGCACTTACTTTCACACATACAAAGGAAGTATGAAGTGATGCCAGCTCATCCCCGAGATGACCTACCCCATACATTTTTTGTACCAACATAAGATTTCCTCATATTTCCATTTATGGTTTCAAGTCACTTCATTTTGGTTTATTTATGACTTCAATTTCCCCACCCCCCCAACCTATCATAGACTGGGTCCCACCAGGCCTTAAAGATTGCAAATTTGAAAAATCAAAATAATTATACCATTCTAAATAAATAATAAAATGAATAAATGAAGAGAAGTTGAGTGTCACCTGACCTGGAGTGCGATAGGAAGCGTGCTTGGAAGAATATCGTACCACAAAATTATGATGGGATGGAGTGATGATGGAAAGATAAGGTGAGATGGAATGAAATGGAAAAGAAATGAATTTCGCATAAAATGAAATTTTTTTATTTTGAAGACCTTGAAATTAATTCAAGGGGGTGTAGGCATCTAAGTGGAAGACTCAAATGTAGAGGCTGCAAGAAGACATGTTTCTATTGTTTTGAACTGTTGAAGAAATTCCTCCCAGGTGGTTGGTTTATGATATAGCTTTATACAATGTCCATTAAATAGGAGTTTAAATTTTATCATATCAATTGTAGATAATTGAACTGCTCCATTACTAAAAATTGTAACAATTTCATATGGTCCAAGCCATCCGGTCTGAAATTTTCCTTGATGGTGTTGATAGCGTGAATCATATAGTAGTGCCTAATCACCAACTAAGAATTCTCTTTCTTTAATAAATTTATCATGCCATTGTTTCCTCTGACCCTGTATCAACTCTATGTTATGAAGAGCTGACTTGTGCCATTCATCCAGCTCATTGAGATGTAATATACGGTCCTGTTGTGCTATAGGAAGAGTGATATTTAGTTCTAGGGTTGTTTGCAGAGTCTTGTGTATAAATTCAATGGGCATAAGAATTGTTTTTCCATATAGGAGCTCAAAAGGGGTGAACCCAGTAGTAGACTTCCATGCTGTTTGATATGCCCATAAGGCTTCAAGAAGTTAGGCTGCCCAATCCTTCTTATGTAAGGACATTTTTTTAGTGAGTATATTTTCCAACTCCCTGTTTGTCACTTTAACTTGTCCATTAGCTTGTGGATGGTACGAGGAAGATTTACCATGTCAAATTTTATACTCCTCCATAAGTATAGCTATTAGATTAGATGTAAACTAAGGCCCTTGATCTAATTTCAACTCTCTTGGAACACCATATCTAGTGAAAATGCATTCATACAGGAACCTTGCAACATTGTTATCCCGAGGGTGCTTCATAGGCTTTGCTTCTGCCCATTTAGTAACATAGTCAGTGCATACCAGGATGTAACTTTTTCCTTCTGATAGTGGTTCAATGGGACCAACAAAGTCAATTCCCCATTTTTCAAATGGTGCTACTACTATCTGTGGTTGCAGGGGCATTTCATCCATCCTTGTCGAGCGACCCATTCTCTGGCATTTGTCACATCTTTTTATATACTGAGTCGCATCCTTGTGAAGTGTAGGCCAATAATAACCTGTATTCAAAATCTTTAATGCAATTTGTTTGTTAGAAAAGTGACCACCATAGGGCTCGTCATGACAAGCATGAAGAACATCATATATTTCATCTTCTTGGAGACACCTTCATGTCACCTAGTCTAGCCTAGTATAAAACATGAACCTTGAGATCCATGAGAAATTAAAAATCTTTTCTACTAATAGCCACTTTTCCTTGGCAGAGAAGTGTAGGGGTGTTCTTCCAGTGGTGAGATAGTTGGCAATGTCAACATACCAAGGATTTTGTGTTGATAGAAGAAAGACATGTTCATTAGGAAAACTATCTTCTCTGACTGCAAGATCATTAGGTGTCTAAAGATGAGACAAGAAATCAGCTACAACATTTGCCTTACCTAGTTTGTCAACAATGGTTATGTCAAATTCTTACATCAGCAACAACCATCAGGCCAATCATCTAGAGATTGCCAGTTTGTTCATCAGATATTTGATAGCAGAGTGATCTGTGTGCACAAATATTTGATATCATATAACATAGTGTCTGAACTTGTTTAGAGCATAAATTATAGCAAGCAGTTCTTTCTTTGTTATAGTGTAATTATATTCAGCTCCCTGAAGATGTTTTCTAATATAGTATATTGCATGTTCTATTGAATCTAAGTTTTGACCAAGTGCGGCTCCAATGGCATGGTCTGAAGCATCAATGTGTATGTAGAAAGGCAACTCCCAATTTGGTCCTTGGAGAACTGGTGCTATCGAAAGGACTTTTTTAAGCTTCAGGAAGGCTTTCGTACAATCATTGTTCCATACAAACTCAGCATCTTTTCAAAGCAACTTATATAGAGGAGCTACAATTTGACTTAAATCTTTGATAAAGCATTGATAATACCTTGCATGCCCTCGAAAACTCCTAACTTCCCTTAGTTTGGTTGGTACAGATAATGTACGGATAACCTCTATTTTTGTTGGATCCACTTCAATCCCTTTGGGAGAAATAAAGTGTCCCAACACCACTCCTTCTTGCATCATTATAAAGCATTTTTCACTGTTTAAAGACAAGTTATAGTCTTTACATCTTTGTAGGACCTTATCCAAATTTTCTTTGGCTTCCTCAAAGGTCTACCCATATGTAGTGAAGTCATCCATGTACACTTCTAAACAGTCTACAGATATATCCGAAAAAATACTAATGACAGCCCTTTGGAAGGTTGCAATTGCATTACACAAACCAAATGGTAGGATAGAATAAGAAAATGTCCCCCATGGACCTGTGAATGTAGTTTTGTCTTGATCCTTAGGTGCTATCTAGATTTGGTTATAGCCACTAAACCCATCCAGGAATGAAAAGTACTTCTTCCCTACAAGATTTTCAAGAATTTGATTGACAAATGGTAATAGAAAATGATCATTTTTGGTGGCCACATTGAGTTCTCTATAATCTATGAAAACTCTCCATTTTCCTCATTTCTTTGGTACAATAACCAATGGTGAAACCAATAGGCTATCTAAAATAGGATATATGAAACCAGTATTGAGTAGTTTTTGCAGCTCATTTTTGACAATATCTCTTAATGTTGGGTTTATCCTACATTGAGGTTGTGTCACAAGTTTGCACTCAAGATTGATGTAGATTCTATGAGTACAGAGTGTGGGTCCAAACCTTTCATATCCATATATTCCCATGCAAAAGCATCTTGGTGTTTTTGTAACAGCTGCAGGACATCATGATGTTGTTCTTGAGACAAGGATTTACTTAAGTTAAGTTCTTTTCTTGGAGCAATTGATGTCTTGACTACTTTTTCAACCATTGAGATGTGAGCAATTGGTGATGAATCTATTTCATGTGGAAGGAGTGAATGTGGCAGTTGTGTAGACTCAAAATAATGAGATTGGGATGGAAAAGGCAAGATACTTTCTAGAACATGATCATGTGTAGAAGATGTCTCAATTTGTGTTCCATATTCATTCAAGATGATGGTGGAAATGACCTCATCTTCTTCTTTGATGCTTACAAATGACTCCCTTGAAATCATCATTAGTTTTTTAATAGAATCCAAGTCCATTTTAGGATCCCCCATGTTTGGCTAGACAACTTGGTCATCTTAGAGCAAAGGTTGAGCAGGGGAATATAGGTTTAAGTTTTTAGTATTTGTACCATCTGAAATGGTCATTTTCCCTGATCGACATGCAATATAGGCATCTATTTTTTCTAACCATGGTCATCCTAGGATGATAGGATATCCCCCAGTACTTGTTTTTGGAGAAAGTACTACAAAATCAACCCAGGTAATCCCATGAATGTAAGGTAACAATGACATCCTCCAACATACCATCGAGAACAATAGTAGAACTATCTGCTAGTTGCAATATTGTTGGAGTTTTCCTAAGACCAATAATGGTTAGCTTGCATATCACTTCCTTAGTCATTACATTAATGGATGCTCCTAAATCTATCAAGACATTCTATACTTGTAGTCCTTGGATGGTAAGGATGACTACTGGACTTCCAAGATCTGCATACTTGGGTATCCTTGGGTTATTAAGCATAAGATCAAAAAGCTAGCCAAGGATATGGATAGTCTTTAGATCTTTCTTTTTCCTTCCTAGAGTTTTAACATAGGCTTCCTTGATAGCTTTTGAATATATAGGAACTTCTTTTATTGCGTCAAGCAAAGGGATTTTCACCGTCATTTGCTTGAGTTGATCAAGCAAGTCTAATGCAAATTGATTCTCATTTGGCAATACTTGTTCTGTCAACCTACTAGGAAATGGTAGTTTCTTGGTTGCAAGAGAAATGGCATTGGTAGGTTCTTGAATGGATTCAATATTTGTATCATCTACTTTTGTTATAATGGGTTGCTGAGGTGATGCAAGCATTGTTCCAAATCATAAATAAATATCATTCAAGGTGATGGAATAACTTTGTTGTTGGGCTGAGGGTTTTGCATTATTAGGATTGGGTGCGGGTTATGCAAGAAATTGTGGTTGTTTAAGAGGGTTTGTATTGGCTGTAGGAGGCATTAGAGCTTGCGATTAAGTAGGCGGTGGAAAGGCTGGCTGATGTTGTTGCCAATTCTGAGAACCCTAAGGCTATTGCCAACCTTGGTTAGGCTACTGCCACCCTTGGTTAGGTTGTTTCCAATTGTTTTGATTACCTTTTTGCTATTGCCATTGACTATTACCACTATAATTATGAAGTGGATCTTGAGGAATACCTAATTTTGGAGCCCACGACCTATGTTGAGAAACATAGATAATATCTTCATCTTCATCAATCACTCTAAACTCTGTAGGCACATGCTATGAGTTCATGCTACCAACAAGTTTACATCGACAGTTGTTCTTCTTTTCTCTATAATGACAACAATACTCTACCAGCATAAGATCATCTTCCCCCTTCTTCCTTTATGCTTGCATGGTGTCCAGTTGAGTAGCGACATCATTAATGATGTCCTGCTTGAAATTTGACAAGAGGTTTGATAGTTCTGCTTTGGACACTCCTGCACCAGGGGTTTTTTGAAGTAAGTCTCTTACACTTCATCCTTTTTTTATTGTTGCTCTGGAATAATTCAAACAAATATTTCAGATTTCAGCCCATGTCTTCTGTGTAATGTCACCTCTAGCCATTAAGTCTAAGGCTTCCATACTCCTATCATGAACTCCTTTCAAAAAGAGATGCTTCTGAGATTCCTCATTTAACTGAGGATGTGTATTACACTGCAAGTTAAACATAAACCAAGCAACATAGTCCTCCAAAGTCTCATCCTCCCTTTGTGACATTTTAAAGATTTCATCTCCTTTTAAATCATGGCCTCTACAATATTCCTTGTATTTATCAAGGAATAGATTACTCATATGTTGCCAGTCTATCACAACATTGGTACTGAGACCCATAAACCATTTCAAAGCAACCTCCTTGAGAGTTGATGGGAACAACTTTATTTTGTGAGTGTTTGTGGTGTAATCATAGCTTTGTCAAAGCATGTCAAACTCAAAGAGAAAGGTCTCTAGGTCTTTAGTAGTAAGGCCATAAAACTTTGGCAGAGCAGCAGAGGGTATGTTCTTTAGATTTTGGTTACCCTACTGAGTAGGGATTGGAAATGGAAAGGTAGGTTGAGAAGCTATCATTTGTGGATGTCCTAGTGGGGGTTGATAAATAACCAGAGCTAGTGGATTATCTTGATATTCAAGTTCATCAAAAAGATTATTCAAATGGAGAGATTCTTCAGATGTGGTTGGTGAGTGTTCTTGATTCGGTACTTCTACAAACATGTTCTCAAATAGTTCTTCTTCTTCTTTTCTTCCTTCTTCTTCTTTTTCAAGAAAAGGATCTTCTTGATTGAAGTTGGGAATAAATCTTCCAAGATGGTCTCTTCTCCTATGAATGCAAGATACTAAAATGAAACTAACTGGATGACTTTGTAGTGAATACTAGATTGACACCATCCCTGGCAACGGCACCAAAAATGTCTACCCAATATAATACCTTTTTAGCTATAGCATTAGACATCCTTCACTACCAAAGTACTATGTTGATCTCCATTAAATGTCAATCTAGGAGCATGAACTTGAGATGATGTCTACAAAGTATATGCTCTAATTTTCACTAAAAACCACTACTACTTTGAATGCAAATAATACTAAGGAAATCTATTTTAACAATAGAAAAGACAATTAAAAAATTCTTAGAAAGAGATCCTAACTACTTAATCATTCATCTATGCACCTATTTCTACAAGAACAGTAACTGGTTCTGTTTCCAGTGGCTACAGGAACAGCAGTTTTACACTTAACTTAGGAAGCTAAATAACTTTTGAAACTGAATAACTCCTAATTACTGAAATAAATTCCACCTTCTGTGTGGTCCCCCATAGAAGAATGAAGGAAAGATAAACTCAGACAAAAGTGTAAGAACTCAAAAAAATCATATATTCATTCAAACATGCAGTGGTACACAGATTTGGAAAAAACTAGATAACTAGCAATCTATCCTTCTATTATTCTCCTATCTTCTCTCTTGACCTTTTGAATATAGACAAGGTCTTATTTAAAGAGAAGGAATAAAAAACTCCTAAATTTATGACTTCCTCATGATGGATAGTCCATTACAACATGCAAAAGCATTAACTATTCCCTCGAATTCTCATAAATATAGAGCACAATGGATCCTAGATTTGCTCCTCTTTCTAACGTAAACCATCCTCCAGGAATCCAGGTATCCATAATAGCTCCATGCATGTTTAACTAACCACTTCAATGCTTACTTTACCACTTGTTTGCTTTACTAGGTCCCGCTTATCATCCATGAAAATAGGTCCCTTCTAGTTTTTGTTTCTGAGTCTCATTAACACCAACGCTTCCTCAATGTGAGTCTTTCGTGGTCATTCAGTTGATTCTCACCCAGCTTAGATTCCTGCGGACATCAATGATACATACAAATCTTCTGACAAAATCTATTCATATTTATTAATTTATAAGAAAAGCATCAATTATTCAACTAAAAATTCCCAATCTTTTTTCTGTAGGAAAACCTACCCATGTTAAGCATACATGAAGAAAGACTTAACAAAATGAACCCTTTTTAAACATAATATCAACTATCATTTTCATGCCGCAAGTTCACACTTTATACATTAAAAGGATCAAAATACTAGGCTTAAAAGATGATAAGTTTCAACAAGATATAGACAAATGTTCATAAAAAGGGTCAAAAATCATCTATTGTTCTATGCCATCAATTTGGTAATATTCTAAGTTGTTGTTTTGATTGGTTTTTTCATTTTAGTGTTGGTTCTAGGTCTTGTATGGCAATTTATAGAATAAAAACCATGTAAAATTTGTATATGCAGATAGAATAGTGAATAATATTTCTTTTGGCTTTGGTTTGGATTTATTTCATATAGAAATGCAGAAGTTATGCAAGTTTTGGCAAAGCTTGTAAATTGCAGATTTGAGCATGCCCAACTATAGTCAAATTGCAATGTTTGGTACATACACATTTGGATGAAATAGAAATTGATTTTATATTTATTGCAAAGATATGTGAACTATCTTTTATTTTCAATTGGTCTAAGTTTTTTTTCATTTATATTTGTGTAGGTTATGGATATTTGAGTGAAGACTAGTTTTTAAGGATCTCCATTGAAGGTGTAGACAAAGATTTAATCTTATAAAATTATTTATGTATTGGATAAATCAATGGCTTATAGAGTATGAAACTATATTTAAATAGGATCAATTTGAAATTGGTTTGGTTTCATTTGGAGTCATTTTGAGCAAGTTATTTGATGTCCTAGGAAGGGTTGCATGTTTTACTTCTGGTTTATGACAGAGAAAATGGGTCTCGATGAAGACATCATTATTTGTAATTGGCATATTATATTGTACTAAGGCTTGGATATGTTTTAGTATTACTAATTTTCAACAATTTTTTTGAAGGGTTTGATAGGAATTGTTCAGTATTAAAAGTTATGAATAATGGAATCAAATAAAGAGATCAAGATATGTAAATGTAGAAGGGTTGATGTTTTTGTATCAAAACATGTTGTGTTTTTCCTCATGAGATGCCGCTATATAATGAAATTATTAAATTGATGATGAATGGATAAAAATATCATATTATTAGTTTGGTATGTAGGATTCTTTGCATTAGCCCTGCATCAAACAAGCTGATGTTCACATGTTACACATTGATGCAGAGGATCTTACTTTAGGATCTGCCTAAAGTAATCACATAACTAAAACTTCAAATTAGTCACAAGCAAGGTGATAGAGGGAGACCCTAAAGAAATAGAAAAAACCTATATCTGCATGTTAAAGATGATAATTTTTTGGTATATATCTTTGGCATTTTTGTCAAAGAGGGAGATATTCTACTAATCAAGAACCAAAACAAATATGGAGATATTCTACTAATCACAAAGGAGGTAGAGAAAAATATCAAATAGAGGGAGAAATCCTAATCTACCTATTCAGAGAGAGATATAGAAGAAGGAGTTATAAGAAATAATTTTGTAACCTAATCAAAAGATGGAAGTTGTTGATAGAGGAAGAGATATCAATACAAGTTTTATTTTTGGTATTGTCTTACTATTTTAACCTAGTCAATTTGGTTGAACAAATGTGTTTACCATTTTTTTGATTTGGTTGATTCGTTTGGTTTGCCATCAATGCCAAAGAGGGAGATTATTGAGATTTGACTGAAAAGATTATTTTTGAGAGAGAATATTGAAAGAGGGAGATTGTTGAAGAAGACTATGTGTTTCAATCATTGTTTTGTCACTAATGTCAAACTTGCTATTTTTTGGTAAGATAATTGCTTATAAGATTCAATTATTGTCACTTAGTTGATTGATGAAGAGGATTTGATCAAAAGATGTAACAATAGCACTAGAGGAAAGGTTGAGTTATGATTATGTAATGAAGTACAAGGATCAGTTAAGACAGTGATGACATGATGTATTGATAATCTACTTAAGATTACAAAGGTTGGTTACACATAAAAAATTTATAAGAACAAGATACACAAAGCTTGTCTACCAAGCTTGATCGAGTGGATAGTAGGTGCCGAGAAAAGTCAGTGCAAGCCAAGTAAAAAATTAGTTGGAGTCAAGTAAAAGTTTATTCTAGTGTAGGCCAAGCAAAATAGTTGATGCCAAGTAAATTTTAGTTGATACTGAGTGCCAGTAAACTTTAATAGGTGCTGAGTAATTTCATAGTGAATGTCAAGAAATGCAGTATGTGTCAAGCATCAGAAGATTGATAATGTTGAGCTACTACATTATCTAAAAGATTGAAGATTCATTGAATCTAAGATGACAAGATTATTTTCATGAATTTTATGAACTAGGTGGAAGATAAGGTTGATGAGTTGGTGGCACAAAATTTGAGGTAAACCATTTTTAGGAAAATTCAAAGTGGATTCTAGGAGAAGTTTCTAGAAGAGATACAAGATATGGGGTAGATACATTATATCCTATCTAACCCATTCAAACCCTAAATGATTGGATAATGGAAAATGAGTGGCAAAATATCCTAATTTCCTATTTATAGGAATCTCTAGTCATAAAGAAAAGCTGTCATGTTTGAGAACCTAAGGGAGACAAGGAGTCAAGGGTTTTTCTTTATCAAGTGACCTAAGAGAAGAGTCTACAATGGCATGTTAAGCAAGAAGGCTTAAGAAGATGAATGCTTGAAGGGTGAACAAGCTATCAAACTTGCAAAGTATGAAGGACAAGTAGAATTGAGGACTGAGTAGAGATCTATAATCTGTAAGAGAAGTTGTGAGTTGTATCAAATCAAAGCTCTACTATTAATCTCTAAAAATTGTATCAGTCTAGGGTAAATCCTTTGGATTAAGGTTGACCTAACAGTCATTTTTAAATCCTTTAACTGGATGGCATTCCAAGTGAATGGCCTAAAGTCCTCTAACAAGGCTCACTTCTAACAAGGTGATTGAAATCCTTTAATAGGGTCACATTTAATAGTGTGTATTGTAACCTTTAACAGGGTTGGCCTTTCATAGGGCATCACTTCAAAAGAGTGAAAAGAGTAGCATGTTACTGATGGTTTTTTCCAAATTGGATTTCCACATAAATCATTGTGTCAAGTGTATTGATGAATCTATTAGGTTTCATGCTTTACATTTCTAGAAGTTGATTTGACAGTAACCTACAAGTTTTAGTAATTGCATAATCTTATGGATGCATGCATGAGTATAAATGTTTTATGGGTTCACTAGAGTTGTGAAAAGTTTTATTTATACATGTGGACCTTGGATAACTGATTCACCCTCCTAGTTATTCTAAAGTATTCCAACATGTTGTTGATTTACAACTTGGTTCATAACACCTTCATCAGCAGGCATATCTTCATAAAATTATACAAAAGATTTGTACTCTTCAGGTTCCTTCATAGGTTCAGCTTCATGTACCTCTATATATTCATCAAACTTCACATTTTCACTTTCCACAACTTTTTTAGCATTAGTATTTAAACATTTATAATCTTTTCTTATTGTGGAATAGCCTAGGAATATACCTTCTTCACTTTAGTATCAAGTTTACCATTCTTGAAATCCTCAAGAATATAACACTTTCTTCCGAATACCTTAAAATATTTTACATTGGTTGAGTATCCATACCATAATTCAAAAAGTGTGGAATGTGCACCTTTCTTGACTTGTACTCGATTAAGGTATATACAATTGTACTTATAGTTTCTCTCTAGTATTTCAAAGCAACATTCTTCTCCATCATAAGTGTTCTACCATAGTCCATTACATATTTGTTCCTCCTTTCAAAAATCCCATTTTGTGGAGGGTCCTAGGTGCAGAAGTTGATCTCTTGATTTCTCTATCATTACAGAATATCTCAAACTCGTTTCACGTAAATTCTCCACCTCTGTCAGATCTCAAACATTTCAAGCTTTTGCCAGTCTCCTTTTCAACTCTTTCTAGTACCACTTAAACATTTGAAAAGCATCATATTTTTGTTTTAGAAACATAATTTTCATCATCTTAGACTAATCATCAATAATTAGGATAATTTACTTGTCACCTTTGTATCTTTGAACATCAATTGGTCCACACAAATCAGTATGAACTAATTTCATGATTTCTTTAGAGGATTGAGTCTTACTTATAAAACTAGATTTTTTCATCTTTCCTACCTAACATTGTTTACAAATCATAGTATTAGGTTTCTTTAGTTTAGGAAAACATCTAACTCTTTTCATGTTACTGATACTGACTAAGTTAGAAAAGTTAACATGATATAACCACTTGTGTCATAGCCACACATCATCAAATTCTACAACAAGACACGTAGAATCATTCATGTCAAGATAAAATAGATTATCTCTAGTCTTGTCTTCATTTCCAATTAATTTTCCATCAGTTTCATGGATATTTTCTTTCTTGTTCTCAAATCCAACTTTGCAACCTGAACTATTTAGTTGTGACACACTCAAAAAGTTATAGTTAAGTCCTTCTACATAGTAAGCATTGTCAAACATGATCTTTTCTATTAGTTTGATTGATCCTTTACCTTTTATCATACATGGTGCATCATTACCAAATTTAACACTATATCCATTGTAGTAATCAAGGGTAATGAACTTACTTTTATCTCCAGTCATGTGTGGTGAACATCCACTGTCAATGATCCATCTATCATTCTTGTTCACATAAGATATCAATGCAGTTGCCTCATCTTCATCATAATCATCCTTCATAGGAACATACACAACTTCATCATCATGGTCATCAGATCCATCTTTTGATTCTTCTTCAATAATGTAGCAAGACTTCTTTCATTTGTCTTTATAAAAAAAATCTCTCATCTCTTTTACTTATGTATTTATCTCCACTTCTATTGTTCTTCTTCTCTGGACATCTAGCAGGAATATGACCAACCTCATTATAATTGAAACATGTAATAGGTAACTTACCCTTGTATTTCCCTTTGCCTCTATGAAATCTCCTCATCGGAAATGCTTCAAGCTCTTCGACATTATATTCATTTGTATCGCTATCACTAGAAACATGCTTGACTTTTTTCTTTTTCTCTTTAGGTTCTTTTAGTGATAGTTTAGCATTGAAAGTGTTGGTCTGATTTTTCACTATGCAGAGCTCAAGGGAAAATTTTGTGAAAAATCATTTAAGTATTTAAAATGTTGCAGATTTGGGTTTTGTTCCTTGTATTTTCAAATCTTTAGATTTTCCCTAGTTTTGGAAAAACCCTCAAGAAATATTCTCATAAAAATGTTTTAATGATATATTTTCCACCTAAAGAAGGGCTTGTGCAAGCATGGGTTCATATTTTAAACCTTATGTGGTCATGCTTGGTTTGAAAATTGATTAATCATTTTATTTGAAAATGCCTCAAATAATGCAAAGTTGTTACAATCATTGATCTTGTTCAGATTAATGAGTATCGCATGCCCACAATTCTAAGGTGCAAGGTATTTAAATAATGCAGGCATGGGACTTGGTGACACGTAGCCTTTACATTCCTAAATTCCAATGAATCATAAATTATCAGGAACTTTTGTAGGTTTTTTAGTACTTTTGTACACATTTTGATTTTCCTATGATATCATTGATGGATTCACCAGTAGAGATATGCAGTTTATCACCAAGAAGCATCAACCATTGATTTCATTTGAATCAAGGGCTAGCGCTTATTCACAAGAAGGAGATGCTCATCAGATAAATAATGTGGGGAAGTAGAAATTGGACAAGTGGAAAGGTCTAACAATATAGGCCCACCTTTCTCAAGGATGGATGTATTTTGTGGCAAGTGTCAGACAAGTTGGGATGATTGGAGACTTTGATTTGTCATTTTGACCAACATGGTGATAAGGATGTGAAGTTTCTATTAGTCGTGGATCTTTCAAAGATCAAAGGCTAGCACATGCTTGCAATTTGAAGTTGCACAGGATTTAAATAATGTGGGCAAGAAAATTTTTGACGTATGGCAAGGTGGGGTCAGATAGTTTTAATTATGTGATGCAGTGTGCCACACTGTAAATGATTGCTGACGTATACTGCTAGATGTGCCACTCGAGAATTTTGACTACTGAATCGAAATGAAGTCTTATCATCTGTAGATCTTTCAAAGATCTATGGTTAGTGCAATCCCTCATTATGAAGCTGCAAGTCAGATAAGAAAAGCAAGAATGCACCTTTGCGATGCGTGTCACAGTGGGGCTAGATTATGGAAAAATGCAAAAGTCATGCCATGTGGTTTGCCACTTGTGCTTAGCTGGAGCTACTTATGATGTGTGCTCAAAAGGTGTCAAAAATAAATATAATAGTTAGAACATGTGAATTAAAAGCAGTCATGTCATTGGCCCAAGTGGATGATGCAAGCGTAGAATGAAGAGTTGTTTCTGATCATTGATCCTTTTCCTGATCAATGAAAGGTGCTTCCCCACATTTTGAATTTGAGTGAAGTTTAAAAAAAGTAGGAATACACCCTACAAACATGTGTCCATGGTGACATCTAAAGTTTTTTCTTAGATTCCCTACAGGGTAGAATCAGTATTGTCATTGATCTTTCGAAGATCGACGACTGGCGCAAGCCCACAATTTGAAAATGCTCGTTAGATAAGGAAAGCAAGAATGTGCTAGCACAACACGTGGACTGAATGATGACAAGTACTTGCTTGCTCAGAAGAAGATATGGGATCTATTAGCATAGAATGTTGTTAGACAACATGAGCTCATATGGCAGTTTCTTATTGGTTAGTACAGCTAACTAGTTTTTATTAGAAAGTGGATTAGTCTAATCATTGATCTTGTCTTGATCAACGAACGACACTTCCCCACAATTCTAAGATGTAAGGAATTTAAATAATGTAGGGAAGCAGAATTGTGACACGTAGCATTGTTTTAAAAGCTGTAAAGTTTGTTGTTTTTTAAATCAGAACCGTTCAATCTAGTAAAAATCTATGGATGGGATTCAAACTTGGGTGCAAATTGGAGGTAACGTTTACTGAGAGTAAATATGACTCAGACCTTATATGTGTGATTTCAATGTATGAAAAGAGCCCATGATTTCACCATTAATGAACCACCAAAGCACAGAGAGAACATCAAGGCATACAAAAATTTTAGAGCCAGGGCACGAAAATCCGTAGTTAACACTCCAGTAAAATTGCAGAAGATATCACATAGTGCAAAAGTGCAAATTCTAGCAGGTAAGTACTCTGTGACTTTCTAAGAAAATTTAAAGTATCTGTTGTTGTGAAATTCCTAGAGTTTATTCAAAATGCCTCCTCGAAAAGAGTTTACTGGGAAAATAGATTATTTGAAACATTCTGTGCATGATGACTTTCTTGAACAATTCCCCTTATCAGTGCATGAAATAACTAAGGGGAGGGAACTCATTCTGAAACATCCTAGAGTAGTTGTAGCAGAAGGTTTTTATGACAAAGCTAATTGGGTAAGAGATGCCCAGGTTTCCATGGGGGGTCTGGAGTTATTTAAGAAATGGTTTTCAGAGCAAAAATTGAACACTCCTATGAGCAATGTTTGGGAGTTTGATATTGGTAAATTAACAGTCCCCACAGTTTTCTTTAATAGTGATTTATTGATGGATCTGGCAAGGAAATATGATCCAATTACCGGGTGGGTAAAAAACCATGCTGGAGTAAATCTGTTTAGGGTTTCTCCTAAATTATTTAGTGAGGTTTTTAACCTAAACCCCAACCATGCTGTGCATGAAAATATTGACATAGATGACCTTCAGGAAAGGTATGCTGCACAAAAAATTTACCTAAGAATAAGGCCACTGCAAGAGGATGCTACTAAAATTGGCACTTTGCCTGTGATTACAGCCAGTACCCCAGAGCCATTGTTGAGAAGACATTTCAACTTGAGAGCTCAAGCACTATATTTTTCGCTTTGCAAGATTTTTGGGATAGGTGAAGGTGATCAAATTCTAGGTTCTATTGTCCTTATAATGGCTCAAACCCTTCAATTTGGAATGAGTACTATTCTGGATTTTGCTACTTTTCTTGCAAAAGAAATTCATAATGGCCTAGTGGGGATAGCAAGGGGAAAAGTAGACAAACCATTCTGTTGGTATTCATTGCTTATGCATGTATGCTTATACAAGGGATTCACCTTTTTCTCCAAGGGTATGGAGCTAGAAACAACTAAAAATGGGGAGAGGAATCCAGTGCAGATGTGGAGTGTAGATATGACTTTAGAAGCTATAGATGCCAACTATGTGAGATTTGATAGATGCTTTGCTTTGAAGCTTAGGTTTCTTTTGAAAGGTGACAACCCCAAAATTCCACAAGCATTGTTGGAATTGATTAGACCTAAAGACCATGCACAAGGATTATTGTTTAGTCATAATTGGGGGGATATAATCCCTTATAATGTTTCAACTGTGATAAGAGTGTATGGTTTTGTGGGAAAACCCCATGTGTTTCCCTTTCATGTGCCCTTGAAGATAGGGATTGCTGAGCTCTTATAGAAAATAGGCACTATAGATGAGAGGGAATTGTCTAAGAAAGGCACCTTCTTTCCAATTGTTACTATAGTGCATGATTTTTTTTTTTGTCAGAAAAGGGTGGAAGCACCTTAATTTCTTTTTGGATAGATATAACATGGCAGAGTCTCATGCTAGATTCATTGATCCTAAAGGGTTCTATGACCTCTTAAAGGAGAGAGTGAAAGCTTCTCGTATGGTACATCAAGTATACTATCCAGAAGACATAATAAGAAATGTTTTCACATTACAGGAACAAGAAGTGAGGAAAGAGAAATGGATAGTTTTCAGTAAGACCTTAGAATTTATTAATTCTTTTGACCCCTAGTATGACCCATTGAAAGATAAGAAATACTGGGGGGTAAAATGCAAGCATTAATGAATAATTTTTCTGTAATAATTCAAACCATGAATGAAAAGAAAGCTATGTATGTTGAGACACATCCAAAAAAGACTGCAGAAGTACAAAGAAGAATAATTAGTAGAAATGTGGTAGCTCCTAGCCAATATACATTGCAGAGAAGGGCAGGTTATGTCATGATTCAAAATGTGCAATAGGCACCCCCTCATCAGAAGCTAAGGTCAAGAAGTCCATTTGCAGCCAGCTCTCCAAAAAGGAAAAAATTAGAGCAGGGGTCTTCTTCTCCTCAAAAGGAACAATACTCCCCAAGCCAGTCCCCAATCTAGATAGATGATGAAGCATCTCTAAGGGAACAACTTAGACAAATGGGTGGAGAAGGGGATGTGATTGTCACTTCTACAGACCTGGATGTTGGAGAGCCATAAGAACCTCCTACACCTTCCTTGGACCTAATCATTGCTGATTACCAAGGTAAGGAAATTGACCCAATAGTTGCCCAGGCTTCTCAAAGATTTATTAATGATGAAAATTTTGTAAGATCTAGGGCTTTTGCTCAGTTTTTGTGGAGATTAAATATGGGAAATTTTGAGAAAGCCTGTGAGAAAATCAAGGCTGAGCAACTAGATAAACCTGACCCAGTTATTAAGGGAGAGGTGAAATCAAAATTTTTGAATGATTTTGCCTAATTTACTCCTGAAGCTGGGAGGCAAATAGTTAGACAGTCAGGAGTCCTCCTTCCAAAATGGGATATAGAAAATGCTATTGTTTTTTATTCAGTAAGGAAGCAGAAGGATGTTCAACTAACAACTGTTGAAGAAATATTATAGGCTCATAGAAGAGTCACATTTAGTGATGACCACCAAGCCCTTGTTATATGGTCCATGGAAAAGAGGGAAAATACCAAGATGCATGAGATTCCCACTGCAGAGCATACTGGTACATTGACACTATTCAAGGCTGGTGAGGTAAGTAGTAAGCAAGTAATTGGGATGGCATCAAACATGCTAAAATTTGGTGGCATGGTGTCTGGCCAAGAAGAAGAAAAAATTTCCCAACTCAATGCTAGAGTTGAGGAGGTATTGAAAGCATATGACGAGAGGGGTGTGCAAATACAGTCATTGGAAAATAAAGTAGCCCAAATGGAGAAGATTCTAGGGAAAATAAAATTAGGAGAGACTAGTAAACCCAAAATTTCATACCGCACAAGGCCACCTATTGAACCTTTCAAATCCACTCCAATCATTGAGATACCTGATACTCTAGAGAGATCTCAGTTTTATACTATAGATGATTTTGAAAAGGAGAAGAATAAGTTGTATGCAATGCATGTAGAGCTTAACAATCAGCATGAAGATAAACTAAGGCATGGTATTATGTATCTAATAGATAGGATAGAGTGTCCCACATTCTTTGATCAATTATCAAATTTCAGCAATCAGGGATTAATTAAAGAAAAATGAAGCTATATTTAGACCCATTGTACAGAAGTGGATAGAGAGAAGTTCAAATATCACTGCTATGTGTATATCTATTATTCATCTAACATATCATCAGATAGAAGGAATTTTTGACTTACTAAATAAGTTGCAAGATTTTGATGATAAACAAGATTCTTTCTGCAGAAGATTAACTAATTGTCTTTCCAAGTATTTTGTTGAAAATTTTGATTTATTCCCTTGTGCCCTAAAGGCAGTTGATAAAATAAAGGAAAAGGAGGAATGGAAGAGGGAGCTGGATGAAGCCTTCTATGAGAGAATAAATAAGGTTATAAATGAAGCAAGCCATTTGTTGTGGGCAGTAACAAATGAGGAGTTAGTTAAAGTGCAGATATTTTATAACTCCATCCAAAAAGAATTGGTTAATATGGAGGCAATTGCAAATTCCCTGATAACTGTACAAAGAGAAGTTCTAAATTTTGATTGGCCAGATGATATTGTTTATAATAAGTGGAAGGACAAATTCATGTCTACAGAGTAGATGTCAGAAGATGATGAGGCAGAAGATCATGCAAACGTAACTATTACTTTAACAGTCGATGATAAAGACATAGAAAATCCCCAAGTTAAAGTAAACTTATAGATAACTAAAGGAGACATGTCATTTTAAAGCCTCATGGTCACTTATTTTGAGGAATTAGATGGATAAAAGAATCAAATTACTATGCCAATTCCAAGATGTAACAGAAAGGGCCCACAAAAGGAATGTTTGATGTAAAACTTTTTCTATTACTCACATTTTTGTCATCTTGTGATAAGTGTATGCAAATGTTTCTTGTAAAAGACACCTGTCACTTTCTCTTAGCCTAAAGCTTGTTGCATCTCAACTATTTAAGTGAGATTTCAGGGCTAGAGAATGGTCCAAATTCTATTCTTTCTGAGTCATATACTTAGTCTATCTTTGGTCCAATGTTTTGAAAGCAAGTTTGTGATGTATTTTCTCTGTCATTTCTCTGAGAATACATGAATATAGAATGAGCTGTGTTTCTTTCTGAAGGTTATTCTGAGTTTGTTGTAAATTGTATACAATTTTCAAGGAAAATGAATACAAATTATGAACTGTCCCCATATCAATTCTTTCTGAACTTTGTCTCCTTCTGATTACTTGGTTATCTTGATGTTGTATAAGTAAAGGCTTGTGCAATTGAATGCAATCCAGTTAGATTGTATATCTGTTTATCACTGTTATTAATTCAATGGATTAAGTAAAAGCTCTAATGAATTTGATAAGGTTGTTGTAGTAGTGAAAAGGATTTTGAATGATGAATTCTAAAAAGAATTGTTGATAATATTTGTTGTAAGGCAACAAATTAGATCTAAGGATTTACTGTAGACTCTGAACCCCAATGGATTAGGCACTGATCAAATTGATTTAGCTGAAGGAGAAATATGTCACAAATGGTTTTTAAATACAGAATTATTATCAATTTTACTTTTATTTC
This sequence comes from Cupressus sempervirens, assembly GCA_028749045.1. Taxonomy (NCBI): domain Eukaryota; kingdom Viridiplantae; phylum Streptophyta; class Pinopsida; order Cupressales; family Cupressaceae; genus Cupressus; species Cupressus sempervirens. The sequence goes on from CM053788.1 coordinate 350,113,717, forward strand.
TTGTAGATCTTCAAAGTTGGCTAATACTTGTCTACATGGAATATTTTAGCTTCAGTTAGCCACTTTTGCTGAGAGCACTTGCAGATCTATAGAAGATTTTTTGGCCATATCTGTTATATGGGATGTGTTTATCAAGTTATCAAGAATTGTGTATGTATTTGAGGATTTGAGATGAAAATCAGAATGAAACTAAAAATAATCCTCATACAGTTTTCCCAATCTTGAATCATCCCTAGGTATACCCACCTTGTTTTTGCAGAGCCAGAAAAGTAGAAAACCACCCTTGGTTTTGTTGAAGTTGGGCCCAAATGCTTTGCACATGCAATTGTTAACAAGAATTGGCTAGTCCTTAGATTATATGAGTACTGTCATCTTGGTATTAAGAATTTTTTTCTTAGTAGTTTTAGTTCATTTTAAAACACCAACAGAAAGCACATTCAACATTTTTAGTTTTGAAATTATCAAAATTAAAGAGTTCAAAAGTAGTGAGTCTACCCATCAGTCCTTCAAGGGTTAGATTACTACCAAGAACACACCTTAGTTCTTATATAGAAGAGACTCTAATAGCATAGATAGGTAGAAAATTTCTCAACACTTTGTTGATCATAGTCTCATCCTCAATAACACCATTTACTCCTTTGATAGCATTCAGAACATTTTGATTCTTGTGTAATACTGGACTATAGTCTCACCTTCTTGCATTCTCATGTCATCGAGATTTCCTCTTAGACTTTCAAATTTGGCTCTTAGAACATTCTTATCTCCTCCATTAATTGTTTGTACAGAATCTAATATCTTTTTTACAGTATCACATCCTTTGATGTCATCAAATTTTGAGTAGCTTAGGGCAAAGGCAAGCTCTAACATTGCCTGATTGTGTTATTTCTTCTTTTTTCAGATCATCAGTTGTATGGCCTCCAATAGGATCAACATGTTTAGTAGTGATGATAGATTATGCATAGTCCCAAAGACCTCCTAGATTTAGCGTCATCAAACTTTTTCATGCAGGAAAGTTTTCCTTATTTAGTTTGGACACCTTCTTTTTGTATATTTTGATCTTTACCTTTTAGTACCTTCAAACTATTTCCTCACAAGCACCAACACTCTGAAACCAATTGTTGGAATTCTTTAGAATAATTGAGGGGGGATGAATTAAGTTATCTAAGGTCCAAGTGTACAAATAAAAATTTTTAGTGTTTAATAGATTCATATCCATAAAACCATAACATGCATGCATCCATTAGATCATACAATACCTTAACTTAGTAAGTCACTATCCTAGGTCAAAATAAATTTGCATAAATGTAAACATGAAACACCAGAAGATCATTCACACATTTTGACACAAGGATTTAATGTAGAAACCCAATTTGGGAAAAACCACCAGCAACATGCTACCCAATTTCACTCTTTTGAAGTGATGCCCTGTGAAAGGCCAACCCTACTAAAGGTTACAATACACATTGTTAAATGTGACCTGGTTAAAAGATTTCAATCACCATATTAGGAGTGAGCCTTGTTATAGGACATTAGAACATTCCATTAGAATGTCACCTAGTTAAAGGATTTACAAATGACTGTTAGGTCAACCTTAATCCAAAGGATTTATCCATACTAGTATAGTTGTTAGAAAGTAACAGTAAGACTTGATCTAATAAAAACTTACAACTCAATTGCAAATTACAAATCTCTATTTCAATCCTCCATTATGCTTATTATTCATACTCTTCAACTCTAACAATCCATTCACCCTTCAAGAATTCAACCTCTTAAGCCTTCTTGCCTTGTATGCCAACTATAGTCTCTTCTATTCGGCCACTAGATGAAGGACCACCCTAGACTTCTTGTCTTCCTTAGGTTCTCACACATGACAACCTTTACTTTTGGCCTTCTATCTCTATAAATAGAGAATTTAGATCTTCTTCCTCTTAACCACAATCATAAATTTTAGGGTTAGGTAAGATTTAATGAATCTACCCACTTTTCCATTTTAGTTCCTCTAGAAAATTCTTCTACAATCTTACTTGAATTCACCTCAAAATGGTTTACCTTGAATTTTTTGCCACCAACTCATCATAGTTATCTTCCACATGCTTCACATAATTCAAGAAATCAAATTAGTTGGCTCAAATTCATCAAATCTTTGATTTAACACTTTTTATACTATTCAATACTAGTTCACTTAGCACATACTAAAGTTAGTTGATTCTCAGCATCAACTAAACTTTACTTGGCATATACTAACTTTCGCTCGGCTTCCATTGTTTCTCTTCTTTGCTCAGCACCTATTGATTGTCACTCAGCTTCTACTAGTTTTTGCTCGACTTGCACTATTTGCTCAGCCAGGCTTGGCAAACGGTTTTCTTTACTTGATCTTCTTCTTGTCTTTTCTTGAGTTATCTTTCATTACAAAATTTGAGTGGATAAACAATACACTATAGTATCAATGTCTTACTTGGCCTTAGTTCTCCTTTTATACACTTAAATAACTCAACATTTCTCTAGGTTCTTTTGTTATCCTCTCTTTTCAAATTCTCTTCATCAATTAACCAAATGATAGCATTCAGACCAAAAAGTAATTGTCTCACCAAAAAGTATTAGGTTTGACATCATTGATAAAATAATTATTGATCCATGATAGGTTCTACACTTCAAACAATCTCTTTTCAATATTTCTCCCATTTTATTTTTAGTAGTACAAAGATCCATCATTGTTATATGATGGTGTATGTTGTAGGAGTGTTTTTGTAAGAATAGCTTAGCAAATTTGTAAGATATTTTAATTTTGTAGGTAACCTAGAAAACTATTGCATAGCTTACCTACATTAACTTTATGGAAATAAATGCCTAAGCTATGATTAATCATGCATGAACTCCATGTATAAAGAAAAAAAAATCTAATGTGATCCTCAGGAGAAAAAGTACCCAGGTATTTGTCATATTTTGGTATATCTACTCCTTTAGGAAAAGGAGGCATGCACATATTCTTGTCAAAATGGAATGGACAAATGCTATCCAATGAATATATCACTATTGGTTTGTTTTTATCTTTCATCAATTATTGCATTTGTGTTTGCATAGCTTGCATTTTCTTCGTGAAAATAGACATGGGAGTTTTCTCCTCCTAGTTAAGAATCATTTCCATGTTATAGTGAGGTGGTAGTTTGGATCCTTCAAGACTGAGTTCAATTAAGTAATTTTCCTTCTCTTGTCTTTTGTTTTTTCTAATCAGTGTAGGTATTTTCCTCCTAGTGATAAACTTGGTTTAGGAGATGAGTTGTTAAATATTTTGTCTATAGATCATTCTTAGAATTGTAGGTTAAAATTGTTAGGATTAAACCACAGACAAAAATAACAATTACATGCAAATATAACCAATAACAGAAAACAATAGATCACATAGAAGAGAACACAAGACACCAAGATTTAACATGTTTCACCCAATCCTTGGGCTTCCACCAAACAACAAGTCCATTGTTATTATGATCTAGTGATTACAACCTAATTACAATCCATAATCCCTTATAGCTCAATATCGCCGTAAGAAGAAATTTTTGCATCACACCTTATGAAACAATCCCTAACCCTAAGCCCTTTTATACAAGTATTTTTGCCACTTTAGGGTTAAAATTATTTGCAACATGTTAGCCATAAATTGGTGAATATTAGCCATTGGTGAGTAGTAGCCCACCATTGGAAAATAGTAGCCCAAACCCCAAAGAATTAATGATGTAAAGTACTTCCCTGATCGGTCACTACAAACTAACAAAAATCCTTTTTTGAAATTCCTAGAGAGTGTTTATTTTATGTAAGGATGTTGTTTTGGTGATGGAGATCATGATGACTCATTACTAGATGAAGAGAAAGTTAAAATTTGAGTAGGAATCTTACCCTTTCTAGATCTTTGAGTGGATAGTTTATAGTCTTTCTAGTCTCCACAAGCATTAAGACATGTGATAGTAGTATAATAAGGTTAGCAAAAGATTGTGTTCAATTTTGTCCTAGTTTGGATCATGAAAATAGAAGAGTAAATCACAAGGTAAAATTCATCAAAGTAAAGGCTAAATAGCCTAGATGTTGACTCTCACACCAACAAGTGTGATAAAAAACTAGATAGAGGTAGATGGGTTGAAGATATGAGACTAATTTTCATCCAAATCAAGATTTAAACTGGGTTTCAATTTCATATTTGACTATTCAAGATGTAAGATAGCATAAATAATACACAAAAAATTATCTAATTAGATAAAGGACCAAACAGGTGAATTTCTGCTCCATTTTTTATAATTATTCTATAGGCTTCTATAACATAATGCTTTTTTAGATAACTAAGCGCTAGTCTCATACAGAAAAATGTTAGGCCAGACAACAAAATGCTAATTTTGGTAGATGTTTTGTAGTGAATAGGTGTTTTCTCATACAATATTTAAGGGGTCACCAAACAAAAATACAAGGGTCACGAGATGATAAAATAGGGACATAAGATCCTAAAATCCTAACTCATACAAGGTTATGAAGTATGTACAGTACTTCCCTGATTAGTCACCGCAAACTAACAATCTCTCACTTGGGGACTAATCAGACTCCACACTAGACAAAAATCTCCCACTTGGAGACTGATCCTGTAGCAATACCGCTACCACATGGGGCTCCCACTAGATCAAACCACCTTGGACTATGTTGTTCTTTTTATTCTTGTTCAATGTAGAAGACCAACCAAAGCTGAAGAGGAATTCAGCTTCTCCCTTGTCACTGCCTTTATAAATATATCTACTAGATTGTAATTTGTATGTATCTTGTCTAGCTTTAAATGTCTATCATCCAAAAATGATCGAATGAAATGGTACCACAATTGAATGTATTTTGTCTTTGAATGTAGAGCTAAATTCTTTGCAAGATGAATGGCACTCTGACTATCTGTAAACAAATAATCATTGCTCTGAGGGTGTCCCAATCCTTCCAAGAAGAACTAAAGCCATATCATCTCCTTGATAGCCTCTATAGAAGCAACATACTTTTCCTCTGTAGTGGATAAAGCATCAACCTTTTGTAACCTAGAAACCTAGCTCACAGCTACCCCACCAACAATAAATACATAACCCTCTATGGTACTCCACCTGGTATCAATATCCCCTACCAAATATGAGTCAACATAGACCTATAAGTTAGTAGTAGAGCCCCCAAAGTGTAAACACTTACTGGATGTTCCTCTCAAATATTTGAGAATCCATTTGACTACATTCCAATACTCAACTCTTGGATAACTCATATACCTGCTAATGACTCCCACTACATGTGCAATATCTGGCCTAGTACATACCATAGCATACATAAAGCTTCCTAATACTGAAGCATAGGGTACCTTGGACATCTTATCCTCCTCTTCTTGTGCCTTTGGACACATCTCCTTAGTCAACTTTAAATGACTAGGTAAAGGTGTGTTGATAGCTTTAGCATTCTCCATAGAGAAACATTGCAACACCTTCTCAATATAATTAGCTTGAGATAAATTCAATTTCCTATTCTTCCTATCTCTAAAAATATTTATACCAAGGATTTTTTTTGCTGCCCCCAAATCCTTCATAGCAAATGCATGTGCTAACTGGCATTTCAGCCCCTTAATATGATCCATGTTAGACCTGCATACAAGCATATCATCAACATATAAACATAAAATAATGTAGTTGTCATCATCCAACCTCTTAAAATAAACATAATGATCTAAATGATGCCTAATATATCCATGCTCATGCATAAAACTGTTGAATTTCAAATACCATAGCTGAGGTGCTTGCTTCAAGCCATATAAATTTTTCTTCAATCTGCACACTAAGTTCTCCTTACCTTTGACCTCAAATCCCTATGGTTGTGCCATATAGATCTCTTCATCCAAATCACCATGAAAAAAGGACATTTTAACATCAAGCTACTCTAAATGCAAATCTTTAGTAGCCACAATACTTAAAATAGTGTGAATAGAAGTCATTTTAACAACAAGAGAGAATATCTTATCAAAATCAATGCCTTTTTTCTATGCAAATCCTTTTGCAACTAACCTGACTTTAAATATTTTCTTACTTGCATCCTCTTCTTTCAACCTATAAACCCATTTATTCTGTAAAGCCTTTTACCTACAAGAAACTTGCATAAATTCCAAGTCTTATTTTTCAACAAAGAGTCCATTTTGTGTTTCATTGTAGACTCTCACTGAATCTTAGTATCCACCTGCACAACTTCATCATAACATTTAGGTTCACCAACATCAATAAATAAAATAGAATACAAGGAAGGAGAAAATCTTTTTGGAGGTCTAATTAGCCTTTTTTACTGTCTAACATTCATTGGTGTGTGTGGTATTTGTTGTTACAGTTGTTGCACATCATGAGGAATTTTTGGAACATCATCTTTTGGAGTATCATCCAATACTACATAATCATCTTCTTTCTTCTCATGTCATTGCAACAGATCTTTGTACAACACTTTCTCATTGGATATGACATCCCTACTTCTTACAATTTTATTATTTTCAAAATCCCAAAGCCTATAACCAAATTCATTAATGAAAAGAGATAAAGAAGAAAATATATTTGTAAGTAATATCTAGAAAACTTGCAAATAATACATTGGTAGTCTCAATAAATATGTCTTCGATAATCATCTGTAAAACACATGTTAACTTGCTAAAAAATCAAGATGCAAAAAAGAATCAAGCTAGGGTCACCATTAGTAATAATCAAATTTTCATATAAAAGCCCCTAGAAATAAAAGATTCTTTGTCTATGAAATAAAAAAATAGAATTATTGTCAACTTTCATTCAACAAACTAATGTTACTTGATGAAAATTCAAATGTTCATACCATTCATAATCGAGTCTAGTACAAAAAATTAAAAATCCAAGTAATATCTAGGAAACCTGCAAATAATAGGTCAGTAGTCTTAATAGATATGTCTTTGATAATCATCTTGTAAATACATGTTAAACTGCTCAAAAATCAAGATGCAACAAAGAATCAAGCCATGGTCACCATTAGTAATAATCAAAATTTCATAGCAACACCCCCCTCCCCCCCCCCCTCTAGCCCAAAAAAAAAAATGCATGTGCAATGACAAAACATAATTATTGTCAACTTTCATGTGACAAACTAGTGTTACTAGATGACAATTCAAATGCTCATATGATTCAGAATCGAGTCTAGTATGGAAAAATAGAAAATACATAAAGCTCGTATGACTTATGATCAATACTAGAATATATTTTCATAAGCAATAGATACTTGTATGATTCTAGATCATGAAGCAAATGAAAAATAGTAGAATGTACAGAATTTATTTAAAAAGGAAAAAAATAATGAAAATGAAGCTAAAAGGATGATTTGTTAGCCCCATAATGGGCGTCATAAATCTGCGTGGAAATTGGTTACTTGTAGATGCAACACTACACCTCAATAAGTCATTAGATCCATGGTTAGCAAAGTAGAGAATCAAATAAAATCTGCAAAACCTTGGGCAATCAAACTATCACCTTCTATTCAATACAAGTATGGATCCTCTCATATTTTTAAATCTTTTTAGTGACTATAGACGGTGTTGAAATTAAGGATTTAATATGAATGCAATTTAATCTTTTTTTGTGTATTTTGATGCAATAATAGGAAATAATATAGATTAGCAATAATGATGGAATATGATCTAAATGGACTCAATAAAAAAAAATTCTTCAAAATTTGATGCACAAATTCTCTAGAGAAAATTCAGCATGATAACTTTACTCTTCAATTGTACTTATAAATGAGAGATTTGTTAAAGCTGAGTTTTAACCATGCACCACCTATTGATCAAATACCTTGAGAGGTGGAACCACATTTCACTTGCCTAATTTAGAGTGATTTAAGAAGATAAGAGAGTTAAGTAATCCATCTTCTTTAAAAAATACAGCTAATAACTTCCCCATTTTCAAAATATGTGCATGGTTCAATTAACTTTCTTTTCTTATTTATGCATGGTTGAGTTAACTATTTTGTTTATCTTTTTTATTTCTTCTTTTTAGATTTAAACACAACTTTTTACTCAAACTATGTTTTCATCTTGTTGTTGTCAATATTAGAATTTTTGAGAAGATAAATAAATATGTATCTCATTTAATTAAATTTTCTCAGTTTATGAATATTTAATTCAATACTTGACATTTATAGAGATTTAATTTAATTTAATCAAACTTAATTTCTCATTTCATGGGTAATTACCAAATGGGTTCAATTTAATTAATGTACTAGGAGATTTAATTAAATTAATTTATTTAGGATTATTTAATTAGCAATTAATATTGATATTTAGGTATTAATCAATTTTGATGATTATTGTAAATATTAATGATTTATGCAATTTGATACTTAGATCAAATGATTGATAGAGATTGATTATCTTTTGGGTTAGGACTCATGATTTTTGGATTGATAATCAGGATTGGGGCACCTAGTTTAGAAGACCAACTTTAGGTGATTACAGGAGTTGGAAAGACTCAATCCCTCAGGGGCTTGAAGGATTTTTTGTCTCCTCGATTATGGTAAGATCTTATCATGCCTTATGCCCTACTTTACCAAGAGTTTTGGTTGAGCCCACACTCTCACTAAAGTGGAGACTAAATGTATCATCTTAAACTGGAAGTGCTTTAATTTAATGATAGTTTAGTACCCATTTAATGTGATTTAGTCATAATTTTCATTTTCTCATTTCTTCTTATCTCTTTTTATTCCTCCTAAATGGAGTTGGAGTAGGATCTAATGGATCCTCCTTGGTATTTCTATTCTATGATGCAAATCTTGAGGTATGACTCAATTACATGATGTCCTTTGTTTTCATCTTCCAATCTTAAAATCTCCTTTCCAGACTGAAACAAGTCTTTTCTTGAGATCTACACCCAATTTCCCTAAGTTAGAACATGTTTGAGGACCTTGGAGGAATCCATGATATTTTGTGCCCTAGGATAGGTACGCATTACATCCCTACCCTAGGTTATGGATGTAGTGTGTCTCTACTCTATGACCTATTTTGGGTCACATCCTTGGCCCTTGTGTTGGGGTTGATCTAAGACATCATTTTCCTTGCTTGGTCAGCCAACAAGAAAAAAATTATTCTAAATCCTTTAAAAGCACACTCATTTTCTCAATTTCGTATCCATCCATTCCATATCCACAACTATGATACATACACACATACACATCAAGAACTCCAATATTTATCCACAATTGAAAGAATTCAAGTGCTCAAGTCATCTTCAAGTATATTCAAGGAGATCCTTTTGCAAGTCATTGGAGAGGAGATCTCTTCATTTCTAGGTTCTTTCAAGGAGCTTCAAAGAAGTTCATTTAGGGGCTTCATCATCTATCTCCCATGTCCATGTCACAACCTTTCAAGATCTAGCTTCCTCCATCAGTGATAGTGGAGCTTGTCATCAAGAGAGGACTTCAACATTCATCCTTCTTCTACATTCACATCCTCTTGATCCAATCAACTTGGTAAAGTGAGCTGATTTTATTTGATTGATAAATCCTACTATTGTAAGGTGAATTTGTTCATTTACTTTAATTTCTAGCATTACAATTATTTCTATTTCAAGGTTAATTCCTAGAATGGGATTTGACCAAGGCAATACCCCCATCAACAAGATAGAACTATTTTTCTTGCAAGTTAAAAATTTTAAAAAGAATAACAAAGCAGAGATTTAAATACCCTTTTAGCCAAACTTCAGAGATTTAAAGTTAGTTTTTTGGTCAGACACAAAAGGTTAGGGATGCATTGTGTCCCCATACCCATAGATTAACCTTGTCTCAGATTTGTAGAATTTGATGATGAACAAATTCATAGATCCCTGGATATCTTGCATGCACATAACCTATTACAAGGAAGAAAGAAAGGCAGAGAGAGAGAAGGGTTTGCTCGATAAACAAGAAGATTGAATTTACTTGTGCAAAATAGAATGAATGAAATTACAACCGATAAATATTTATGAAGGAGATCAAAACCCTAAAAGGGAAGCCCTAAGAGGTAAAATCCATTTAATAATTACTAATTAATTATTAAATGTGAATGCAAAAAATCATAAAGGAGAAATATTAAGAAGGGAGAAAAGGTAATTTAATAAATTAAATTAAATTAACCTTTTTCTCTAACACCCCCCTTAAGATGAGAAACAACCCAGCTATAAACAATGCAAGGAAACTACAATGTTGAAAGAAGACTTGAGTCCCAACAACAAGGCTTGATGAGGTACCCAATTACAACCAAATCTCTATGAAATATAGAAATAGAGAAAACCTAGTGGGAAAAACTCTACTCCAAAAAGAGATAGAAAAGGATGCACAAATGAAACATCTCAAGAGAATCTCTCAAGACCATAAGTACATTGAAAGCCCTCATGATAGAAGCTTGAGACTCCATATCTCCCCTAGAATGGCAGAACTCTTGTGCCAATGAACATACCAATATGGCTCCAATCTAAAGAAAACAAAGGTAATGGAAAAGGATTAAAAAACCCATGTATGTAAGGTGTAGCTGGAAGTCCTAGATGATGCTCAAAGGAGAAAGCATGAGAATCCTAAAATGGGATCTCCAATGGAGGTGAGATAATAGATGGGCTCAATTTGTCATCTAAGAGATGTGTGTCCTCTGATATATCCTCAACAACTACAATAGGTGGCTCAAGGACTAAAGCTACAATAGTAGGTAATGCTAAAGAGTAATCATCTACAAGATATGGAATCTAAATAGCATGTGGAGGTTTAGAAGTCACAACATTGGTCTCAGGAACAACACTTAAGTTCAAGTGACTTGACTTCGCCTCAGTAGACTCTCATGAAAAAAAGAGCAATTCTTTGATAGTGGACATGGTGGACCAAAATGTGAGAAGAAATATAGATGAGAAGCATGAGGAATGGTCCATGTAGCAATAATATTGTATGTCTCACTATCTCTCATATGCATTGAATCCTGTGCAAACTCAATTATCTTCCCTATCCCACTATGTGTAATATAATAAATAGAGAGAAGGTTAGAGGACAAAGATGGAACACAAAGTACATCATGAAATGTACCATCATCAATGTCAATAGAACCTTTACCACATATAGCCATAATAGTGTTGTTCCCCATCAAAATGTGTTGAGTAGGAGAAGCCTCAAAAGAAGAGAACAAATCCTGAGAAGATGCCATATGGTGTGAAGCACCTAAATCCAGTAACCATCTTGAAGAATGAGGAATAATAGTTGCACATAGTGCATTACCCTTTCCTATATCTTTACCATCTAACTAAAATGATGATGATGAAGAATATTTTTGAGAACTAGAAGGAATATCAATGTTTCTCTTTTGAAGGAGAGTTGTCAATCTAAAACTTGTTTGGCATGGCCATCTAACTTCTTCTCATAGAAATGTGACTCATCATGATTAGGCTTATTAAAATAGGAACACTTTGGTCTTTTTGGCTTTGGTTTACCCCCATTAGGAGGAGGTGGCCCTAATGAAATGTGAGTCCTAGAATCAATTTGAGACTCTATAAAATGAGATTTTTGAGTCTTCTCTTTCATCCCTAAAGATGATTGATCTACCAATACATGATTATGTGAGCCTGTGAGAGAATCCAACTAAGAGAGATTAGCTTGCTCTCAAGTCAAATGATCACAAAAAACCTTAATGGATGACATGGAAAATCTATTACCCAAAGCATCTTTGGTGGAATAGAAGGTAGAAGCAAAAATCTAAAAGTTTCCATGAAGCTTAGAAAGAATAAGATAAATGCACTCAATGTCAATATTGGTCTTCCCACAACCCTGCAAAAAATATCTCTATTGATTGAACTTCATCAAGAAGTCCTCAATGGAAGAAAAATAATATGATACAAGAGAGGTAATCTTTGCCTCAATTTGAAGTGCCCTAAACTCATTCACTGTACCAAACAAGCCTTCAAGCTACATAGCTAGAGGGGTATTGCACCCATCAAGATGAAATTGTAGAATGTCAAATACTTATAAAATAATCAATCTCATTGCCTCATCCATCTTATTCCTATGTTACATGACCTCAAAAGGCCTCTGTAAAATTGGTTACACTACATCTAAACAAGACCACAACCCTTTTGATTGGAGAAGTCATGTCATCAAGGTCTTCCATGTGTGATAGTTATGAGGGTACAAAAGTTCTAGACAAGAAGAGGTCTCAATCATTGTTTTAGAAGGTGTTGGATTTTTTTTGAAAAAAAAATTGGTTTACTGATGTAAATAACAAAAACAATAATACAAAACATCCCGCACAATGTAAAAATTGAATCCCAACTGCTAGAAAGAATGCGTAAACAAGAAAAGAGAAAAAAATTTAGTTTATAATCACATGTATCTTTGAGAAATACTGATGAAAAATATTAGAGAATCTGAATAGAGCTCGAGAAGAGCTTTCTGGCACTTTTTCTAGATCAAAAAATAAAGCTACAATGAACAAGTTGTGCCCCCTGAAAGATGATAGACATCAATAAGCTTCAAGCATAGAAAAAGGTACCAAAATTGAAATAAATCCAAAACATACCTACACCATTGTCTCCATCTCTGAACCATCTTTTTGGCACTTCTTTTGGATTGAAAAAAGACCCTCATATGCTCAAGATATCGCAAAGAAACCAACAATAGGCTTTTAGGACAAAATAAATCAAACAATGATGGGTGAATGACCATCAAATTTTGGCATGAAAAATGTTGACATCAGCACTTGTGCATATGTCAGTGACTATACCGCTGATGTTAGCACTTTTAAAGTGTTTTTTGACTTTGTTTTTGGCATTTCTAATTTTTTAAACCTTTTGCATGGGTCATTTTTTTTTTTAAACTTTTCCAACACTTTATTTAAAAAACTTGTTTCTTTTTCTTAAAAAAAACTGATTTATTTTTTAATAAAAAATAAATCTCTATGTTAGGAAGTGTGTCAAATTGAGGGGCAATTTTTTTTGCCTCAAATTTCAACTATGTCTGAATTGGATGTACCTTATATGAAAATAGGGTTTTTTGGACATTTTGAGCACAATGGTGAGGTCTATTTTTGCTCAATGTGATCTAAAAATTAGAGACCCCCCTATTTTCACACAAAAATTTGAAAAATCCCAGATTTCTTTTGTCAAACCCTTGTTCTTTTTCTTTAGACAAGAACAAGCAGTCGCAAACAAGGTTCTAATACCATGTAGAATTTGATAATGAACAAATTCATAGATCCCTAGATATCTTGCATGCAAAAAACCTATTACAATCAAGAAAGAAAGCCAGAGAAGGGTTTTCTTGATAAACAAGAAGAATGAATTTACTTATACAAAATTGAATGAATGAAATTACAACTAATCAATCCTATGAAGGAGATCAAAACTCTAAAATGGAAGCCCTAAGAGGTAAAAGATGCTTAATAATGACTAATTAATTATTAAATGTGAATGCAAAAAAGTATAACAAAGAAATCTATTTTTCAAGGTTAGTTATTTATTTTCTTTATTCATTTCGACAAACTTAATTTCTAGATCCATAGTATTTAATTTTATAACTTCTTAGTAGATGAGGCTTTTCAGAATCTTGTATTATTTCTATCATTAGATATTTGTTTGCTTTAGTGATCCTTCATCATTTGGATTGTATTAATATGCTCATATATCATAACCTTATAGTTAGAATCAAAAGGTTCAATCTCCTTCACTTCCCTTTGAGGTATAAGGTCAACCCCCAAAATGAAATGTGTAGTAATTGAGACCTTTTCTAGTTGCTTCACATTTCACCTTGTACAATACAAAAATTGTTGAGATTAAATCTGTTGCACATATTGCATAATATTTTTATTTTATTTTATTTTATTATATAATGATTCACCTAGATGGGCATGCAACATGTAGAGATTCCCATGGGATATACTTGATGAATTGTATTGTAACATTGTGATAATATTCTCTTACTATCAAAAAATGGGAGCCTAATATGGTTTTATCATATTCCTTTTTCCTTTCTACCCCGATTTGGGCCAGACTTTCTGGACTCCCTCTCGAATTCTGGCATGAGGACATTTTTAAGGGTATAGCTAGTTCTTTTGGTGAGCTGGTGGCTCTGGATAATGCTACTGTGACCAGATCCAAACTCTAGAGTGCTAGACTATATGTGAAGGTGGTGGATCTGAATCACCTCCCTAAAAAGGTGGATTTAATCTCTAAGCTTGGTAAGAAAACTCAAGTAATCATTTTTGAAGATCTTCCTAATGCTTGTTATGCTTGTAAGAAACAGGGTCACTTGGTTAAAAACTACCCCTCCAAGAGTAAAATCCACTTGAGTAGTGAGAAGGAAGTGAAAAAGACTAAGGTTCAGTAAAAGAAGGTTTGGAAACCTAAAGGCATTCATCTCAAAGAGAAGAAAGAGAATGAGAACTCAATAGCTCCACCAGCAGTTGTGGATATTGTCTCTGAGCTTCTTCTTAAGGATGGGGCTAGGCTCATGCCTGAGATGGAGAACATAAACTCTAAAAAAGAAGTGAATGGCTTACAACTTGATCCCATCTTGCCTGAACAAGGTATAGATGACCTGCCAGATTTATCAAAGCAAATTGTTCTTTATCAAAAGATGGAGGATAAATGGAGTGATCTTGATGAGATGATAGAGCTTGAGGAAGGAGAATTCTTGGCTGAATCTGGAGCTCATAGAGAGGATGATGAAACTCAGCCCAAGGAGATGGAGGTTTTTGCCCCTTTACTTTCCCAAGATACCCTTATTAAGGACCCTCCTATCCTAGAAGCTGTCAAAGAAGATGGATTAAACTCAAAGCTTAAATCAAATTCAAAGAAAAGGGCTGAAAAAAAGAATAACATAAAGGCGGTTGAGACTCAAAGCAGTAAATTAGAATTGCATACTAAAGTGAATCCCAAAGCTTCGACCCTGGTAAAACCTAGGAAAAAAATAGACCAGCAGTCCAAGGTGAAACCAGATGTTGGGTCTCCAGATGGACGTGGAAGTTAATCTTCTAAGAAAACTAAGGAGTTAGAAAGCTTGCAGAATATTGCTGATGGTTGTCAAGCAACTATTCTAGATTATACCCCTAAAATATGGAAATGAAAATTATTACCTAGAATATTAGGGGGTTGAATAGTGAATTTTGTTAGAGAATAGAAACCTGATTTTCTTCTGCTTCAGGAAACTAAGATGAACAAAGAGAAAGCAGAGCAGATAAAATTTTTTTTAAATTACTCTATAAATGCTAGTAGTTCAGAAGGTGCTTCAGGGGGAACCCTGATGCTATGGAAAAAAAATTTCTTTACTGGGACTATTTTGAGGGCTAGTAAATACTTTATGATTGCTAAAATTACTAGTGCTGATCAAAAAGAGGACTGGTATATTGTGAATATATATGCGCCCAACTTGAAAAGCCAAAGGAAGAAAGTTTGGGACTCTATATCCAATTTTAAAAGTATGGATTACTCTGGAAGGTGGATAATCATGGGAGACTTCAATGTCCCTCTTTATGACCATGAAAAAATGGGAGGTAATGCTACCCAGCTCGAAGGTAGAATGGACCTTAAGGAGTTTATAAACAAAGAGGGCCTAATGGATATGGATCTTCAAGGCTTTCAGTTTACTTTGAGTAATAAGAGATTTGGCAATGATTGTTCAAGCAAGGCTTGACCATGCTCTTATCTCTCCTGATTGGAAAAATTATTTCATCTGCAAGTTGGAAGCCCACCAGAAAATTGGTTCTGATCACTTCCCTCTTATTTTCACTACTAATAAGATTAGTCCTAAGATGAATTTTCCTTTTAGATTTGAGAAGATGTGGATGCAGCACCCTCAGTTTGAAAGAAAAATGGAAGAATGGTGGAACATCAAAATTAATGGTACTGCTCTCTTCAGAGTGACTTCTTAACTTAAAAATGTCAAAAAGAAAGTCAAAATTTGGAACAAAAATTGTTTTGGAAACATTTTTGAGGATAAATCTGTATTGAAAGAGGACATCCAAAAAATCCAAAATATAATTCAGAAGGATGGATATTCCCGAGACCTTCTTTTAGAAGAAAATGAAAAGCTGACTCAATACCACGACATCATTACTAAAGAAGAGATCTACTGGAGGCAAAGATCAAGATTGATATGGCTGATTGAAGGAGATAAAAATACCAAATTTTTCCATCTATCCACTCTGAAGCATAGAGCCAAATCTCACATTTCACATCTTACTAAGGGAGATTTGAAGATTGAGGAGGATAAGGACATCATGGATGAGATGGTGACTTTTTTCTCTGGTCTTATGACAGCGGACCCCAATATCAATATGGAACACCAGGCTGAATTCCTTAGAGTGATCCCCACCCTGGTTTCAAAGGATCAAAACAAATTTTTAATCTCAATTCCTAAGAATGATAAAAATTTCAAAGCTGTTAGTTCTCTAGGAGGAGAAAAAGCCCCTGGTCCTAATGGCTTTCCCATGTTTTTCTTTTAGAAACTTTGGAAACTTGTTGGAAAAGATGTTTGTGATGCGGTAAAGGAATTCTTTGGGGCAAAACAAATGCTAAAGGAAGTCAATTCCACATTCTTCTACCTAATTCCTAAGAAAATTGGAGCTGATTCACCTGATCAGTTTAGGCCGATCAGCCTTTGTAATTCTTTCTATAAAATTATCTCCAAAGTGCTTATTACTAGATTGCTTTTGGTGACCCCTTTGATCATTGCTAACCAACAAAATAGCTTCACTCCAGGTAGACAAATCCTCAATTCTGTGATTTCTACTCATGAGAATATGCATTCCTTATCTTGTTCTAACAATCAAGGATTTGTAATGAAAGTGGATGTTGCTAAGGCTTATGACAGAGTTGATTGGTCTTTTCTCTCAAAAATTTTGTTTACCTTTGGCTTTGACAACAAGGTTGTTAGACTGATACATCAGTTGATCTCTACTTCTTCTATTGTTGTCCTGCTTAATGGTAGCTCTTCTCAATTTTTTAGGACCCTTTATCCCCCATTCTCTTTGTTATTATGGCTAATTGTTTGGGGAGGTACATTGGGGATCTGGTGCATAAAGGAGTTATTAAGGGCTTACAACCCTCTTCCCATCCTCTTATATGTTCTCATGTCCAATTTGTTGATGATACCATCTTTATGGGGAAATTTGAAGTCAGGGAAGCCAGAAATTTGAAGCAAGCAATTAATCTTTATTCTTCTACCTCAAGCCAACTGGTTAACTAGAATAAAAGTGTTGTGTTTTTTCTCAATACCCCTATTCTTAGACAACATAAAATTGCCAAAATCTTTGGTTGTTCTATAAGGTCTTTCCCTTCTTCCTATCTGGGTCTTCCTTTAGACTTGAAGGCTCCGGATTCCTTCTAGGAAGACCTTATTAACAAATTCAGCAAGAAGTTGGCTGGTTGGAAAGGGAACCTTTTAAGCCAGGATGGTAAATTAATTCTTCTTAAAGCTTCACTCCAAAGTATACCAACTTATGCTTTAAGTCTTTTTAAAATCCCCACTAAATTTTTTGAGGCTATTGACAAAATTCAAAAGAATTTTTTATGGACTGGTGCAGAGGAAAAAAAGAGAATGCCTTTAATTGCTTGGGACCAAGTTTGTAAACCGGTCAGGGAAGGTGGACTGGGCATCCGAAAAATCAGAAGCATGAATAAAGCTCTTCTAGCTAAACAAGGATGGCATGTCTTTCATGAAAACAAAGAGTGGAGTATCATTTGGAAACACAAGTGCCTTCTTAATTTTGTTTCTCTTCCTGATTTCTTCTCTTCTTCTGATGTTGCTCATCCTTCCTCCATTTGGGGAGTTGTGTAGGGAACAAAGAAAATTCTTGGAGATGGGTGCTCTTGGAAAATTGGTAATGGAATTAGGGTGAGATTTTGGGAAGATGTTTGGCTTAAGGATCACCCCCTGATTGAAGATGTTCAAGATATGACACAGGTTGACTTATGCAAGCAGAGATATGGCCCTCTTGTTAGTCATTACTGGCAGAATGACTCTTTGGTGAACTTGAAGGACATTGATCAATGCTTCAATCACATCCAATTATCTCTCAATACTTTTTCTCTCCATCCTTCTTTTGAGGATGAGATTATTTGGTATGCTAATCCTAGTGGGCCATTCAAAGTTTCTTCTTTCTTTGTTTCTAAGGAGAAGAAAAATCTTCCCTTTTGGTCGCAGGCTTGGACTAAGGATCTCATTCCTAAAATTAACATCTTCTTTTGGGTCCTGCTTCAAAATAAAATTTTGACCCTTGATAACTTGCAGAAAAGAGGTATAAATTTGGTGAATAGGTGTATTTTAAGCAAGAATGGATTTGAAGATAGAGACCACCTATTTTTGAACTACTCTTTTACCCAGCAAGTCTGGACTGAGATCCTTATGTATTGGAATTTGACCTGGGTTCATCATAACAATGTGGAATCTTCTTTAAAAGCTAGCAATGCCCTTCTAAGAATTTTGATGTTCAATTCATATGGAAAATTACTCTTCCTCATCTCTGGTGGGGTATTTGGAAAGAAAGAAATAATAGAATTTTTAGAAATAGAGAGATTCCTGGATGGGTGCTTGGTCAGAATATTATTAGAGCTTTTAAGGAGAACTTCAGATCTTTGAAGAACCCTGATAAAACCTTTCTTGTTGATAATCCAATGCATTCCAAAAATCCTAAACTTCAAACTGATAACCCAAGATTGACCATCACTTGGAGTTCCCCCCCTTATGGTTGGATTAAAGGAAACTTTGATGGTGCTGCTAAGGGCAACCCGAGAAGTGCGAGTTGTGGAGGTGTCTTGAGAGATCATAAGGGAAATGTTAAAGATGCTATAGCAATCCCCATAGGCAAGGCTAATAGTCACATTGCTGAAGCAACGGTTGCCCTTTATACTATAAAAATTGTCATGGATTTGGGATGTCCGAATTTATGGTTGGAAGGTGACTCTCTAAATATTGTGAATATCCTAAATAATAAAAGTTCTATCTCATGGTCGATAGAGGCCACAATCAAGGAGATCAAATACCTTATTCAAAAATTTGAAAAAGTTGTCATATCCCATACCTTTCAGGAGGCCAACGGTGTTGCTGATTGGATTGCCAACTATGTTGTTCTATCGGGGCAAAAGGTGAGGTGGACTGATGTATTAACTAACCAAGTTGATCTCAAAGCAATTATTCATTATGAAGCCATCCATGCGCAAGTGGGAAAGATTTGTAAAGATTAGAAAGTTAATGATTTCGTGGAGTGAGCATATTATTGCCAGATTTTCTTCCCCAAGGAAGTACACTCAAATGAATGCGATGTGGTTTTTGCATGTATCTCCAAAAAAGGGAGTCTCTTTTGATGGGATGAAAAATAGTTTTCATTTTAACTCTTTCACTCTCTGCATCTGATTACTTTAGTTTGAGTGTGTTGTCAATTCTCTACAGATGGGGGGCAAACCATGCAAGCAAGAACCAAAAAATTGTGATGCCTGGAAAGCTTGGGAGGATGTATGGAAAATTTTGCAGAAAGGAAATGTGACCTTTTATCTGGAGTGACTCAATGGTTTTAAGCCACACATCACTACGGCTTTCTTTAAGAACTAGTCCAATGAAAAAGTCACTCTCCATGGTGTTACTGTGAAACTTACAGAGGATTTTATTGTAGAGATCATGGGGCTCTCCACGGCGGACATAAAATTCACCAAGCAAACCAGTATTTCAAATGCAGCCTACAAAAAGTTTTTGAAAATGGAAGACGAGGAGAAGCAACTGGAAAAGAGTGGTGATTTCTTCAATGTGCATCAGATAAAGGAGATCTGGAGGGATGTTCTTTGTTGTATCTGTGAGTATTTCATACTTGATGAAAGAAGTAAAAGAGTTCATAAATGCCACTTTGTTTTTTTAAATCACTTCAGACATAAAGATAGAATATCTTTCCCCTTCTTTCTACGGTTTTCTTTACTCCATCGTTTAGAAGCTCATAAGAAGAAGGAGTTCAGACCCATTTTACATGAAGGGTTGATTCTTCTTATAGAGAGGTACTGTAAAAATAAACACATTGCTTCCACTCCCTCTAAGGACAAGAAGAAGGACTCCATTAAGAGTAAGAACAGTGACTCTATTAAGGGTAAAGATAAAGCCCTGAATTTGAAACCCTCAGCTTCTCAAAAACATGAGGATGACAAGTCTGAGACCGAGAAATTAGAAAGTCGTAAGAATATTAACCCTGAGGTTGAGGAAGATACTAACGTCGGGGATTTAAGCTCTAACTTGGGCAGGTACCCAGAGACTGAAGGTAATAATGAAAAAGGGAAAGAGGAAGCCAATAGTGAAGGTAATTTTGAATAGAGAAAATTTGTTAATGAGGGTAACTAGGCTATATCTAGTGGGGGTGATAAAGAGGAAGATAATACTGTTAGGAACCTTGTTGAGAAGAGTAAGGAGGACCATATGGCTAAGACTGCTTCTCTTGTCAAGGGGATAGAGGGAAAAAAAAAGAAGGATTCTACTCACATAGAGGACTCTGCTAGGGTTCGAGAGGAGGATCAAATGGAAATGGAGGAAACAAATGACAATGTCCATTCCCCCCACATGGGACTGCTGAAGATGATAGTGACTCAATGAAGAGGGATACCATGCTCTCTTTCCTGCATTCTGCAAAGGATAAAGCTGACACCATGCTCAAAGTAGATTCTTGGATCTAAAATGAAATGATGGGTTTGAAGAAAAAGGTGGAAATTCTCCAACATAACCTAGATACTACCAATGTCAAACTTAGCCAACTGGAAGGGTAGATGGGATACATCCCTAATAAACTTAACAACTATGAGCAGAACCTCAGAATGCTAATCAAGGAGAGTGGCACTAAGATGGAACAGGTCACCTCGAGTATATGTGCAGTCATCGCAAGCCTGGGCAAAAGGGCTAATGAAGATATCACTTTGACTGAGGGTTCAAGCAAAAGAACAAGGCAGATCTCGAGGAAGAGTGCAATGAAAGTTGATGTTGCTTCGGTTGCTGACACCGTTCAAGAGACTGCTGCAATTGGTAAGGAAGCTGCTAAAATGATCTTGGAGCTGCAATAGTGGCTCTGGGTCAGGTTCCCTGGTTTAGTTTCTATCTGTTCTGGTTACTGGTTGGGGTCTCTGGTCCTGGTTTTGGTTTTTATCATTTTGACTGTTTGTGGTTCCAAGTCCCTGTAAAACCTAGTTAGTTTGTTCTTGGACTTTTCTAGTGGTTTTAGGTCCCTGTAAAACCTAATTTTGATTCTGTTCTACAGTTTGTTGTAGGTTTCTTTTACCTGGTTAGGCTATATTGCTTTGTCTTTCTGCTTTTTGTTAAAGGGTTTCGAGGTCCCTTCAAAACTTGCTTTTACCGTAATCTAAAACATTGTGATAATATTTGACGTAATTATTTAATATTGGGGAAAATAAGTAAATGTCAAATATTAAATATAGGCCAATGAGTTAGGTTGCACATGGTTTATGTAATAGTACTTGGTGGTTTTGTGCAACTTGCTACTATATAAGTAGCCACAAGGGTAATTGTAGGGACAAGACAAAAGGGCAAAAGGAAAAAGGAAAGTTGGGCAAGACAGGGCTTGACAAGTTAGCCAAGGGAGAATTTTTGCAGGTTGGAAGCATGGCATGGGATGTGTGAATTTATGCTTTTTCACATGGATTTCTTGGTTGTGGCTATGGCTTTGAAAGCTTACATGGTTGTATTCCAATGGTATTTTGTTGATTAATATATGGTGATGGATGCTTTTGGAGGCTGGGTTTTTTGTGGGTATATCTTGTGTCACATTTTTGTGGGTATGTTGTCTATTCTCTTGCACGTGGATTTCAATTACATGTTTATTTCAAATCTATTATGGGTTATGTGAAAATGGTTATATTTTTTGTCACAATTTTCCTTACAAGTGGTATCAAAGTTATGGTTTTGTTGTTGTAACCCTAGATTGAATCCATGGCGATGCATGAAAGGATTGAAAAAGGGCAAGGTATATGGGTTTTATAGGTTGTTTATTGTAGACCTCAGAGTTTTGGATTTGTTTTTTGTAGATATACCCCAGGGTATATCTTGTGTCACATTTTTTTGGGTATGTTGTCTATTCTTTTGCACATAGATTTCAATTACATGTTTATTTCATATCTATTTTGGGTTATGTGAAAATGGTTATATTTTTTGTTACAATTTTCCTTACAAGTGGTATCAGAGCCATGGTTTTTTTGTTGTAACCCTAGATTGAATCCATGGTGATGCATGAAAGGATAAAAGAAAGGGCAAGGTATATGGGTTTAATAGGTTGTTTATTGCAGACCTCAGAGTTCTAGATTTGTTTTTATGATGGAAAGTTGGTAGATTTTAGGCATGTGAAATTGTTGGTCAAAAGGGTTTTTGGATGTTTCATTTAAATGAGGGTTTTACTTGGAGCTTGCATAAATGACCTCCTCAACAAAAACAGACCTCACCATTAGATCTAGGTTAATTTTTTTATAAATTTTGATAAATAATATGCCCTAGCTTGGCTATGTTGATAGAAAATGTAAAAGGTTTTTAGTTTCAACGTATGACAAATGTCAAATTTAATCTCGTCAAAAATTTTGTCACCAAAAAAAATGAAAAATCACAATGAAAATGGAAAAAAGATTATCTTGGTAAAACAACCATAACTTTCTCTCAAAATATCAGATTTCATACTTTTTATAGTTGTTGGAAAGATAATTCAAAGCACTACAACTTGGTATAGCTTTGATCTATGATTTTGAAATGTTGTCTTATTTTAATAGGCCAAACGTTAGATGTTATTAATTTTGAGCACAGATTAGGGTATAACTTGATCGTATATAGTCAAATTTTGGGTGTTAAGTAGCCAATGAAAAGATCTTGGAGAGCTCTACACATTGTTTTAGATTGGGTGCAGGTTTGGCATGGTTGATTATGTGATATGTTAATATGAATGGTTTATTAATATATTTACTATGGTAACATTGTAAGTTTATGACATTGTATATTTTGTAGATTTGAGATTTGATTTCATTGTATACTCAGCTTATATTTTAGATTTGTCTCATGATGATATGGTTATAGGTGTCTAATTTGGATATGTATGATGACTTATTGCTTCTAAAATTTGTGTAGTGTTGTAAGTAGTTTATATTTATAGGTTGTATTTATGGTTTGGATATGGGTTGTTGTTGCCCATTGATCTTTCATTATTGATACACATTCAGATTAGTGGCTTGGATTTGGATTATCTATACCCTTGGTCACATGATTTTGATTTGTCTTCATATAGAAGAGATGAGATGTTGTTACCAGGTATCGTCATTGTGGAGTATTTTATGTTGATAAGTTGAACACTTTGAGAGTTAACTGCTTGGTTCATGGATGTGATCATGGTGTCATGGATTTTGGTATGACATGATTAGATATACAGGTACATCTTTGATGTTTGTTGGTTTGGATTCCTGATTTGATTATGGTGTATATCTTCTTGGTTGAGGATCATGGTTAACCAATTTCTTTTGAGGAGCTCATGATGTGTACTTTGAGTTATTTGGTGGTTTGATGCCTTGGTTAATTCTCATGGTTAGAGGATATGTTTTCATCATCATGTCATGGATAGCTTAGATACATGGTTGAGTGGGAGATTATGATAGTGATGAGGTGGTAGTACAAGATTAGTTCCTAGTTTGGTTTGTATCTTCTTCGTTTGGTCTTGGTTTCACTTGGTATAGATTGTTTGGCCATGTATGTAGACTTAGAGGATCTTTATGTAGGAGATAAATTTTATGATGTCATGGATGACTCAATACCACAGTTGAGTGGGATTTTTTGGCATTGATATATTTATTGAGTGTTTGTAGATGTTGGAGGTTTTTCTTAGATCTTATTGTAGCATAAGCGTCTTTGACATTTGCATTGTGCACTTGGTTCTTCATGGTGTGTGGAGATGGTTGCATCTTGAGGAATCATGGGGTTCTTAGTAAAGGTGTATTTTATGCTTTCATTTGATATATTATCCTTGGTGTTAGGATGGTTTCATTATTATGTCATGATATACTCTTGATATGCATTTAGAGTTTTGACATGTTATGGTATTTCAAATAGAGCATGTTGTCTCTTTGGTCAAGATGGTTTAGATTATGTTGTCATTTTTATGATCCTAAGGGCATGGTTGGAATATTGGCATTGATCTTAGTTTAGTTTCTTGGTATTGAGTACATTGATCACTTACTAGATACTTTGTGATATTGCTATGTTGCATTTGGAGTTAGAATGGATTGATTGGTTACAAGTTCTCATGGATGCTTAGAGATGATGGTGATGTTGTATTCTCTTGGATTAGAGAAGTACTTGTTGTGATAGTTGATGGTTTTAGTAGGAAGTCTGAGGGGCATTCACCTTATATGAACTTGAGAGGAGATTATTTTTAGATGAGTCTTGGTTGGAGACTTGTATATTTAAATGATCATTATCATTCCCCACTCTTGGTCTACTCAGTGGTTTACTGCTTGAGAGGTATAGCCCATTGTTTCTCTCAGGTGCATTATGTTTATGCTTGTCTTTCATTGATATGGATCTTGAGCTATGGTACATGAGTTAGTTCTCGAGGTTCATTTGAGAGATGGTATAGCATTGGTTATCTCCTTGTGCATATGTTGTAATGTTGGTTGAGTTTTGGAGATGGTTTTATATTGGGCATATTCCTTGGATTAAGAATGGTTATTCCTTGGTTTAGGAATGTTTTATGAGTTTGATCTTCTTGTGAAAGGCTTACATCCATGATTAGCTATATCATATGGTCTGGGTGTTATTGTTTCTTCTTGGTTGTAGTTTTATCAAGGAGATCTTACTTGGCACTATTTACATCTAGAGGTGTGTGTAGAAGGACATGATACAAGTTATCATTTGTATGGTTTATCTTTAGTCTTGGTTATCTTCCTAGATGTTCATTTTTAGTTACATTAGATTTGAGATTGATTGGAGATTGTGATCACTAGTTTGTGTTCATGTATGTCTTGTGAGAGATGACATGGTCATTCCTTTATCTCTTTCCTTTGTTGGTTGTGGAGAACTTGGGAGAGTGTTGGAGACTTTCTATGAGATTTATTCTTGTAGGTTATTGATTTTTATGTGTTGTGGATGTCTTTGATACTATATGGATTCACTTCTATGAGATATTGTGAGTAGATCAGTTATAGATTTGGCATTATCTTTTACAGTGTGAGCTTCTTGGTATATATGTAACAGGTATTTCTCTTGAGGCTTATGATTGCAGAATACAGATCGGATATGTTGATGATGTCATATTAACTTGTTATACCTTTGTGTTGGAAACAATTCTTCCAATTATATGTTTCCATTGATGTTACAGAAATGTCAGTATTAACCAAGAAATGAAGGACTGACAATATTAACCAAGCATATTTGGTATTGATTGAGCGATTAGGTAATGAAGATCATTTCATTATTAACTAAGTAGTTGGTTAATGAAGAATGTCCTTCTTGTAGTAATAACTAAGTGGTCAGGCATCAAAGGACTTCCAGTGTTAACTGAGCCTTCAATCCTAATATTGATCGAGTGATAGAAAAATATAATTATCTAATTATTAACTAATTGAGGCTAACTATTTGGATATTTATTTGTTATTTAAAGGGGTATTTAAGCTAACTTGTCAAATCCTATGATATATAAGAAACATCAAATAGTGAGGATGAAATGAACAAATGAAAGATGTAGAATAAGATGGATATGTGAGTGAAAGTAGAGTAGGAAAGTGTCAAAGATAAGTTGCAAAGAAGATTCTTATAAGTAAGGATATAGAGATCAAGCTAGAATAGAGATCTAAATCTGAAAAGGAAGTTTCTTCACAAATCAGGTCAAATTGTTGTTACCTTCTAACCATTGTAGCAGTGAATAAATCTCTTAACAGAGTTCACTTAACAGTCATGTTGTAAATCCTCTAACAAGGTGACATTTCAAGATTGAAGTGTTTGAAGACCTCTAACCAAATTACTCCTAATAGGTTGATCTAAATCCTCTAACAAGGTCATACTTAGTAGTATGTATTGTAACCTTTAATAGTGTTGGCTCTTAACATGGCTCACTTTAAAAGAATGAAAATTATTGTGACTAGTTGCATGGTGGTTTTCCCAAATTGGGTTTCCACATTAAATCTTGGTTTCATCTATGTCCATGTTACTTTATTTATGCTTTATGTTCTTGCAACTAAGTTATTAAAGGTTAAAAATATATTAATATTCATAAGACTGCTTTGTCAATTGAGTGACAGCAATATCTTAGTTATAACCAAGCTGGACAGTATTGCATTGTCAATGATGAGTTTTATTTGACATTGATGGATAGGGAATTATTATTTTGGTAACTAAATCACCCCTCCCCTCTTAGTTACTCTCTTCATTTCCAAAAATTGGTATTAGATCATTTGGTGTTGCAGGAAAGGTGTCAAGGACCTAAGCTAAAGATCAAGATGTCATACAGAAGGGAGATTCTCAAGCTTAATAGAGAAAACTTTTTAACATGGCAGGAGTTGATGAAGCTACACTTATCAAGCATTAGTGATATTGGTTTTTTCTACTTTGAAAAAAAATATGTTCCACCACCTAAACCTATGACTATGGAACAGATGAAAGAGGCAAAGGATCACAATATAATGATGATATATATAGCTTCCTCTCCATACTATTCTAAATTTAATGAGGTTAAAGATTGTCCTACTACATTTAAAATATGGGAAAATTACAGAGAGTCTATGGACATGATAAAAATATGCAAGAGCCAAGGCAAAAATATTAAGAGGCAAGTTTAATTGAATGAAAATGAAAGAAGGTGAGAACATTGTTCAATATAGTGGAAGAATTGAAGAAAGTGTGAGTGCAATCAGAGTTGCAGGAGGAGATATAATTGATGAGACAATGGTCAACAAGCTACTAATAACTCTTCTTCCTATTTATTCAATTAGAGTTTCAGAAATTCAAGAGATGAGATGCAATCCTAAAAATAATATAACCTTGGATGTAATTGTGGGAAGATTAACTAATTTTGAATTGAAATACTTTGATAACCATGCCCCAACTTCTAGTAGGTTGATAGTTAAGAAGAAGATGAATCGGATGAAGACCTTGAAGTCATTGAAGCCCTACTTGCAAAAAGAGTATCAAAAGGGAAAGAAAAATTCAAAGGTGAAATTCCATTTATTTATTTCTCATGTGAAGAGGTTGGCCATATTGTTGCAAGATATCCAAACAAAGAAGATAAAGATGAGAAAATAAATAACAGGTTCAAATTCAAGAAAGACCTCAAGAGCTACAAGGACTACAAAGACAGAGGTAAGAAATCTTGTTACATTGCTAAACATTTTGATATTGATGATAATGAAGAAGAAGTACTTTACATTTCTATTAAAGATGAATCTAATAATGAGGAAAATAAAAAGATGGCACTTATCGCTCATGTTAGCAAAAATGATACATGGATAGTAGATAGTGGTTGTTCTCATCAAATGACTAGTGACAAAACTAAGTTTGAACATTTAGAACACTATGATAGTGGAAGTGTTAGATTTGCAAACAATGAACCATGTTATGTAAAAGGAAAAGGAATCATAATATTAATTTAAGGAATCAAATGTGAAAATTCCTACTGGGTTGAAGGATTAAGACATAATCTACTCAGTGTGGCACAACTGAACAATATAGGATACAAGGTAGAATTCATGAATGGAAAATTTAAACTATTGGATGGAAAAGGAAACCTAGTTGGGACTAGTAATCAGACAAAAGGTAATTTTTTTTACCTAGATCTCACTAAAAGTACATGTTTATTAGCTCAAATAGAGGAAAGTTGGCTATGGCATAAAAGAATGTGTCATGTTAACTTTAATAACCTAGTTACCATAAGAAAGAACAAAAGATTAAGAGGCATACCAAATTTGAAGAAACCTAAGATGGGCATGTGTAAACAATGTCAAATTAGAAATATGAGTAAAAGAATTTTTAGAAGTAAGTCTTTCAATTTTGAAGAATTTTTGAACTAGTTCATAAAGATCTTTGTGGACCAATAGGTATGGAAAGCCACTAAAGAGACATATAGCTCATTATATTTGTTGATGATTATTCTAGGATGATTACTACAATGTTCTTAAAAGATAAATCTAATTTCTTTCAAAAGTTCAAATGGTATTTGGCTAGAGTTGAGAAGGAAACAGGGAAGAATCTGAAATGCCTGAGATTAGATAAAGGAGGTGAATTCAATGAATTATTCAATGAAAGAGGAACCAAAAGATAGGTATTAGAACCTAGGACACCAAATTAGAATGGTATAGCAAAAAGAAGGAATAGATCCATCATGGAGTGTGCAAGAACACTAATGACTAAGAAAAATATTGCACCAAAATACTGGAGAGAAGCAATCAACATAGCAATTCATACACTAAACCAAGTTCAACTAAAGAAAGGTACAAACAAAACACCTTATAAATTATGGTATGGGTACAAGCCTAATGTTTTTTATCTCATAGTATTTGGAAGAAAATTTTATATCTTGAAAGATGTTAGGAAAGGAAAACTAGATGCAAAAAGTGATGAAGGTATATTCTTAGGGTACTACAATAAAAGTAAGGCATACAAATGCTTGAATCTCACTACTCACAAAGTCATGGAAAGTGCACATGTGAAGATTGAGGAGTTTTCAAAAAGAAGTAAAGAACATAGCAGCAACGAGCCTAATTATTACAGAAAGTTTGTTTACTATTAGGAGGAACCTAAGACTTTACCACAAATAGTTGAAACCCAACAACAAAAAAGTAGACCTAGAAAATTACTGGCAAGGCAGCCTAAGTCATAGGCAGTACAACCCAAGTTGTAGCTAGATCAGTCAAAGGAACCCAAGTCAGAGATAGTACAACCTGAGTCGTAGATAGTGCAACCTAAGATGTAGAAAAATCAGCCAGAAGAACCCGAGAAAAAGGTAGAAGATAATGGAGAACCAACTGAGCCTAGTTCAGAATCAAGAAAGAAAGATCCAAGACTTACAAAATTTGTCAAAAGACATCATGCACCTAAAAAAATAATTGGTGGAGAGACACATGGCATACTGACAAGGAAAAAATTAAAAGGTACATGTTTGCTTATTGAAGATGCTTTAGAAAATGAAGGTTGGATAAAGGCAATGAATGAAGAAATTGAGCAAATAGAAAAGAATATTACTTGGTCTCTTGTACCTATGCATAAGGATAAGAATGTGATTGGTACAAAATGGATATTCAGAAATAAGTTGAATGAGAAGGAGAAGCAACAAGGAAAAAAGCAAGGCTAGTATGCAAAGGTTATGCTCAAGAAGCTATTGACTATGGGGAAACATTTGCCCCTATGGCAAGACTTGAAGGATTTAGAATACTACTAGCATATGCTACACAAAAAGGATATAAATTATATTAGATGGATGTAAAATCAGCTTTCTTAAATGGAATATTGGAAGAAGAAGTCTACATTGAATAGCCTTAAGGTTTCATTGATCCAGGCAAAAGAGGCATGGTATGTAAACTTCACAAAGTTCTATATAATGAAGCAAGCTCCTAGAGCATGGTATGAAAGGCTACATGGATATCTGGTAAGAATTGGTTTTGAAAAGATAAATGATAATAGTAATTTGTATATTAAGGAAGGACCACAAGACAAGATATTAATTGCAAAAATATTTGTAGATAATATCATATTTGGAGGACATGAAATGTTATGCAAGTCATTTGTTAAAGAAATGAAGAAAGAATTTGAAATATCTGTGTTTGGAGAAATAAAATTCTTTGTGGGTCTACAAGTTCATCAAATGAAGGATGGCATATTCATCACTTAGTCAAAATACATCAAGTAAACATTGAAAGCATTTGGAATGGAAGATTCCAAACCAGTTGGAACACCTATTTCTGCTAGACATAAACTTTCAAAGAACAATGATTCGAAATAGGTAATTAAAAATACATACATATCAATGATTGGGAAACTTCAATATGTGGTACACACCAGACCTAATATTGCATTGGGAGTTGGCATAGTTGCAAGGTTTTCTACTAATCCTAAAGAAATCACATGATGATAGTAAAAATAATTATGAGGTACCTAAAAGGAACTAAAGAATATGGTTTATGGTATAAGAAAGGAGGAAATCTTGAGTTAAGAACCTTTACTAATGCAAATTGGGTAGGAAGCATTGATAATAGAAAAAGAACTAGTGGAAAAGCATTATTTCTTGGAAGGAGACTAGTGTCTTTGACAAGAAAGAAACATAATTGTATTTCTCAATCAATAGCAAAGGCAAAATATTTTGATGTAGCAATCAATTGTTCTAACATAATATGGATCAAGCAATTACTGTCAGGTGTGAAGGAGGAAATCAAGGAACCATTGGTTATCTATTGTGATAATACAAGTGCAATAAATTTATCCAATAACCTTGTGATGCACACAAAGACAAAACACATTGTAATCAAGTATCACTTCCTAAGGGAATTGGTTCAAGACAAAGAGGTGAGATTGGAATATTTGAACACCAAGGAGCAATAGTAGATATATTTACTAAGGCATTACCTAAGAATGCATTTATGTATCTAAGAGGTAAAATAGGGATTATTCCCCTATCTAATGCTCACTAAAAAAAAGATAGTGATTCATAAACCAAGTTGCATTGAACATCTATCAAGTTGATGCAGATTGTCACACTTCAGGTGTGAAATGTACAAAATATTGCATATGAATCAATACAAAAGGTACATAAAAACTTTAAAGTTTGTATCCTTTGGCATTTGATGTCAAAGAGGAAAAGTTAAGTGTCAACAAGAAAGAATTACAAGGGATAGTTGAAGTGAAAGAAGAAAGAGGAAGATTTTTGTATCTCATCAAGAAAAGTATTTAGATGATGGAATATCAGAAAAGAGAGATAAAATGATAAAAGTACACAACAAAGTGATGATAGATGTAAGAGGGAGAATTCATTTGGAATTAGCTAAGGAAAAATCAGGCAGAATCACAGAGGGAGTTGGTATGGATGAGAATCAGAATGAAACTAAGGATATTATTAAATTTCTCATACTTTTATTAGTTTATGTTGACATGTTGCATTTTCATCAATGCCAAATAAGGAGTTTTTTGGAAACAATTCTTCCAATTGTATATTTTCATTGGTGTTACACAAATGTCAGTATTAACTAAGAAATGAAGGATTGGTAGTATTAACCAAGCATATTTAGTGTTGACCGAGTAGTTGGGTAATGAAGATTAGTTTAGTGTTAACTGAGCAGTCGGTTAATGAAGGATATCCTTCTTGCAGTGTTAACCAAGTGGTCAGGCATCAAAGGACTTCTAGTGTTAACCAAGCATTCAGTCCTAGTATTGACTAAGTGACAATAGAATACAATTGTCTAATTACTAACTCGTTGATGTTGACTATTTGGATTTTTTTTGTTATTTGAAAGGGTATTAAAGCCAACTTGTCAAATCTTATGATATATAAGAAAGGTTAAATAGTGAGGATGAAATGAACAAGTGAAAGATGTGGAATAAGATGGATATGTGAATGAAAGTAGAGTAGGAAAGTGTGAAAGATAAGTTGCAAAGAATATTCTAATCAATAAAGACCTAGAGATCAAGCCAAAACAAAGATCTAAATCTGCAAAGGAAGTTGCTTCACAAATCAAGTCAAATTATTGTTACCTTCTAAACATTGTAGCAGTGAAGAAATCTCTTAACAGAGTTAACTTAACAGCCATATTGTAAATCCTCTAACAAGGTTATTGTTGTGGTGTACACAACACACGCCCCATTCCTCACTAGGAATGGGAACCCCCTACTTTTTTTGACTCCCAGACTCACAGTTTGAGAGTTGGAAGAAGAAAAATTGATTAATAAGTTAGAATTTTAGAGTCAAAAAGTTGAAAAATACAAAAAATTAGAAATCGAAAAAAATCCCCAAAAAAATTGGAAAACATAAAAACACAAAAATATTAGAAAATGAAAAATTGAAATGCAAATTTCAAAAAAAAAATCCCTGCTCACCTGCGCTTGCATCGAGGCACAACGCATGTCTTGCTTAGCATGCAAGGGGGAGAAGGGTTATAAAAACCCTCTCCCTTTCCTTTTCCCCCATTTTTTTTTCAAACTTTCCACAAGAGAGGGAGCAAGGTGAGCTCCCCCCACTCTTTTCCTTCCATGGTCGCGCACAGGCGTTGCGCACTAGCTCTGCATGCTGGCTGCACGTACACTAGTCGCATGCGCTGGCCGCGCAAACCGTGGGTGTTGCATGCTCGGCGTGCACGTGCGCATGTTTTCCTTAATTTTTTTAATATATTTTTTTTAAATAAAAAAATTTAAAAATAATAAAAAATTAAAAATAAAAAAAAATAAAAAATAAATAAATCCATGAGGGGGACTTTTTTTTTTTTACTTATGTTTTTGCTTGTACACTATCTTTGTGACTAATAAACTCTTTTCTCTCAATGTGTGGGCAACGTGATCAGATGGCGTCCACATCTAGAGCAGCACCCAAACCCATAGTTTTCAAGTTCCAAGGCATACCCCCAAAGTCAAGGCTCCACGATGATTATGCTGAGATCAAAGATATTGACCTCTAACACACGGACTTGGGAAATTTTCTGAGAGTTTGCAACAATCCAACAGAAAGGTCAACCATGATGTCCGCACTGATCTATTCTGGATTAGTGAATGCAGCATCACATCTAGGGACTGTACAATTAACTGAATTAATCATGACCTTATCTTGGCATTTCGTTCCTGATGAAAGGGTAGTTAAGAGTGTCACCAGAGAAGTGATATTGGATCTACAACCTGATAACATTGAGAGGGTCTTCCATCTTCCTAGAGTTGATCAGTTCATCTGACTCTCCTATGAAGCAGCTGAAAGATGGTATCGAGAGCATCACCAAGAGGCCATTGATATCATACATTCCTCATACCTTATTGAGAAGCCACCTCGGGGAAAGACAATCAAAAAAGTAGATATGACTCGAGGATACATGAAGGATGACATAGGATACTCTATCATTCTCCTGAGAAGAGTCATGGGCTTACCTACAGTAGGTCATCTCACTCCATTCATGGTCAACTTCATTGAGACCATCAGGCATGCAAAGATACCACTGGATTGGGCCACCACACTAAGTGAAAACTTGTGTGAGCAGCTGAGGATAGTAAAGGACAAGAAGAAGTTTTATATCACTTCTTATATGGTGTACCTACTTGCGGCAAGGGCAAAAAACTATCTCGAGTTGTATAGGAAAGATAGTATTCAAGACCCCAATGCTTGGCCATACATAGTCTACCCTCAGTTGGTGAAGAAGAAGTTATTAGCACAAAGAAAGGAGTACAGAGTTGTGAATGATGCATTTATCTTTGTGATCATTCAATTCATTGAGGGAGATTATGGGAAGAGGTTATCTAATGAAGCCAAAGCACAGATCACAGCTCTCAGAGCCTACTTCATCTAGTTCAAGACATTCACGTATATTCGGGTAGGTGGTGCATCCATCAATCCTAAGAAGCTCCCAAGATATCCAAGTGACAAGCTGGTCCTATTAGAGATTTCTTGACAAATTGAGTTAGCCTATGAGAGGATCAAGAGACAATGGAGACCTTGTTGGACATGGCCATTGGTCATAGGAGCATATCAGGTGAAGAGGAAATAGGATATTCTAACCTTCGAGTGGGAATGGGAGAACTATCCCCTTGAAGAATACAACTCTCATCAGCCATGTTTTGATAATGTTGGAAAAGTAGAGAATCTTGCAGGAAAGGACTTCTATCATGAGGATGCTATTGAAGATCATTGGATGAATGCCACAAATGACTATGATGTCTGCATCAAAGACTATTATAGGATGACTTTGTATCTAGCAGAAAAGGCTCTCCATTTGACCATCCCTGATGAGATAAGGCTACAAGACTCTAAGGAATTATTGGATCCCCTGTTCAATGCAGATAAGGTTGGTGAAAGACCCATTCTGAATGCAGAAGTTGATAGAGAGGAAGGAGATGACATCAATCATCGAGCGAGGCATCTCATCAAAATGACAAAGAATTGGATCAAGAAGCCTTTTCCACTTGACCCAATTTCAGATATAGTGATCTTCCATGCACATGCTCACCCAAAAAGGGGTAAAAGAAGGAAAGTCACAATTCGTACCTTTGCGCTCCAATCTCCTATCAAGCCAGAGACAATCTACTAGCTTGATCGCCCAGTTGGATACTATCACCCTCCATGGAGGAAGGGAAAGAGGAAGAGAGCCTCTCCTTAGAGGATTCAGATAGAATGTGTTGTAGAACTTGTGTCTCCTCAGTAGCAAGAACAAATCCCACAAGAGTCCCAAGATATTGGAATTACTCAAATCCAGGATGAACCTTAGTTGCCTCCTGTTGTGCCAAGCCAACCAGAAGAAGGAGAAATTCCAAAGACCTTCGTCCCTCCTGTACAAGGAGAGCCCATTTCTCCTTCTATCTCGAAGAGACATAAGAGGATCAAAATTAAGATGAAGAAGAGACAAAGGATCATTAGAGGATTAGTGCCTAATCCATCTATTCCTAAAACCATTCCAGAGGAAGAAACAAAATCAGAGGAGGAGGAGGAACAAGTGCCCCTACAAGGAAGAACTTGGCTAGTAAAAGCCACAAAGTTGGAAAGAAGAAAGAGTGCCACGAGTATCCTACCACCCACCCAAACAGAACCTGTAGAACTCTCTTCTTCGAAAGATAAAGTGCAGCAGTGGGTGAATGAGCAAAGGGAGCGAGGTGAGGATGTTTTCTCTATGACAGATTTTGATTTCATGCCCGTGGGTATAGAGTTAGTTGGGGATAAGATTAGAGACACCCCTACAAGTGAACTCCAATAGGAAGACTAGACGCAAATTCTGCCAGATACACAGGGTCCTGGTCTTACTCCTCCATCTCCACCGTAGGTTATGGTGGTAGATAAGGGTTTAGTAACTCCCCCACCTCTGATTTCAGAAGAGGAACAGGTTCAAAAGGAACCGTCATCATAGGAGCAAGCAGAACCAAGGGCTACTGATGAAGCATCAAAAGAGGGACAAATAGTAAAATATGTGCAACAACCTCCCCATGATGTTGAGGAGCAAGCTATAGGATCTACGGAGACCAAAGCTACAGAAGAAGAGTCCTCACAATAGGAGGCGACTCCAAGTAAGAGTGATAAAGGGAAGGAGGTAGTTGAACACATCCCTTCATCATCAAGAGCCAAGGTTGTAGAGAAACACATTCTGAGATGGTTTTGAAAAGAGATAATGAGGAGTGCTAAGCCTCAATTCCATGCTTCAGAGGATGATATTTGTGATATTGCAGAGATTTTGAACAAACCTGAGTCTCCATTACATTATGAAATGCCATTTGTGTTTGTCACTACCGTACAGAACCAAGATTTATTTGCACAAGTGGCTCTCCCTCTTGAAGGTAAAGATGTAGAAGTTGTTAGTCTTGAAGATTATGAAGTGAAGGATGTTATGTTGGGAAAGCCTACATGGGATTCAGCCCAAAAAATGATGACTATGGGAGTCAAAGAGGTTCTCAGGAACATGGAGCAAGATGAGATTAAACTCTGAATGCTTCGAAGGCAAGTTGAGATCCTAAAGGGATATCGAGCCAAATTTGTTGGTCCTCTTGATCCTGAGTGCCCTGAGGAGACTCTAAATACCATTCTTAGAGAAAGGGAAGGTGTACGGCTCAATCCATTTTTGAGAGCTTGTAAGGAATGGTGAGAAAGCCTTGAGGATAGAGGTGTTACCACAATCATAGGGGATTTGAAGTTATTGCATGCTACGCAAGAGAATGTGAATAAGATCATTGCAATTTTGAGGTAGGACTTCAGTATCATGGATGAGGTACGGGCATGGAGCAAGGATTTGCAAACTCTACAAGCCATAAAGGGCCAAAGGTATTGCATTCTGATTGATGTATATCTTGGAAAAGAGTTAGACATGATAGATGATTGGATAGAGAAGATAGCATATGGCAATAAAGTGATGGAAACATTACACGAGGAGATCCATCGGCTCAAGGACCAAGCCCAAGAGAAAATTTTGGAAGCAGTAAAGTTGTATAGTGATGCATGCTTGGACATTTTTGAAGATGAAGAACGAGAGAAGCTATTGCTAGTTGAGGTAGTAGTAGAGAATTTTGAGAAGACTTTAGAGGAAGCATCTAGTGATGAAGATATCAGGCAAGCCTTCAAAATACCAAAAGCACTATTGGAGTTGGACACCAAACTTGGAGATTTTGTAGATACTTGAATTGAGGTGGACAACTACAGACAGAAGGTGAAAGATAAATATAAGGCTTTAGATCTTCCAAATGCAACTAAGATCGCTGAGATGATAGATAAATTCAAGGGAAAACATCCAAACATAGCTTTGGGATGAAGAAGAACAAAACCCAAATGCCAGAATTTCAATTTTGACACTTAGTAAAATTTTGAGATTTTGACCTTGTCAACGTCTGCAACTCCACATTTTCATGTAGCTCCACAAGTCCACAACTCTACATTTTCATACAAGTTTGCAGGTGCGCAGGTACCGAGGTCCGCAGCTTCACAATTCAGAAGTGTTAGAACAATTAACTACCGATTCCAAAAATGGCACCTTCCATGCATTAGGAGTGCATTCTGACAGCAATTCAACTCCGATACATGCCTAGTGAAGGACCAGCTTCTATTTTTGGCACCTCCATACACTTTCACTTTGACTGATGGCTTCCTCCTACTTTCTCTCTCATGCTTTCTTTGTTTTTGACATGTAAAGTGCTCATGCATCCAATTAATGAATGAAATATGGATGGAGTCCCTCTAAGCACTAGATTAATGGTTAGTTTGTATATATTTAGTCTGTTTTAATGTTTTAAAAGCATTTCATTGCATGAAGATATCTCTCACTCTCAACACAAATTGAGGAGACAATTTCTTATAAATACCCCATTGTAATATGTAACAAGGGTTGTCGTTATTATGCAATAAAATTATGCTTTTGGTGCTCACATTTGGAGTGTAGTGATTCTTTCCTGAATGTGTTGTTGTTTTGTGAATTTTATTCATGAGATTGTGATTGAACCAAAAGTTTATTGCGTTGTTTTTGGTTGTGCGATCTTTTAGTTCTAGTGTTTGCTATAGATTTACAAATTTTGTTGATGTAACGAGCTTGAGAAGAGATCGTCAAATTGTGTCTGCATAGCCTTTTGTCTCACATGAGCGCACTTTCTATGGCCTTGCAATTTGATGAAAGGTGAAATATCATACGATTGTTAAAGTTTCTCACTGATAATTGCATCAGTGGATTCTAGGAAGCGTTGCTCCTGTTTTCATTGGTTTCCTACCAATTTCTTTGAAAGTTTAACTCGCAGCGTGTTGTTTTCTGTAGCTTATGTCAGTTTAGGATTTCAAATTCAAGTTATTTCAATTTCATGTTATTTGTTTTCAGTTTCGTTGTTTTCTTTACTAACCCCTTGTTAGAATAGGAACTCATTTTAGTTGCACTATTAGAATTGCATTCATTGAAAAAACCAGAAAATACAAAAATATTATTCTTTTGTATGTGATTTTGAGACAATAGATAGATATACTTCATTCTGAGTTTAAATCAAAACCAGCAAAGGCCTCCTTATGAACAATCACATTTATCTTCAACTGAGCAGATTTTGGTACGTCGCAAGACAAATACTGAACCTTGGAGTTGATCCCCAAAAGATTAGCTTTTTGAGAGAGGAATTGTGTAATGGATTCTGTGGTTGACCTAATGTAAAACGACTACCCGACACTAACCTTTCAAGATTGAAGAGTTTGAAGACCTCTAATCAAGCCACTCCTAACAGAGCGGTCTAAATCCTCTAATAAGTTCATACTTAATAGTATATATTTTAACCTTTAACAAGGTTGGCTCTTAACAGGGCTCACTTCATAAGAGTAAAAATTATTGTGACTAGTTGCATGGTGGTTTTCCCAAATTGGGTTTCCACGTTAAATCTTGGTGTCATCTATGTTCATGTTACTTTCTTTATGCTTTATGTTTCTACAACTAAGTTACTAAAGGTTAAAAACATATTAATATTCATAAGACTTCTTTGTTAACTGAGTGACAGCAATATCTTAGTTATAACTGAGTTAGATAGTATTGCTTTATCAATGAAAAGTTTGATTTGACATCTAGGGACAAGGAATTATTTTTGTGGTAATTGATTCACCCCTCCCCTCTCAGCTACTCTCTTCATTTTCAAAACTTTGGAGGTATGAATAGTTGGATGGGTTGGCACTTTTTGTGGGTGTTATTTCAGCTATGGATTTTGACAACTATGGATACATACGATTACCCTTGGATCAAGTTTTTGTGCTTGGCATTTCATTTGGTACAGGATTTAATAATTCTTAT
The DNA here is from genome assembly GCA_028749045.1 of Cupressus sempervirens. Taxonomy (NCBI): domain Eukaryota; kingdom Viridiplantae; phylum Streptophyta; class Pinopsida; order Cupressales; family Cupressaceae; genus Cupressus; species Cupressus sempervirens. The sequence goes on from CM053788.1 coordinate 350,152,170, forward strand.
ATGACACGATGGGTGGATTTCTCTTTGGATGGCTTCTATGTATGTCTAGTGGTAATGGATAATAGAAGGTGAGACCATTCGTGTTTGAGATGTTGGATACAACTTTAATTTTTTTGTGGGTACCAGGATGGAGCACGTGGTGTACTTTGATCCATGATGGTGGATGTGCTAAAAGGGATTGTTTCCTTGTTCATTTATGTGGCTAGTGATTGACCCTATGCAATGTATACAACAAGTCAGAGATTTTTGAGATTATGTGGGTTCCACACATTGCATAACATTTTTAAGATTATATTATTTCATTTTATTATGTAATGTTACACTTAGGAGCACCTAGATGGACATGCAATAAGTAGAGACTCCCATGGGATATACTTGATCAGTTGTATTGTAACGTTGTGATAATATTTGATGTAATTATTTTATATTGGAAAAAATAATTAAATGTCAAATATTAAATGTGGGTCAATGGGTTAGGTACCACATGATTTTAGCACATGATTTATGTAATACCACTTGGTGGTTTTGTGGGATGTGCTACTATATAAGCAGCCAAAAGGGTAGTTGTTGAGACAAGATAGAAGGGCAAAAGGAAAAAGGAAAGTTGATCAAGACAAGGCTTGACAGGTTATAGCCAAGAGAGAATTTGTGAAGGTTGGAAACATGGCATGGGATGTGTGGATTTATGCTTGTTCACATGGATAGCTTAGTTGTGGCTATGGATTTGAAAGCTTCCATGGTTGTATTGCAATGTTATTTAGCTAATTAATACATGGTGATGGATGCTTTTGGAGGCTAGGTGTTTTTCTTCAATGAGGATTTCCCAAGGTATATCTTGTGTCACATTTTTGTGGGTATGATGTCTATTCTCTTGCATGTGGATTTCAATTACATATTTATTTCAGATCTATTATAGGTTATGTGGAAATGGTTATATTGTTTGTTGCAAGTTTCCTTACACAAATAGGGAATATTCAACTAATGCACAAAGTGACTCCAACATCTTCACAAATTTTAATCATGGTAATCTCAAGAACTTGAAAGGACCAACAATGGCTCCATCAAATTGCTAGAAACTTGATTGAACTTTCATTTTGTTGATTATGATCTGATTTTGGTTTTTTGTATAGGGTTTTGGGTCCCCTCAAAACCTATTTTTACCTTAATCCAAAAATAATGGCTCCGCCTAGACATGTATGGATTTTGTACGCATAGAAAGATCTCAAATATATGAGTACAGTATACCACACATTTGTCACTAATCTTATTCTTTTCAAGCAAAAAACTAGACTTAGCTTTTATTTGGTGGTCCTAGGCCACCAAAAAATAAACACCAAAACCTTATTTATCAAAAGTGTGATTCTCATCCATATATGTAACCAACGGCATGAAAGCATAATTGCATACCTATTGGCTGTGTATATATGCATCTATGGGTTTAAAAGTACTTTATATTTACAATTGTCAATGTTCTTCCTATCATGTCCCACAACATAATCATACTCAAGAAAGTGTCATCATTCATCTCATCACTAGGTGGAAAGGAAATGTAATTTTCATCAAGTAATGCATCAACATACAATATGCAATGATTTTCATGCATCACCATAGTTATCTAGCTAAAAAGAAGTTGAAACCTCTAATTTGTCTTCATGTATATCCTCAACTTCACAAATAAGTATACTCGTCAAGACACTTGGTTCCTCCAAAAATTATGCATACAATGGATTGCAGACCAAGTGCAAGCCTCTTTCATCAACATTGTGACAAAGGACCATCATATCTATATCATCATCTTCATCAAATAATGCATTAAAATCGTAATTAAACCCATAGTCCACGTCGATGTCACAATCTTCTTCATCAAAAGAAGAAAAATCTAAATATGAACAAGAACATAGATTAACATAATAATCCGTGTGACATGAAGGTTCATTGTCATGATCCTCATTTTCTTCTTTAGTTAATTCACTGCATGAGGGTGATTCATGTGAAAATGAACTAATGTCATCAGCACTTTACACACTAACATCATCATTATCTGATGTGTAGCCTTCATCATTTTCTTTATCCAATATACATGATGCATTTAAAACATGGGGCTATTGATTATCATCACATGTATCCTCCAAAATGGAACAAAAAACAATTCCATCATATAGTGAGAAATCTGAAAATATTTCACTTGCTACTTCAGCAATGCTACATTATTCTTCACTACCTCTTTGGCATTTACATGAGGAATAACTACTATCCGCAAACAATTATAGTCTCTCACGTCACTTATTGGAATCAAAATTGAATACATGGTTAGTATGATTAGTAAGGATAAATATAGTTTGACATTTATTTTCACCTCTTTATTCACATACATCTTCAATTGATTGTTTATGACGACGAATACGAGCAGGTAGAAAGCCCCTTGGGATTCCATACTTTGTGTTATTCTCAATATCCATTGTTGTCATAAAAGTATTATGTAAAGTTTTGGGTTCTTTGCCTTTTAACAAGAAACTCCTCCTCTTATCAAAAGCCCCCAAGTAAACAACTAAACGCACCTCATCATCAGCCATGAGACTTATTTTGATTTTAAAAGAAAGGGCCAAATTATCCTCTTATGTTTGAATCTCCATGAGTCTTTAAACTACTGCATGAGGATTAATCCTCTCACCAAATTTCTCCATGAAAGTTGCAGTTAATTTTTTCCATGAAGAGATAGAATATGTAGGTAGAAAATAACAATAATCCCAGGCATCTTCCTTCAAAGTTTGATCAAACAACTTTATGAAAATATCCTCATGGCACGTCTCATAATCACTCATCAAATCAGAAAACTATTGCAAGTGCTTAATTTCTTACTCAAATTCCCTCCAACCAAACTTTGGTAAATACTTATTTATCTTAGTAGGAACAACATTGGAGAAGTCTCTAATGTCATCAAAATAAAATGGTCTATGTATTTTCATAGAGAAACTACTACAATAACTTGTCATGGGCTGCATTCTATGTGAAAAAATATCTGATATTTTGCACATTTACATTTAAATCATACCCACTTATAAAATTGTCAGATTTACAGCTTGTAGCATAAAATTTACTTATCTATCATAAAATACAACTTAATTCAATAATGCATAAGCTTAAAAACATATCTAATGCTGAAATTACTTAATATGGAACCAATTCTTTACAACATCACTTTCATTTAAAATATTTTACACATGAAAATCAAAATATATAGAAGTTTTGAGGTTGTAAATATGCTTGTTGGCTGGAAATATTATTAGATTTGAAGTTTGTTTCACACCTTCACTAAATTCTTTGTAGAGTAACCACCTCTTTAAAGAGGAAAAATACTAATCAACTGAAATTTCTTTTCAACTTCATCTTTCTTAAAAAACCAGCAACAACATAACAAAACCTCCACCTCCAACAAGATGACCTCATATGATTTCCTTCCTTGACCAAGAACCACATCACAAGGGATTCAAATATGCTTCATCACAATTGAAAATCCTTATTTATTTTCTTCAATAATACAACTAGTGCAGAGATCTTCGGAGTTTCCACTCACAACAAGTGAGATAATATGGAACAATTACATAACATGGAAAAATCTTAAGAAAATTTACACTTGATAAAATATAATACATATGATTGAGCTACCCTTGGATAGTTTTTTTGATTAAGGAAAACAGGTTTTGAAGGGTGCTGAAACCTTTTACACATCAAAATATTTTCAATGGAGACCGAATAAAAGAAACAACAAACCAGAGTTGGTATGTCACCATCCAAAATAAGGTGACCAGGGTGGCCTCACAGATAGCACAGTACACTTCTGCCACCAAATAAAACTCAATACAACAATTTAGGATCATTTAATCCCAAAAGAGTGAGATCTAAGAAGTCAATTAGAGGATTGTTGGGAACGTTTGTATTTTTTCCTTTAACCTTTGTCCAACCTTCCTCCACCAGAGAAGCCTCCTTCTCCCAAACAAAAGCATTGACATCTAATCCAACCAGAGAAACGGGCACAACCACACTAGAAAATTTGCCCATAGGAACCCGGCCCGTAGAGGGAGGGGTGACCACATTCACATCCAACAACTAATCAATAGCTTGTTCAAATAGAGCAGAGTCTTTAAAGACTGAGTAATGCTAAACCAAAGCCCCAGACCACCAAGAAGGTCTTTTCTTTTATTTCTTCAATTCTTCTAGATAGAACGCTATAATATGTCCAATCTTGGAGTAGACCCTACAAATGAAAAGGAATTCCTTCATAGTCTAGAGTATGAATTAGAGACCTCAAGTTTGATCTTCTCAAGGAGGCCCTTCAAAGTATCAACCACCACAAGGATGCGAACATAAGCAGTATGCAAATTATTAGAAGATTTAGAACCCACCATTTGGAAGTCACCAATGGCATCTCTCATAGCTTCAAGAACCGACTCCAGCCATAGGTGAAGGGGAAGATTCAGGAGCCTAACCTAAAGAGGCAAATGAGAAAAAGATTCTGATGCAGGGTCAAAAACCACGTGCCAGGGTTTAGCCAACAAAGGGTAACAGTCCTCCTAGCTGAAGCAACTACACAAAATAGCCCTCTTGTCATCAACAGCATCAAATTTTACTATGAAAAAACCCCTAGCCACAGGGTAAATCTAGACAGATTTAGAAATCAACATGTCCATGTGCTAGAAATCTAAGCATGAAGAGCCTGAAGGGAAGGCCAGAAGTCTCAAAATCTAAAAATAGTTTCCCTCTCAGAGAAATCCTCAATCTTATGAGCAATTTCTTCGGCAACATCATCCTCCAAATCCAATCGGATAGGATTGCAAACTGTGAGAAGAGTCACAACTGAGGAAAAAATTGGACGATCCACAGCCAAAACTCCCAAACTATAGACATCAACTTTGAAAGTTACCACATCCGCAAAAGAGGTAGCATTACTGCTAGCAGTAGGAGACCAAACCTAGGAACCACCGTAGGAAGAAACAGGTGGAGCAAACGCAGCCCAACAACCATACTTGGCCCAGGCAAGTAGTGAGCAAGGTTAAATTTTATTTGTTATAAAAACTTTTGGGGGAAAGTCTAGTCCTATACCCCAGGCTAGCGAAGCAGGTACTTGGCACGAAAGTCTCGTAAGGGAAACTGGCCTAGAGCCATTCTCTACTATGAAGGGGAGTCAAAATTATGACTTCAAGGAAGTAAACCTCAAGGCACAAACCAACTCACCTACAAGTGGCAGCTAAAACATTGGAGGAAAAGTTCCATCCTATACCCCAGGCCAGCAGAGTAGGTACTTGGCATGAAAATCTTGTAAGGGAAACTAGCCTACAACCTTTCTTCACTATGAAGGGAAGTTGAACCTGTGACCTCAAGGAAGTAAACCTCAATGCATACACCAACTCACCTACAAGTGGTGGCTAAAATTTGGGGGAAATTTTCAATCCTATACCCCAGGCCAGTAGATCAGGTACTTGGCACAAAACTCCCATAAGGGAAATTGGCCTACAGCCTTTCTCCACTATGAAGGGGAGTCAAACCTATGACCTCAAGGAAGTAAAACTCAAGGCACAGAACAACTCACCTACAAGTGGCGGCTAAACTTTGGGGGAAAATTCTAGTCGTATACCCTAGGCCAACAAAGAAGGTACTTAGCACGAAATTATTTTAAAGGAAACTGGCCTACAATCATTCTCCACTACAAAGGGGCATTGAACTTGTGACCTCAAGGAAGTAAACCTCAAGGCACAAACCAACTCACCTACAAGTGGCGGCTCGTCATCCTTGGATAGTTACACACTTGACAAGGAGATGGAATTTTTTTTATTAAACACATGACTTTAAACAACAAAAAGGTCTAGGGAAAGATTTAGCAAAGCAAGAAGCAACTCATTATAAACTTGGTATAACTAAAACCATTGAATAATAGGAATTTCATTCACATATATTATTTAATTCCAAGTAGAGTTACCATTTTTTTGGTGACTCAGATGGGATGCATAATTGGGAAATATGATTCAACAAATTACACCAAAGATTCCATCATAAGTGAACAAAAATATTCAATCTCTTCTCCCTGGTAGTGTCTCCATTTTGTTGGTAACTTGAATGGGTTTATATGATTTACAAATTACACTAGAGGTTCCAAAATATATGAAAAAATCTTTTTGAATCTCTTCTCCCCAATAGAGTTATCATTTTAGATGTTCTTGAAAGGGTTTATACTACTAAATAGAAACCAAGTTGATCACTCAATTTACATGGAAAATCCAACTCCAATAATCATAAATCTATGAGAATTAAACCAACTAACAAGGATCAAACAAATCCTTTTGCACTTTAGGATATGCAAAGCCAAAGTGGGTAGACCTTAATACCCTTTCATACACATTCTAAAGACTCGTTACTAGCATGAACAATGCAAATAAATTTCTTATAAGGAATAAGCATACCAAGGAAATACTAATTAATGGTTGATTCTCCATTGAACATCAATGTGCATGAAGCATGAGATTGGGGCAAGGCAACACTATACTTAAACAAAAGTAAAAGATATTTTGTGATTTAAACAATTTTCCAGCAAGAACAATTTGAGTTTGAACAAAACCACTTTTGTAAAACGCACAATATCTAAGATCAATACCCCATCCCATCGGACCCTGAGCTCATAATAAATACAAAATGGCATGCCATATCTGACTAAATAAAAATAATATAAGAAAGAATGTTGCATTACAATATTCTTCAATAGCAATCCCAACTCAACCCGCTTCAAATCCTTGTACACACCCAGCAAATCTACAACTTCTTATAAGCATTTAATTGATCCATTAGACCAAATCATAAAATAAAATTATATATCTCATAAAAAAACACTAAAAGATAATAACACTTTGTTACATTCCTCTTAAAACTTGACTGTTTTGCACAATGGAGTGATATGAACCAGCATAATATTTCAATGAGAAACTCTATGCTATCTCTGTCACACAAAATTAATAATACTATAAACTTAGAAACCAAGAAAAGGACTCGGCCCAAATTCATTAAAATTCTCTATAAAAGATTTACAGTGATGCCCAAAACCGACAAAAAAATAATACTAGAACCAAAATTGTTTATAACCAAAAGAATGGAGTACAAAACAATAAAACTAAAACCTTAAGAAAAGACAAGAGGAGAATAAATAGATAGAGAAATAATTTTGGATTCATTTTGATTTTGTCATTTCTCCATCTTCAATCTTCCCTCTTTAATCTAAAAATCTATCTCTTTCATCTTTTTGTAACTACTTTTGTTTGTCTCATTCTACCCTATCTTCAATCTATTGCAAAATTAAATAAAATATTGTATTAAACTCCCCTCTACAACAATCAAGACTTTCCCCATTACACATGCTTGGCAACAATGCATTCACTCTCAAAATGTAGAGAAAAGCCACAAAAATATTGTATTTAACTGCAAAAGGAAAGCCTTCTGTAGCATTTTCTCCACCTTTTTTTAAAAATTTTTACATCTGTATGCAAATATTATTTTCACCAGTTTGCAATACAACAATTCACTTCATTTTGGCATTCGCTTTATCTCTTCCATGACTTTATGCATTACTTTTTGCATTACATTATGCCCACATTACATTTTGTTTCATTTCATTTATTCACTTCATGTATTTCAAAATGTGTTGACTCGTCCAATTCCAAATTTCAAATTCTCTCAAATTTCTAGTTGATCGACTTTGGTCAATCATCATTGACTGTCATGTAGCAGCCCTTGATTGACCATTGAGTCCACCTCTATGCCACCTCAGCATCCTATAAGCATTGTCACATCACCCACTCACTATTTGACCTTGCCACTTGTTTCAATGTTGTGATCCCATGATCATTCTATCTCCTAGCCATCTAGATCATGACATCACGACATCATGACATGTGTCACCTCCAAGATCACCATCCAGCTCATCCTCATGCACCACATAGAACCCTCTTGCATTCCTTGGTCTTTCTTTAACCTCATTAGTTAGGATCATTGGATCATAGGACGACACCACATGTCATAACAAACCTACCTTGTTCATCAAACCATGTGTCGCATATTGCAATCTAACTCATTGTCACTTTTCCATCTAGTTCATTTTTGTGCAAATCAATGAATCATGACATGATGAGTGTACATGCTCTTTCTTCATATTTTGAATATTAAGATTATTACTTATATTGCAGTGATTTAAAAGATCAAATTTTAGTGTTCACTTTAAAGGATAAAATCTCGATGGGGTAGGTCGGGTCCCAAGTGGACTCGGCCCAAAAAAATATTGATAACCTAGTCATTGGAGAACCCTCTAAACCACTTCACTATGACTTTGAATCAAATTATATCACTATTATGTCAACAGAACCTTGATTTCCAATTAATCTGCAAAGTGGCCTGACTAAACAAACTACCTTCAAAAATGACTCCAAAAGTTTATCAAAACACATAACTTAGCCCTTGAAACTGACAAGCACACAGTTTGGTATACATATATACCCTCTATAAAATGATTTCTCATGATTGCATCTAAGGTGAAAGATATTAATTTCTAAAGAAGCCACTTTCATTTTGATCTACAACCAGACAAGTCATAAAATAATAGTTTGCATTTATCCTTAGGAGGTTGAAATCTTACACACTATTACATGAATATACCATCAATATGAAACAACAACATGTACCCCTCAAAAATCTATAGGTTGAAAGACATAGCATCCTTTAAATGGCCACCTAGAAGCGAACTAACTGAAAGTGCAAAAAACATGAATAAATTACATCGAAAATTGGCTTTGAAAACTCATCAGATGATCACTCTATGATTTGAAATTTTAGACATAGGATCACTCTTATATGAAAATTACAAGGAAACAACTCGTATCTCATGAAAATCACCTGGTCAAAACTTAACCACTTAATATTTTTGCATTTAATAACCAGGAGATCATAATAAATTACAAATAGAATGGCATTGGCAACTAGGAAAATGGACACATGAAGGTCTAAAAGTATGGGGGCGTATTTTTTGTGTAAAATATAGGGGAACATTTATTTTGCACTCATCGTCAACAGGTCATGAAATCTAGGACCTCAAAGTGAGAAAATCTCTCAAAGAAGTGCAGATGGCATATTTATATGGAACACCATGTGCAAGATAAGTTAAAATTGATTGTGCAAGGCCCAAACTTTAAACATAAGCTATTTGATAAGAAATTAATGCATCCACAAGTCAGTAACTCATAACACTTTGCAAGGCTCAAGTTATTCAATCACAAAGTGGGTTTGTTCAACTTATTTTATACTTAGGAAAAAATGTTAATTAGCAAACTACCTAAAATATGAGCTTTTCAAACCCACTCAATTGCAAGTATGGGTTTGGAAATGAACAAATGCGATGAATTTGTAGGGTGGAACCTACCCTTTAGCTAATGAGATATGAAACTCATAATCTACCCTAATGTTGAACGCCAAAATAGGGCATCTTTAAATAATGCACAAAGCGACTCCAACATCTTCACAAATTTTCAATCATGGTAATCTCAAGAATTTGAGAGTTCCAATTGTTTACAAGTTCAAACTCATCTTGTATCTTGGAAATTTCCTTCAAGGCTTCTAGGATGTTGAACCCTACTTTGTCTTGGGAGTAATATCATTGATTAGATTTAGACAAGCTTCTCCTTGGAAACATTATAACCCCTTTCTTCTTCGAGTATTAAGCAATAACACATCTAAATATGGGCATATTACATTAAATGTCTCATATATTACTAAAGGATACATATAGTTCTAATTTTATTATTATCTATATATATGATATAATTTGTGTGTGTGTGTGTGTGTGTGTGTGTGTGTGTGTGTGTGTTTATTACTATATAACCTTACAATTATAGAACAAGGAACGAGGAGGCACTCTACAACTTGCCACTAGGAGTCTGTGTGAAGGATAAAGTGGTGCACCCCTGAAAGAATATTTTGGGCCCTACACGACAACATATGCCTATCATTTTATTCTCTTTTTTGTGTTTTTTATGTCATGTCCTATTTGTGTTTCTTTTTTCTAACCCATGTCCTTGTATCTTCGCTTGGGTTGTCTTTGTCCCTTCTCTTGTGTCACCTATATTTCCATGCCCTTGGAGTTTGGCTCTTTGAGCCTGGTTCTATTCTAAAATAGTGAGAGTGAGCATGGAAATTAATGCCCCCTGGAAGGACAGTTGATGTGGTAGTTATTTAAAGTGATAAAGAGAGTAATAAGAGTGTAGGTGAAGATGATCAGTTTTTAAAACATAACTTTTGTTGGAGATACAAGTGATAAACCATCTTACAATTAAGTGCTCATTGGGGGGAAAAAGGTGTTTTCCCTCCCTTGATAGAGTTTTATGGACAATTTCATGGTGGAAACAATGGAAACTAGATGAATTTCAAGTGCCAACCCTAATGGAGTTAGAAGCAATGGTGGAATCAACTCTATGAACCTTGGAGAAAGAGGAGACATTAAGGCCTCTTTGAGTCTCTATAAGACTCTTCATCTCTCTCCTAATGATGACAGGAGGATTGCCCTTAGAAATGAGAGAGAAAGAGTAAAGAATGTAGCCACTTATTTTTCTTCTATAGATTATGATTTTTTCCCTTTTAGAAGATTATTTGATGAATGGATGAACAATGGTTGGGGTATTGAGTTAGGGATTCAATAAGTTTTTGCATAATGCTTCAAAAATATTTTTTTATAATTTTTTTAAAGAATTATTTGATGTGGGAGAAGGTTCTTAAAAAAAACATTTTGAATGTGCGCAAAACTATTTTTAGGGCCTTCCCCTTGTCAGTCAAAGGTAAAATGGATCAAGTTTTAGCAAGAACATCCCCGCACTTACTGGAAATTGTTAATCTCCAACCCAAAATTTGGCCATTCTTTCCTCAAATGCTTAAGAAATTGGGCTTTTCATACAAGTAGAGGAATCAAAAATTACTCTCCCTCATGTCAATGTTAGAGTTCTTATCGCTTTGACCCCTGAAGTTGATATTCCTAAAAAACTAGCTTTGAGTTTGGATGATTCTTTTTTTGAATGGGAAGTTATTTTGTTGGGTAACCAAAGTGCTTGCTTTCATTGTAAGAAAAAAGGTCATAACAAGAAAAAATTCCCAATTTTTAACTCTGCTAATATTGATGTTAAAGCTTCCTCTATTTGGAACAATGTTAATAAAAATGCTTCTAACAAGCCTAATAAGGAAAATGCAGAAAATTCTTCTCCTAAGATTGTTCAAACAAAGAATGTGAATAAAGTTATGGAAAATACAATAAATATTTTTGTAGAACCTGATATCCTTTTTAAGAATTATTTTATCTCTTTTTTGAACCCCCTATTCCTAGAAGACTATGAAGTCATTTCTAACAATCATAGCACCTTTGTTCATCCCAACTCTACTAACTTAGTTCAAGACTCCACCATTGGCCAAGAAGTGGAATCACAGGTTAGGAAAAATACTCAGTAGCTTTCCCTTGAATCTAAAAATGATAAAGCAGACAAAATTAGAAAAGTTGTTAATCTTCCTTCTTTTGCATCTATGGAGTATATCAACCTTACCAAGGGTTTGAGAAGGGACATTAACTTGGATGACCCTGGACAAATTTTTGATGGGACAATTAGTCAAGGTGATAAAGAGAGTAATAAGAATGTAGACGACCCAAGTACTAAGGAGACTAATGGAAAAGAATGCACCTTAATAACCAGCAGTGATGATGAACAATTGGATGATCAAATTGAAAATAACAATATGATTATAAATATTGATAATTCTTACGACGAGGGATTCACAATGGTAGGCATAAAGGAAAAAAAGAAAGATTCTTGACAGAAATTCAATATCTGAACACAATAACATGAATAAAAAGTCCAAAAGACTAAAAGTCATTGAATGCTTTAATAGACTATAGCATTGAAAAACCCTCAAAAAAATAATGATATTGAAGTTCACAAGTTCGATTGTGAGGGACCTAGAGATGCCAGATAGGAAATATGTTGTTAGAGACTAGAAGAATAAATTACAGAACATAGATGTCATATTTCTACAAGAAATTAAGGTGACTAGATACCACTCCTTCACAATCATGAAATTTTTTAGGAACCAATCCAAACACTTTATTTCTACTCATGAGAAGGGAAAAGGAGTTTTTTCTATTTTAATTAACCCTAAATGAGAAAATAGTATTCTAACCAATGGCTTATCCCCTTGCAATAGAGTTGTATGAATCCCTCAACATTCATAGTAATATATGTTGTATATGTAATATATATGCTTCTAATGATTACAAAGAAAGGGCCTCTCTAAGGGACTGGTTGGCTATGTCTCTCCTAAAGGCTCATTGAATTTTTTGCTAGAGATTGTAATATGATAGAGATAGGAGAAGATAAATGTGGAGGCATTAGGAATTTCTAGAAAGGTAATGAATACTTCTTCTAGGCTAGATTTAAAAGAAGGTTAAACTTAATAGACCCTATTAGCAGCAAAAAAGAATTCTTCTCTAATATTTGGTACACTTGGACAAATAATCAAATTGGAAATATATCAGTCTATTGTAGAATTGACATAGTGTATGTTGGTTTCTCTCCTTACTCCTTCCCCTATGTTAATGGTTTTTCCCCTAGCTTCTATCTCTGACCATTCCCTTAGCTGTTTCACTACTAATATCGATAGCTTGGTTGGCTCCAAATCATATCATAGATAGAAAGGATCTTTTAAGTTATATGTGTCCCTTCTCAATAATCAGGACACATTCGAAGAAATTAAAAATGGCTACTTATATTTCTAACATCTGTAATAAAGATATGAACTACACAGAACACTAGAACATCCTTACTAAGCTATGGAGAGATATATATCCGATTATTGGAAAGAATAGGGCCAAAAGTAGGAATATGGAAGAGTCGGGTCTTCAATCAAAACTAAATGAATTAGAGAAAAGATTGCAAATCCATAGAAATGATAACAATATTTTGAAAGACTTGTCCAGTACTAGAATGGAACTTTCGAAAATCCAAAACTACAGATTTCAAGGGCAAAAAGTGAGGACCAAAGAAAATTGGATTCATGAAAGGGGAAAATGTTTAAAATGTTCTTTTAATTTAATCAAATCTAAACAAAAAGGGGAACCGGTAGAATAAATTTAAGGTGAATTGGGAATCACTAATGATCCTATGGAAATCAGAAATATTTTTATGAAATATTATCATAAGTTGTCTATCTTTGAACATAATGAACAAAATAAGGATGCCCTTAGAAAATTCATGAAGCTAATTCCAACCAAAGTATCAAAAGATTGGAGGAGAGCACTGAGTAAAGAAATCTCTATTGAAGAAAGTAAGGGTGTTATTAGAGATATGGCCAATGACAAATTGTCAAGTATTGATGGTCTTCCAGCTCAATTTTATAAGAAGAATAAAGATTGGATTTTTTATGATCTTCTAAACTTTTATAATGAAGCCCATGATAAGGGTTCACTAGGGGAAAAAATCAACAGAGGGATTATTAAATTAATTCCCAAGGAGGATAAATCCCTGGTTGGAAATCAGAAGCCAATTGCGCTTCTTAATCTCTCATACAAAATCATAACCAAAATGCTAGCCAAAATAATCTCAGGAGTTCTTAATGAAGTGATCTTTGATGCCCAAACTGGATTTATTAAAGGTGTATATATCCTTGAAAGCTTGATCACCAATTCAGAGGCTCTATATTGGGCCAAAGAGGTTGAGCAAGATTGTGTTGTTATTCTTGATTTTGAAAAGGCTTATGATCGGATAGAATGGTCTTTTGTGTCAAGGATGTTGAAATCTCTTGTGTTCCCTCTTTTTTGTAATTAGATTGATAATTTATTCAAGGATTCATCTATTGTTACTGATATTAATGGGGAGCTATCCGATCCTATTAATATGTAAAGATTAATCAAGCAAGGTTTGTTGGAAATTTTTGTTAGCAATATAGCTAAGCAGGATAAGTTAAGGTTTTCATTTATGGCAACATATATCTCAGGATGAGATGGCAAAATGTACAGATGAAGACCCTACAGTCAAAGACAGAAAATTGTCTAAGTGTTAGACAATTTCACTAGCAGTACAGAGATAGCTTTTGATATTGTGTAGTCTACAGAGATATCTGGAATGTGCATAGTTAAGGACATGTTGTACAGACACTGCAGATGATGTGGCTAAGTGCATAGTATGGTGCATTCAGTACGTCATCAGTTATATCAGATTTACCAGTAAAGAGAGTGAACTGAGCATAACAGAGCACAGTAGTAAAAGATAAATAACAAGCTAAGGAATTATTTTGGTTATGAAATATTTACTTAATCATTTAGGGATGACATCCTAGATGTTAACCCTAAGTTAGCATGAGTTAATTTATATTTAACCAAACGTGTTAAAGCATTAAGGCCAACTAGACAAAGTTTTGTAAAAAGGAGAGATATAAGTAAGAAATTATAACTTGTGAAGTTATGTGTGATTATGCGAAGTAATGTGCAAGTATGTGAACTATGTATATGATATGTGAGCTTATGTGAAGGCTATGTGATGTGAATTCTGATGAAAGATCAGAGATATACAAAGTATAGCAATCAGTAGTAAAAAGGTTTGTGTATCTATCTCTTTTGTATAAAAGCATTATATTGTATAATAGCATATTAGGGACGTGGGCTCTTCTTGCATACATTTTTAATTGTATTACCAATTGCTAACAGGGTTGAATCAACTCCTAACAAGTTTGAGGCTTTTAACAGGGCCTAGTCCTCTAACAAGGATTGAGACACTATATGTATTTCATAGACTCCTAGTAGGGTCAATATCCTTAATAGGATTCTTTTGTTTACTAGATAATTTTGTGGGTGCCATCCCCACTGGGGTTTTCCCTTAGCCAAGGTCTCCCTAGTTAACAAAATATGGTGTTATGAGTTCTCTTTGTGTATGGGTTTATTTATTGTTTAGCATTGTTGATTTACTTTCATATGCATGTTATAAAGTAATTAGAAATATTCAGTTGTGGGAAAAAGTTTGTAGAATACTAATTCACCTCCCCCCTCTCAATATTACATATTTCTAACAATTGTTATTAGAGCACAATTACTCTAAAGAGCTTTAACAACTTAAATAAGATCCCTATGAATATGGAACAATTAAAGAGGAATATTGAAGAAGCCCTTGAGCATATTGATCTTCTTACCGAAGAAAGAGACAAACTCAAAGAAAGGTATGAAGATGCAAACGATTACATTGGAGAATGATCAGAATAGGATTGAACCAAGAAAGTCTACAAAAGTACCTAAAGAAGTTGAGCAAGTAAGTCAACTTGAGAAATGTGATGAACCCAAGCAAACAAAGCAAGTTGAACCACCTAAAGAAGTAAGACATGAATTCAAAGCTAGATGTTTTATATGTAATGAAGTTCATCACATGAAGAAAGATTGCATAGATAAGTCTTGTAAACCTGTCACTAATTTCTATTGTTATAATTGTCATGGTTCTAGACATAAAGTAATAGATTGTAGGAAACCTAAGTTTGATAGTAATAATGGCAATAGTAGAATGTTTAGGGATACTAACCTTGCAGGTAATGAAAATAGATGATTCTCAAGCATATCTAATAAAGGAAAAAGAGATAATGGAACATGAAGAAATATTGTATTTTACAAGTGTAACAGCTTTGGACACATTGTGAGGAATTGCATAGCATCAATCAATCAGAATGGACCTAATCAGAGAAAGAGTACACCAATTTGTCAGTTGTGCAATAACTTTGGACACATAGCGAGGTTTTGCAAAATGGATATGAGAAAGATCAACAAGAACCCAGACTATAGAAGGAATGACAGTAATAGTAGCATTAAGAAAGAAGCACCCAAAGAGCATGTTGAAGAATTCAAAGAAGTATATGTGAAAGCAAATTATCCATCAAGTTCATATGTGGTTTTAGAAGAATAGTATTTTGATGCACATGATGAGAGATTAAAGTCAGTCATTGTGTGTGATTCATCTTATTTGAATTAAACACTTTTTATCGAAGACAAAGTATTACAGAGATGGAACAGAAATCAGAGATCGAATTAAAGGTTTCAAAGTTAATGGAAGAATTAGCAGATAGTGAGGAAGCTTTGATTTAGAGCGCAAGTCATTTGGAGATTGTATAAGGTCGTATGAATGTAAATAAGTTTATTGGTTAACAAAGAGTAGTTTATACAAATTGAGTAGTTGCACAATTAATGTGGAGATCATTATAGGAAGATATAAGTCGTGCGAGCATGATTGTGGGTATCATTCAACTGTGTCAAGAGTTAAGAAGTGACCAAGAGCGATTTGACAACGAATTGAAGGAAGTTTACAAAACTTTTCAAGTGTGAAGAACAGAAAGCCCTAGTTATGTGTATCATCAAGGTACTTCACTTCTAAATCTAAGATTTGTGTCAAGAATTCACTTGTTAAGATGGATGAGTCTTTAATTCATAATGTGGAGGATGAAGGAAGACCCAAATTGAAGGTAAACCTCGTTTAAAATGCATGTGATGACCCTAATTTCGTGTTGTCAAAAATACCTTAAAATGTCTTACACTTGGAAGATGTTAGTAGCTATCTGAGAAGTAAGTTTGAGAATGTAGGAGAGGATCATATATCGAAGGAGTTTGACAATATTTACAATTGGGATATGAGCTATAAACAAGGATTTGAGTATTTGAAGGAAAACAACATAGTCAAGTTTCTTTTTTACTATGAGTTTGATGATGAGGAATGGACAAGGATAATCTTAAGTAGAATTCATGATGGCAAAAACTGGCTAGGAGATAATGTGATAGAATTTTTTGCTAACCTGATTCATGAGGTAATGGGACTATGTAATGAAGGTAGCATACCAGTCAATGAGAAAAATGTTAAGAAGTTAGTACTAGACAACACTAAGTCAGTCTATAATGGTAGAGGAATTGTTATAAGAAAAATTAAGCAAGATGATGTTAGATTCTTGAGCAAAATCATGGCTGCAAGAATTTGTTATACTTCTAGAGAGGATGACATGGCAGCTGGGTTTATACAAACGGGACTATGTAATGAAGGTAGCATACCAGTCAATGAAAAAAATGTTAAGAAGTTAGTACTAGACAACACTAAGTCAATCTACAATGGCAGAGGAATTGTTATAAGAAAAATTAAGCAAGATGATGTTAGATTCTTGAGCAGAATCATGGCTGCAAGAATGTGTTATAGTTTCAGAGAGGATGACATGACAGCTGGTTTTATACAAGCAGCCTATAAGATTTGTGTTGACAAGGAGAAGGTCGGCTTGTGTGAAATTTTGAGAGTGCAATTGATAGAGAATCTAGAGAGGATAAAGAAAGTGAAGAATAGTCAGTTCAAATTATAGTCCTTAATTACACACATGTTCGTCTATTTAATCAAAATATTTCCATTTATGCAGACATCTACAATAGTGAGCAGTGACAGATGTACAATGGAAAAGATTTTAGAAGTGTATAATAGACACCTTATTGAGAAGGTGAATGATGGTGCAAATCTGATAATGAAGACTTATCAGACAGAGATGAAGGAAAGATTTAGAATCCCACCTTCTATGACAAACAAATGCAAAGAGGACATTTGCTTCATGGTGGATGCAGACTTCACCTACATGGAAGCAGTTGAACCAAGGATGTTGTATGTTGAACCTTTGGGTTATGAATCAACAAAAGCAGAGATAGAAGGATATGCCCAAGCTATCCTTAAAGAAAAAAAAGATGAAGAGTTTGATAGATTTGGAACATATGAAGAGCTGATACAATTAGCCAATCAAACTCAATTGGAGAAATCTGCCAAGAAGAAGGTTGAGGCAATCATGAAGAAATCATTGGAGAAAGTTGGAATGACAACTGAGGAAGCGAGCACAATAAGGCAGACTCTCACTAGAATGTAGCAAATTGATCAGTAAGGGATGATGTACATTCCACCCTTGACATCAATAGGACCAACTAATGGTGTGATAGTGGTTGCACCTCCTACTATAGCACCTACTGCTCCTTATGCAGTAGCTTCACATCAGCGGACGCTTATTACACCTGTCATTCCACTCACAAAGGAGTCAGAGGAGAAAGAGGTCAAAGTTGTTGAGGTGAAGAGAAAGTTGGTCGGACTTGCAGAGGTGAAGCAAGAATCACCTGACTCACCAAGGAAAAAGAAGATGAATGCCTTGGCTACAGGACCAAGCAAGAGACAAAAGGAAATCATGCCAAGCCTGCCAAGCAAGAAGATACGAGGACAGATAGAGCCTCAAAAATCTACTGAGAAGGAACTAGAAAGTGTGCAAATAGGAAGGAAGGACTGGAAGCTTAAAATAGAAAGGTAAACAGTGCAATCATAAATGATGGAAGTTTTGTTCAATTAAACAAGTTTTATCATTTGTATATTGGTATAGATCGACTACAATGAGAGAATGTTGTTATTAGACACATCATTCTGTCTAGTAACAAATTTGAGGATGTAAAGGATGATATTCCCTAAGACCTCTATGAGAGACTGATAAATAGAAAGAAAAGAGTTGTTGAAGAAGATAAAAATATTAGACAAAATCTACTTAGTAAATTATGTCAAATTGACAATGATGCACACATGGCCAGTCTATTGAAAGGTCTAGAACCTTATCTAAGGAACAAGAAGACAGCCATACTGATAATGGGAGGCAACTATCGAAAAGTCAATAGGGAAATAGAGAAGACAATTGTGCATATTATGGGAGATTTGAATAAAGCAGCAACAACTCCACCCCAGATCACAATTGGAACTAACACCATGCAAGTTGGTGCCACAAAGGTGACAGTAAACATTGCAGAAGATCCTTTTAAGAATCTTGGGCCAAACATTGTTGGCAATATCACTGATTACTCTAGCTTAGATTAGGAAGAGGAGAAGAGAAAGAATGAAGCCGGAGAGAAAAGGAGAAAAGAAGATGAGAAGAAAGAAGAAAAAGAAGGAAGAAGAGGAGAAGAAGAGGAAAGAAGAAGAAGAGAAAAGAAAGAAAGAAAGAAGAAGAAGAAAAGAAGAGAAAAGAAGAAGAAGAAGAAGAAGAAAAAGAAGGAAGAATCAGAAGAAAAGAAAAAGAAGGAAGAAGAAGAGGAGAAGAGAAAAAAGGATAAAGAAATCAAAAGAAAGGAAGATGAGAAGAGAAAGAGGATGGGGAAAAGAGAAGAGATGAAGAACAAAGGAACAAGAAAGAAGAGTAGGAGGAGAATAATGCACCCAGTACTTCTCTCACCCTTGTAGAACTAATATGCTCGGATGACAATGATCAAACAAAATTGATATCATCCCTAAGAAAGATCATCACCAAGAATAAGAAGGTAAAGAGTTTACAAAAAACTCTTGTGGATGTAACTGAAAAGTTACTAGGAACATTGATAGTGAAATCACTAGATCCTAATCTAGAGGAAAGAGCCAAAGCTGTGATTCAAGCATTTGATGTTGAATTCACAAATTTGTCTGAGGTAGCGGTAGCTCAGGCACAAGCAAGGCATGATGCTTAAATGTTTGACATTGTATGTCAAAATATCAGAAATGATTTGGGAGCTCTTGATGCTTGCATCAAGGAACTGAGAAGGTGCGAGCTTGAAGGCAAGACCTTATATGCAAAATGTGTCATGTCTTTCAATTTCACCAAGGATATTGACGAGGAGATGAAGAAAAAACATGATGAATTCAAGGCACTAATAGATCAACTCAACCAACCTGGTGTCAAGATTGAAGGAATTGAAACACAAGTGAGCAAGACTTATGATGCAATAAGTCTACTAGAAGTTAGTAAAATAAATATCATCAAAAGGTTCTCATTTTTGAGAGAAAACTTATCAATGAAAGTCAGCACAATTAGTAGTAGTTAGAGGATTGCCTAGCAGCAAAGGCATCATTTGAGAAGTTTATTTACTCAAATATGAATGTAGTTGAGATTGCATCCTATGGATTATGCGCTCTCCTCGGTATTTCAAAAGGAGCAAAAAACACATGGGAAAAGAGCATGAAGAGTCTAACAGTCAATTTTGCAAACTGTATTTCTCACTCATCAGCTTAGAGAAGAGGTAATGAATCACAATTTTGACATGTATATAAGTTTTGACACCTTTGACATTGATGTCAAAGGGGGAGAATACAGGAAAAGTGTTTGGAGAGAAGAGTATAGGAAAATGTATAAAATATAATGTAAGAGGGAGTAAGAGTTATATACTAAGTGGGGTAGTATTATAGTATTATTATCAGAGATATAACGAAAAATGGTTATAAATGTAATGATCCACAATTTTTGTAATTTTGAAATTTTTGTAAAGTTTTAAAAGCCAATTTTGAAAAAGTTTTTGTGTAACATTTTGGGACTTAGCCAATTTTCCCACATGTTATCATCAATGCCAAAGGGGGAGATTGTTAGCAATATGGCTAAGTAGGATGAGTTAAGGTTGTCATTTATGGCAACATATATCTCAGGATGAGATGGTCAAATGTACAGATGAAGACCCTATAGTTAGAAACAAAAAATTGTCCAAGTGTTAGTTTCACAAGCAGTATAGAGACAACTTTTGATATTGCACAATCTACAAAGATATCTAGCACGTGCGCGGTTAAGGACAGGTAGTACAAACAGTCTAGATGGCGTGGCTAAGTGCATAGTATGGTATGTTCAATATGGCGTCAGTTATATCAAATTTACCAGTAAAGGCAGTGAATAGAGCATAATAGAGCACAGCAGTAAAAGATGAATAATAGGTCAAGAAATTATTTTGGTTATGAAATAATTACTTAATCATTTAGGGACGACATCCTAGATGTTAACCCTGAGTTAGCATGAGGTAATTTTATATTTAGCCAAACGTGTGAAAGCATTAAGGCCGACTAGACAGAGTTTTGTTAAAAAGAAAGATATAAGTAAAAAATTATAACTTGCGAAGTTATGTGTGATTATGCGAAGTAATGTGCAAGTGTGTGAACTATGTATATGATATGTGAGCTTATGTAAAGGCTATGTGATGCAAATTCTGATAAAAGATCTGAGATATGTGAAGTACAACAATCAATCATAAAGAGGTTTTTGTATCTATCTCTTTTGTATAAAGGCATTATATTGTATAATTGCCTATTAGGGCAGTGAGCTCTTCTTGCATACACTTGTAATTGTATTACCAACTTGTAACAAGGTTGAAGCATCTCCTAACAGGGTTGAGGCTTTTAATAGGGCCTAGTCATCTAACAAGGACCAAGACACTATATGTATTTCATAAACCCCTAACAAGGTCAATATCTTTAACATGATTCTTTTGTTTAGTGGATCATTTTGTGGATACCATCCCCACCGGGGTTTTCCCTTAGCCAAGGTTTCCCTAACTAACAAAATATAGTGTTATGAGTTCTCTGTGTATGGGTTTATTTACTGTTTAGCATTGTTGATTTACTTTCATATGCATGTTATAAACTAATTAACAATATTCAGTGGTGGGCAAAAGTTTGTAGAATGCTGATTCACTATCTCTCTATCATGTCTTGTCTTTTTGGCATCTTGGAGATCCCCTAAAGAAGATTTATGGTATTATTGTATGAAGGTGTAATGCTGATATACAAGGCTGACATTAAATCTCAACACTATTTCAATACCTTCAATGAGATGCTTGATGAAAAGGAAAGAGAGGCTCTAAAGCAGTTTGAAATGAAGGAGAATATTAACATTGCAGAAACGAACAAGGAGATACAAAAGACTTGTGTTCCAGATGCACCTCACTGGGCAGCTATTGCAGAGATGCCTTTCTAGATCCTTAGATCAATACAGATGATGTTGAATGAAGCAACAATGTCATTGGTGCTTGGGACTAGGCCATATCTTCTTAGTTGCTTAGCCGTTCTTTTTACAGTAGCGGAAAAGAAGTTTTTTGTATATACGATCTTCATATGTAAAACTGTTAGGTACGATTCGTATTTAACTTTTGGTTGTCGGTATCTATTATCAGCTTTTTAATTTCATGCACAGCAGAAAAATACTTGAAAGCTCTAAATTTCTGATATTATGATGTAGTGAATTATCCGGTAATTAATATAAAAAGAAAAAGAACTTACAATTACATCTGATATTTTATATATATATATATATATATATATATATATATATATATATATATATATATATGCCATTAATAGTATTCCGACACAATATTATCAGCATTCAGCAATAATATCAGTAATATATATACTAACTATATGCTTATTATTAGCCATTGATAGTATTCTATATAATATTACGTACTGATTTGTGCCAGCAATATCTATGATCCTCTTAGCCTTTCCTAATACAATATTTTCTAGAGTAGTGACAATGAAGTCACAGTAAACTATTTGCTCGTCGATTCTCGCCAGCAACAAAAATATTATATATTATATTTACTTCTAATCTGTGTCTCATGTTCAGTCTCAAAAGTATTTATTCTCTCTTCCCTATGCAATGTGTATTATAATCTTATTCTCCATCTCTCATAATATCACTCAATATGAACGGGTGCATCAATGTCATTTCTCTTGGAATGGGTTCTATTTACCAACAAACTCGTTCCCTTAAACCGCATCATAACAATTTGGTATATTCGAAATATGTTTAACATAATTATAGTAGCCGCAGTTGGTAATTAACTTTTTTAGTCGTGTCATTTTGTGATATATGCAGATCACTCCTTAACCATGTCATTGACTTCTAGTATACGTTTGGCTTCCAGATTGTAAGCACAGTGATATGAGGAAAGATGATAATCTATGCTCTTGTAATATGTTACGAGTTTACTGAGCATTGTTCAACTTGACTTGCTGAGCAATCATAATGCCAACAACCTAATGTGTGTGCCATCAATGGTTAATGTTTCTCTAGCTTGCAAGAAAATATTAATAGCGTATAGAAAGCTAAGATAACAGCTTTCTACTTAGATTTGGGTCCGAGTGACAGATAATTTAATGGTTAACCACAATTATGGATGTCTGGAAGATGCAAGATCGGAGATGGGATCCTATGTTTATGGGCTCTTCCACAGGTGATGATAATAATGGTCAAGAGGTAATAATAGTGGACATGGCTGGTTGGGGCATTGATCTTGCAGGTGAGGTTAGAGCTTCCGGTGCTTGTGTTTAATCATGTCATTACGTTTGGTCTTTGGGCTGATCTCTTCATGGTTTATGGGTTGCAGCTTCGTCATGTTTGTTTCAAACAATATACTCAATATTTCAGTTTAACTGTCAATTTTCATGGATAGGACACTAATATATCACTCACTATTTAATATTAGAAAAATTGTTTTTAAAGAAAAATATATAGCCAGAATTTATTGACTGTAAGATTGTATTTTCCAGTAAACGATTTTTTCATCCAAGTCCAAAGTGATACTAAACAGATGAGATAGCAGTAAGAAAGATTAAGACATCCAAGGGTGAAGGAGCACTATTTTTATAAAGCACAAACAAGGCTATAGCACTGCCCAATCTGCATTACAATCGAAGCAAAGATATAGGAGAGGTTACAGTTATCAGGTTCTGCAAAATGGACTTCAAAATTATTCATCCATTGCCAGCAATTTCGGTTCAACTGGTTTTCCCATGCAACAAAAGCCATGGAACAAATTCCAGATATATGAATTCTCAAACTTCGCATTAGAATTGTCTCTAAAAATTTCCAAGATTTTTTTTTTATTTATTTGTTTGATGCTCCTGATCTTTCATATAGTGTATTCTTATCTGTAAATCATTTTAATATTAAGAATATTGACTTGTAAATGATGTGGTACCTTAAGTGTTTGTTTGAAGCTATACACATTTAAAGGTTTAATAGCATAGCACTTTCTTGTACCCTCCTATCCTATTTTTTGAAAAATGATTCGCACCCACCCCTTACTGGCAACATCTCCCATCTACAGGTGCCTATGGTTGCCAATTTACAAAATGATCAAACAGATTCATTTTTCATTCAATAAAAAATTTGAGGATGGGTAACCATGTCAACAATGCCTAATGAATATGGTAATGCTATATTTGTACATTTGTTTGTGCTTACCTATAAATTCAACAAATTTTGATTTTTAGGGGAGAGTATGCTAAATGTAGCAGATAAGGTTTCGCTGGTAAAACCAATCTCTGCAACATTTACTTAATTTCTTGCACCATTGCCTCAAAATTGACAATTATATTGCAGATTCAGTCCAACACCTCCCAAAAAGTGAAGGCATCGGACAAATTATAAAGTTTTGTTATCAATTTGAATAATACATTTACACATATTGTACAAACTGCAGCACAATATCCAAATACATATGATGTTCCACATTAGCCAAAAACAATGATGGATAAGAATGCTTACATCATATGAAACTCTAATATTCAGTTAACATAATCAGAACAGATAATAGGGGTGTACAAGTTGCAACAAATATATATCAGCTGATTGTTCCAAGTTGCAAGACTCGAGTTAATTGGCTGCTCCATTTTGAGGCAAGTTGATGGACCATGCCCTTGCTAACTGTAATAAAATTTCATCAACTGTATTACCCTCCCAATCTTCTGGTAATTCCATGCCAGATGATTCTTGCAGGCTCAGAAGGAGCTCTTTCTTCACATCTAGAGGAAGTCCCAAACAATCTGGATCACTTACAACAACCATATCTGCAAGCTGCAGGAAAAACCCTTTTAAGTTACAAAATTGTCTTGCTGAATATTTGTTTGACACAGCATTTTTCATGCTGTTACAAAACTATATACCAATTTTAATTCATTTTTGAGAATCCCTGTAGGTAACTGTATATATATTTTTACGTGAAAGATGGTATGAACTAATTATAAAAAGACCACTAGCTTGTCCAGTATGAGAAATGAAAAGCAGCTTTCCACTTTCTATGGTGTCTCCCATTATCAAACTTTGCAGAATACTGGAAGCATTCAAAACATTTATATTCTAGACAGATTAGATAAGGATTTTGACGTGAATTTACACTCCTACCATTTTCCTAACAGGTTCCTAGATCTAGAATATGACCTGTGCCACAGTTATTTAACAAGAAACCAGCGACCATAGCACAAGAAATATGATGTAATAACATATCAACCAGATCAGATGCCAGACGAGATCAAATCAAACTGTCAAAGGTATTGTTGCACCCTGGGGGAGCACATGGGCCAGAAAGAAAGGAATTTTGTCATTTGTATAGAACATAAATGACTTAATGATTCATCCAAACAAAGACTCAAACAATAATTATTTCCCCGAAAACTAATTCATTTTTTATATGATTTGAACAGCAATTTGTTCCAGCAAGATGTGCCAAAGAAAAACATTTCTTTTTCACTTATGAAATTTCACAAGGACTAAATTTTGTACTGTATTCCCCACAAAGAAATTTAACGTACACAATTTCATTCACATTTATGACTGGGGAACTTGCTCATACACCAAACCTTAAGAAATTCCGATATTGATCTGTATCAGTAGAGCTGCCTTTGCAATTACAAATACTTTTACTGGTGGTGTATGGCATCACTCTCACATAAGCCAATTTCCATAAGGAAGAGCTTTAGCCTGTCTGGAATTACTCCCGATGTCCCACTCATATATGATATATTCTTATCATATTACAGTTCCATGTTCATTTGCTATATACTTAATGTTTATGTGCTGATGCACAAGCCAGGACTACAAGAGATAACAGCATACTATATAAAAAGCAACTTTGTTCTCATTCCTTTGTGAAGCATATTATATAATGAATGTTATTTGACCATTTCCTTCAGCTAGAACTGCAGCATGTCGTTTCTACTGATTAACATCTAGTTTACCTTTGTTTTTAACTTTTAAAGATTACAGTCTAGACACGCCCACACCCATTGGTTCTTCCCCCATCTTGATTGGAAACTGTCTTTCACTTGGTAAACCCACATCACAACCCTAGACAACATCCTTCCAAACTAGTATACTAGAGATTTGATACTGTCCACTAGCAGAAGTCCTGAGGCAAAGAAAAAGATTTATAGAATTGCCTAAGATTAATGATAATTCTGTAGGAACCAGCTGGTACAATGGGCTGAATCTATGTCATAGATGGAGAGAATTCTTACCTGTGATTGATTTCAATTTTCATCATATCATGGTCTGTAAAAACAAGAAGAAACGGAACAGTAAACAAACTTTGGATGAATGATGTGTAGACCTTCCAACTCCAGTAAGTTAAGCGATGAATTAATTCCATCTTCTATCATATTTTTAAACTAAATTACTAAATAGAGTTAAATGGCAATATAAATTTGTCTCTAGTATGGAATTAAAAGATGGTTATTCTTTACCAAAGTTTGATATGGTGTCGAAGGGATGGAGATCGAAGTGATTAAAGAATTTAGTCTCACAGTAGAATGGAGAATTAATGCAACGGACTACCTCTGTGTTATGCTACACTTTTTAATAAGATTAACCAGTAAATCAAATATAAACTAAGGCATTACAACACTGAACTGAGAGCAGCTAATACCAAAAAAATGTCATGTACCCAACCAGGCTACACTAAAACTCTAATATACCTGTTGAATCCATTGTATTCCAAAGTCAAAAAAGCTTTGTTGCTGTAGAAATTGTCCAATAGCATGTAATGCATCAGCTGCAGTCCCAGTGGACAGCTGGTCTAGAACTGGGCCTGATTTGCTCATTAGCCTTGCCAGCAAGAGCTCATCTCCTGTTATGAGTACCTCACCATAAGCTAAATCAATATCGCCAGAATGCAGGCTTTCTATTGCACGGTTCCATGCATTCCACAACTTCCCTTGTCCAGGATTACTGTATTGTAGCACTTCCCCATCCAATTCAGGTACAGCCACTCTTGAGGAACCCCTAGATGTCTGGGCATCTTCTCCAGCTACTCTAATTGCAGCAAGAGTAGCCTCATCTTTTGAAGCCTGCCAAACACTTCTTGCAGAAGGACCCTCTCGGACAGGTCCAGATCCCCTCTCCCAACCTCTTCGGTTGACAACTTGCTCCCCATCTTGATGCTCCTGCCTTGAAAACCTACCATCATTTGAGATACCAACATTACCTCTCCGTGAGCTCACTTGCCCTTCAACTAAATGACCATTCCTAAAAGCTCCATGTGAATAACTGTCCCACATATCAGGACCAGAATCAGAAGACCTCCACTGGGACTCTCTTGCTCCTCTGGCTCCCAATGGAATAGAATCGGATTGAGTATACATTTCAGAAAAAGAAGCCCGCCCATCATTCCCTTTAGAAAACTTGGGCCCAGCATAATCAGGTATTCCATGATATCTATTCCCATTTCTATTTGTCGGACCTTCATATCCCATCATATGACTGCCTGCTCGCCTTCCTGCTGAAAAGGCCAAATCTCGAGCCATATCATCAACAACCCTCTCAAGACTCCGCACCCTGTTTTCCAAGGAGACCATGCTGTGCTGAGAGTTTCCCATGAAATCCTGAAAATAAAAAGCAATCAAAATCTGGTAGACACCAAAGACAGGAAAAGGGCTGTATTTAAGACAGATTGCATCAAAAGAACCCCCTATTAAAAAATGCAACAGTAAGAATAAGATGAGCAACTTAGATGATGATTTGTGATCCAAGGATTCCGAATAAAATATGGTTAGGCCTGATGATCCAAGAAGATCACATACATATGCATAAATATAAAATAAAGACTGTAAATAGAGACATTAGCAGAATATTATTTAGAAAGGCAAAATATGTAGGTTTAAAACTTTAAAACTTTTGAAAGTTGAAACCTACTACAATATTCACTTGATTATGTGTCTTATAGGTATCATGATTCTGCAAATTCTTAGAGCTGTTGTGCATCAGAAACAGTGTAGTTGTAAAAGGATAAAAGAGCATAAGGAAGGATAAAGTAATTTTTTCTCTAAAGAGTTCTCCAATCCAAAAACATAAATTTCATTGCTCTTAAATTCTAAATGAGAGAAAATTTTAAATGACTGGAGGAATGAGCGTTCTTAACAATGAAATGAAAACAACTGATAAATAAATCTACCACCCATGCTACTAACTTGAGCATAGTGGGTCAATATATTGGCCATGACATAAATAGAGTTTCATCCTAAACCCAAGATAAGACTTTAATGATATCCACTAATAATGTGTTCCTATTTGTTATGCCGGATGAACAATGGATGAGATAATCCCAAACTTCTCACTAGAGTCAACCAAAGATATCAGGGTACAAGCATATGTACAGGGGCAGGAACACCATTCAAATCCAAGTACACTAGTAGATCAACAAGGTTCCGGCTATATTATTTATGAGTATATTTCAGGTCACCAGAAGATGTAGGTACGAGGACAGGAATGCAGTGTTCATCACCATACTGAGGTTTCCTTGAGACTCTGCTTCTTATTGTCTTCACTTCTACTCTTTTGAAAAGGTTTAAAATGAATTAACCACATTTTTTACAATTCTAAAAAGCCTCTCCATAATCGAGTTACTCCTTACACTAATATAGGTCTTTAAAAGGCCATTATAACCAAGAAAAGGAGAGATATACCACTTGTATAAACTCTTCTCCTTCTATTCACAATTGGTAAAAGTTATATCTAGTCTTCATAGAAAATTGGCCCACTTAAAAAAAGAACCTCTCCTTCCTTTGTGTACTGTTTCTAGGTCTTCGTGTATAGCATCAGCTCTCATCTTTGGTAATTGACCCGCTAACTCTTCTCTCCATCCTAGTTCCACCATAGGTGTACTTGCAGCTCACCTAGCCATGATAAGCCATGCTTAGTTCATTTATTATGGTATTAATAATCTATGCCTCCTTGGGGGCAAATCAACAGCCCTAAATGACCCCATCCCCTATAGGGAACATTTCAGAGATGCAAGGAAGGATAGGAAATGTACCCGCTCTATCACCCCCCGTTTTTTGGAAAACAAGAAACATACTCAAGATATCAAAAAATGAATAGGGTACACCAGGCATTATACAGGACAGCTCCCCTGTGGTGCCCAAGCAATTTTTAGGTTAATTAAAAAAAAACACATACAATATTGATTTTAATAAAAGGATGGTGTGAGCACACAAGGCTCCCCACACCCCTTTACCTAAACCTAAAATAACCCCCTCAACAACTGAAAAAAATAACTCTTCTTTACAATTTCGAACTTGTGATACAGAAGACAGAGCAGTGCTGAGGAGAAGAGAATAGAAGTGGAAAGAAGGCAATTTCAATAAGGTATTGAATCCATGTCATTTGAGATTAATTTGCCATCTTCTATTCATTTGTTCAAATTCTCAATCCTTTTCTTTTAATTTCAAAAAAATTCAGAAGAGTTTTTTGTTTTTGTCCATATAGTTGCAGTTGCAGTTGCATTCTGAATTCTTAACAAAAAGAAACAATGAGCTGCAGAGGGAGTTGTTGAAATATGTACCTATGATAGAATCTTCATACCTGTACATAAGTGCCTTAGACTTATCTGCAAAGATTGTCTGAATATACGTTTTATTTGCTGCTATACTGTTTGCATAAGAGTTTTGCAATTGATTGAGAGCTGCTCCTCCTTTATATATTTACCGTTTCAGCGTGTGATGCATTTTGACAGTCATGTTTCATGAGTCTCTCAGCTTCTGCTCATGGTGATTCTGTGAAACTATATTTTTTCTCCTTCCTATTTCTGAGTTCTGGAATATAGTATGATGCTCCTGTGTTATTATTTGGTTATCATATGCCAGCCTGGTATCATACTCGTTTCTATATTCTTGGCATCGAGTGTATTGCTGGCTTCTAGTCTTTGTACCATTCCTATGTGGCATCTATTACTGATGGTGATTCATTCAAATTGCCTTGACCGTGTTTTCATTCCTGATATTGCTTATTCTCCGCACGTCATCATTGGGCATTTCTATTATTCGTGGATGGCAGCTATTATTAATAGTTTTTATTGCTTTGGCAGTGCTGAGTCTTGGCAACGCTTTTCGTGTCTCTCCATTCTCTCTTTGCTTTGAGAGTAGTTTCAGTTTTCATTGGCAACAACACATTGCATGAAAAGCAAATTTAAGTGATGTGAGCTTTGGCAGACTGAGAAGTTGTTTTGTTAGATGCCGAGATTTCAATAATTCTGGGTATTGTGAATTCTGAAGAAGCATTGATCAGCATTTTCTACAGCTATCACTCTGTGTTGCTCAATGCATGAGCAAAGATACTATGAATTCTATGAATAATTTTTAGTAACTGATCTATGTTCTGTGTTCCATCTCAGATTATTTCTGCTACTATTATTTCATCACTTTATGATCATACAACATCTTGCTGACTAAATTGTTCATATACTTATTGATTGTCAAGTCTGTGACATCAATAGGAAGAAAAGATATTTTATTTGTTGATTCCGAATAAACTTATAAAGGCATGACCATTTTTGTGGGCTGGGTTGTTTCCCTCAAGTAGTAGGGTTTTTCCCATGATAAATTGCTTGGTGTTATTTATTTTCTGAGTTCTAGTTTTCCTTTGTTGCATTCATATATTTCTCATTCAAATTTAACAGGAGTAGTGAGAGTGAAGTTGAAACGCAACTAAGAACCATAAGCAATAGAATATGGCTGTCACTGGGGGTTCTTCTAAGAGTGGAAGTGTAGCAGGGTCGGCAAATTCAACTCACTCAATTGAATGCCCTTCTGAACTTCTCAAAACCTATACAAGAGGCCAATTAACGCTGAAAAAACCCTCTTACAATTTACAACATGAATAGGCAAAGAAAATAAAAGAATTCAAGGGGGAGTAGAGCATAGCTATGTCATTTGCTAAACAGAGACTATCTGAGCAGATATACTAGAGTTTATTCTCGTCTTTTGACTAGGTTTAAAAAAAAAAACTCTAGCTAGAAGACTGAGATAGTAGGTTGCTTATGGAGAGGGAGTCAAGAAACAAGGAATTTCATTGAAGAATATGTGGCCTAGTGTTCATTGCCAACAAAAACCATGAATGTTGGAATTCGATGGGTAAACGTTTCTACATCTACCGAGGTAAAGAAAAGAACTACTAATGTTGCACATTTGTTTCATTAACTATCACCAGAGGTGGCTCGGTCTTCCATTGCTAAGTTTTTTATGCTCCATGATACCATTTCCTATAACACTTTTCCCTCTTTCAAACAAGTGCTCAAAAATATAATAGTTATTTGACCCTGATTAATCCCACTTACACAGCATAAAGTATGAACCATCCTCTTGGATAGAGAATATCCTAAATTATATGTGTTCATGGATGAAATGAGATACTTGTATAAGAGATGGCCAGTCCATCATCATGGATGGGTGAACCAATGTCAAACACCAACCACTCACCAATTCGTATAAGAGATGGCAGATCCATCATCATGGATGGGTGGACCAATGTCAAACATCAACCACTCACCAAATCATTGTCACATATTCTATTTGCTCTTATTCACTTAGAACTATCAATTCTCTAAAGAAGAAATATGCAAACTTGCATTTTCAAATTTTTAAGATGAAAACTTTCAATTTCATTTTTTAGGGATGTCATTGAAGAGGTCAGAGTCTTTAACATTGCCAAAGTGATAACTGATTAAACCCATGTCTGTAAGTTAGCTGGTTTGATGGTGGATGGTGCTTACAACTTTAAAAGTATGTTTTTTGGACCCCGTGTGCTCATTCATTGAACAACTCAC
The DNA here is from genome assembly GCA_028749045.1 of Cupressus sempervirens. Lineage (NCBI taxonomy): Eukaryota > Viridiplantae > Streptophyta > Pinopsida > Cupressales > Cupressaceae > Cupressus > Cupressus sempervirens. The sequence goes on from CM053788.1 coordinate 350,183,917, forward strand.
TGAAGGACCTACGAAGATAAGTTGGGTGAGGACAGTAGTATGAAAGGATAAAGATATATAAATGTTCATTTGCAGCCATCACACTTGGTTTTTTGAAGACTTCTTCGAGGAAGGGATTCCTCAAACCAATGGGTACTCGATATGTCAGCTACTTCATTTTGTTAGAGAGAATGGTTGAAATGAAAGAGGTTTTACAATTAATGGTGATTAATGGGGAAGATGGAATGAGGCAAGCACACTTAAAAGAAGAAATGCAAAACAAAAGATCATCAATGATGATTGGTGGTCAAAAATAAGGTTAGAAATTGCTGGTTTTATTATTAAACTCTAAAAATGTGTTAATGCTTTAATTTGTAAATTATTTTCACTCATTGTAAAAGCATTTACTCTATCATTTGAGTCTTAAATTCTTCACTTTTTTTTTGTAATTTTATTTTTTTTGTAACTTGTTTGCACTTTGTAGATATGTATGTTCCTTCATGAAGCCCGTTGAGCAAGTCAAGATGTGTTTATATAGAGTCTCCTAGCCTCCAAGCCTTGGAGAGATTGAGAGGACCTTTGGTCACATAGGCAAATGAAGCAAGCCATTTATAACAAGGATCTTACTTTGGGATTTTATGAGGAGCATCTTTAACCTATTATTATGAAAAGGTGGAACACTATGAACACCCCACTTCATGTGGCAAGCAACACTCTAATCCCCAAATATTATGTATGTTTCTAGTCCTAAAAAAGTGCCTCTACCTCATGTTGAAGAGGTGAGAGGTCTCATGAAGGACCTTCAAAATAAGTATACTAACAAGAAGTCTTATTTACTTTGCCAACAATAGCTTGCCTTTGCCAACTCTGTGGTCCATCATTAAACAAACTAGAGGCGGAAACAAATAGAGTTACATTAGCTCATACTGAACAATTAGATGATTGATGTGACATGGTAAAGATGCACAGAAGTTGAGGAGACTCTCCTTCTTTCATAAGTTGTCAATACATCTAATGCAGAGAAAAAGTGGTCCACACATAACTTCATCAAGTAAGTCAAGAAGAAAAACCTCTTCATCTAGCCTTACATTGGGATGTTTGATGAGGTGAATGCGTTGGGGATATGTTGCATGAAGAAAACCCCCATATGAATCGAACTACAATTTTGGACTATTGAGGCGAAGACAAATAGAGTTGCATTAGCTCATAGTAAACAATTGAATGATTGATGTGGCATAGTAAAGATGCACCAAAGTTGAACATTGTCACTCTCCTCCTTCCATATGTTCTCAATTTGTCCAATGCAGAGAAAAATCAGTTAGCATATAACTTCATCCAGTAAGTCATGAAGAAAAACCTCTTCATCTAACCTCACAGTGGGATGTTGATCTCGAAGATGTTATTAGCATTGATGAGGAGGTGAATATGTTGGGGTTTTGTTGCATGAGGCAACCCCCCATAGTAGGAATCGAACTACAATTTTGATGGACTATAATGTCCACAAGTAGGACTTAATTTACCCTAATATTCCCAAATAGGGTTTGGATTGCAGTTGGAAATGTAAATTTGCAACATTCCCTACTAGGAGGCTGCCAATTCTTAATGATTAACATACATCACAATGCGACTAAATCAGATCAAATTAAGAAACAATCATTGACTCATGATAAATACTTAAGCCCTAACTCCTTACTTCTTTCTCAATTAATAGCCCTGAGGAGGATAGGAATTACTTGGTTGTAGGCACTTGGAAACCAATCTACAAGAAGGCTCCCTCAAGGTTTCCAAAACACATGAGCGTACCTATTTTGGGACATCTTTGTCAAGCATTTGTGATATATGTCCTTACCAAATCTTGGGAGTTCCCTACTAAATTGTGAGGCATTACTCCATCTCTCATTGACAAAACCAACCTATCCTCTTAATAGTATTAGTGAGCGATTAAGGAATTGACTTCTCCTTAACAATACCAACCTATCCTCTTAATAGTATTAGTGAGCAATTAAGGAAAAGCCAATGTATATATTATTATCTCGTGTTACAAATATATACATGTCCATGTATAATAACATAGTATATCATCTGATTCCATAACTATTATTCATCGCCCATCATAAGGACAAGGAAATAGTGGAGAACCAAGTCCCACCACTGATTAGATATTGACAACAAACATTATTTGAAAGTATGCCTAAGAACCACAAAGACTTTAGAATCATCGAAAAGCCAATGTATATATTATTATCTCATGTGTTACAAATATATACATGTACATGTATAATAACATAAGTATATACATCTGATTCCATAACTATTATTCATCGTCCATCATAAGGACAAGGAAATAGTGGAGAACCAAGTCCCACCATTGATTAGATATTGACAACAAACATTATTTGAAAGTATGCCTAAGAACCACAAAGACTTTAGATATTGACAACAAACATTATTTGAAAGTATGCCTAAGAACCACAAAGACTTTAGAATCTATTGTCAAACCTATGTTCCTTTCCGGTGAGTACTCTTTATGGTGTTTACTGGAGAACTTCAGTCTTTGGCAAATATTAATGATTAGTGAAACATTGAAAGTTTTGAAGATGTCAAGAATAAATAGAGTGTGCTTTATCAAAATCATAAGTTCTTGGAACATTTATATCAAGGTGTATTTGTTTTGAGCCAATGAGCATTGATGTTGTGAATGCCTCAATATTTGAGGAGTCTTTTGATATTATGAATTGGTGGTTAAACATAATTTAAGTTGTGGAGATATCACTTAGTCAAAAATAGTTCATAGTCTTTGGGTGTTTGGTACCAAAATCATATCTATTGATCCTATATCTCTAAGATCATAGTTATCTCAATGATGATCCATGGTGTTATTATTATGAAACTAATCAAGATGAATTGCTGATTTCATCATATTCCCTCGTACCAAAACTGTATATCCTTTTTGCACTTTTGTCTCTTTTAGAGATTTCACAAAATTGATGTGAAAAGGATAAGCATATTACAATAAGGGTTTTTAAAGGGGCATGTGACAAAGATCTATTAAGGTTAGATGTTGATTAGGAACAACTATATATATTTTATCTTCTTTCATTTTGTTGTAAACTTTATATAACAAAAATGCATATTAACAATGAAATGCATTGAAATTTCATTAATTTGTTTGTCAAATTTTCATGAGTCTCAATTTGCATCTAATGTTATGTATTAAGGTTCAATAAGATCTATGATAATGCTTTATCAATGCTATCATATAAATATTTGAGAAAATATTTATTCTTGATAATATCATAATTCTCAATGGTCATCCCTTACTATCTCCCCAAAAAGGGCGAAAAAAACCATATTAGAGACAAATCCCCCACCCCCCCACTCCTAGGAACATTGAGGAGCATGACAAGCTTTGGTGATCTATGCAACCCAAACACTACTACTTCAACTTGTTAGGCATGTGCATGTGGGCCAAATTTTCCTTCTCTTAAGGCAAGCTTCCCTTATTAGTCAACTTCCTACTCTTAAAAGAAATTAGGCACATATTTTCATGAGACCAAAGCCTACGTCAATGGATGATGGATGCATCACATTCACCTACTAATAATTCTACGAAATAAAAAAGTGTAAGTTAATTGTTAGATGTCATCACCCTTCTTCATTATAGGAATGTCACTTCTATCACTTTTATAAATATCAATTGTTTGCCCTTGTCCATAAAAATTGGTCCATTATAAACATCAATTCGAGGCACCGTGAGTTCTCCAAACCTCTTAACAAAGTTCTTGTTAAAACTACAAGGCCCATGGAATGCTTTCAATTCGGCTTAATTTAGTCTAGAACACTCAATAGTTCCAATATTCATTGAGTCAGTATTACTTGTGTACTAATAGTGTCATCAAGGTGTAGAAGTTCATCTTCTCCAAGACCCCGTTCCATAATTTCACAAACAAGGATTAGGATGAAAACAAAATACAAATTGTAAATGATGCAAATACTCTTGTTTTGATATAAATGTTAAACTCACAAGATTGACCTTCAATTTGAGTTCAAAAAGGTAATAATTTGGAACAAATGTACCCGCTAATATCCTGATTAATCTCAAATAATATAAGGTTAATAAATTAAGATTTTAAATAATATTAAAGCATAAAATGTAACAAAAATTAAATATTAATAGAACTTCAAATTAATAAGGTTGGTATTCTGAGTAGGAAACGATACACTAGTCTGGGCAGGCTCTAAAAATGGAATGTTCAATGCAAAATATAGTTATAGATTGGTAACCAAGTTAGATGATCAAGTGAAAACAGACATCCTCACTCAATTATGCTGGGACAAACTATGTGTGCCTCGGGCTGGGATGTTTGCATGGGCTGCCATTCCAAACAGATTCTCGATAGCAGATAAGTTTAGGCAGATGGGATTCAAACGGCCTTTTAGGTGTGTTCTAAGCAAAGCTGATGAGTTAAGTATAGATGACCTTTTCCTTGGATGCCCCTTTCGCCAAGAATGTTGGCATTGATTGTGTGCCCAGATGGGATGAATCGCAGTCATGCCAAACGACATCCTAAGTCTTTTTAATGAGGTTGGCCAAATAGAACAAATTGCTGGAATCCTGGAATGCTAATGGATTGTATGCCATTCCCTCCTGATATGAGAGATTTTGAAGGAAAGAAATACGAGGATCTTCGAAAGTATCGAAATGACAATCTTGTCCTTCAAAAACAAAGTAGAAGCAATGGTAGTAGATACAACCAATAGTAGATCATGCAAAAACAATAAGCAAAAAGGTATATTCGCTGCTTGGGATCTATAGATGAGATTGTGATGGTATGGATTGTTCATCCCACCATCTATGGGAGACAGGACAGTAGATAGAAATACTGCTTGAGCCCAAGCACAATGGCAAAAGCCCATACAAGGATGATATAAGTTAACTTTGGCGATGCTTTGAAGGCCAATCTTGGCCCCTCATGCATTGGTTGTGTAATTAGAATGTGGGATGGTGAATGTGTTGGTAGACTGGTAGTCCCAGTCGCGGAAGACACCAACAACATCGCTGAGTTTAGAGCACTCATGCAAGGCTACTTTTATGGAAACAACTTGGAACTGGACAAAATAGCAATAAAGGATGACTCCCATTAGTGGTTAATGCAGTAAGGACATGCTCATTGACCAATTGCAAGCTAACAGTCATGTTAGAAAGAATTCTTCAAATCCTCAAGTTCTTTGAAGAATTGCCAATCAACCATGTGTTTAGAGAGGTGAATAAAGAGGCTGGTGAGATGGCAAACTGGGCAGCCGATGGCAAATGTTTTGGACCAATAGAGCCACTCAAAGAATTGAGTGTTGATAGGACTCAAAAAGGAACTGGTTTGATGATTATAATGCATCACTGTCCTGCAGATCAACTCTCCCAACTTGAGGACATTGTAATCATGCAAACAACACTTCAAATAGAGTGGAGGAGAAATACAACCTTCCTGGAAATTTTAAAAAGAATGATGGAAAGAGAAAATTGCTTTGTACAGCGGTGGAGATCATTTTATCCCTGTCAGAGAGCATATTCAAATAGAGCCATAACATAATTTAAGGCATAAGAACAGTCATAACAATTATATAGGTGGTAACTGACACAGGTTAGCTTAACCTTGAAGATCACCATTGCAAAGATCCCAAGAACGTATTAACTGCTCGGTAAAGCCAGTTGGTGATGCACTCTAGAAAGCAGAGTATTTTGGTCTATAAATTCAAATGTTGATCAGAAGGTGACATGATTGGACAGCTAGGTTAGTAAGGCTTTTCTGGCATCTCTTCAGCTTTTCTGTATTTGAATAGGATGGAAACCCCAGTCTGTCTCCACCACGAAAGGTGACAAATGGCATTTATTGGCATCATTGCAGACCTCCACCTCCACTCAGTAGGATTCCATGGCTAATCACCAATGAGGCAATTTGTATGCTTTTGGGGAAGGATTTCATAGCTGCCACTAATAGATACAGAGTCAATTCAGATATATCTTACCGCTTTCTAGCTTCCTTTTAGAACAGGAGGGACTAAGGTTGATATACTACTCCTATGTGAAGTCTTTAAAACAGATTTCCTCGTGGAAATTATAGACAAGTGGCATGTTTCTACAAAAAGGATGACAGTTAACTAGAGCCTGGTTGAACCTGACTCCACACATCCTAAGCATCTAGATCTTAACTCCATATGATATCCCCATTCCCTTAACCATGTTGAACTTTGTGGAGCTAGATCTTATCATACTTCTTCCAAAAGGTACTTCTTTGAAGTCCAGTAAGGTAAGGTATACCCAAGCTCTAGATTATGTAATTCTTCCATTTAGATGTCCTATGGATGTCATCGATATGGGCATCTCATAAAGATCGTCCAAATCTTCAAGGGAAAGTACAGATATAAAAGATTCAAGATGAATATGAAAAAAATCCTAAAGGTTCCACCGAACCCAAAAAGAAGAACACTCTCAAAAATAAGAATATGGACAAAATTAAGAAAAATGTTGTTAATCAGAAAAGGTTTCACGATGAAGGATTAGAGTAGTTAAGTAGACTTGATACCTAGAAAGTGGTTATGAAGGCAAAGAGGATGTGATAAAGGCCTAGAAGTTTAAAGGGGATCTTGAAAGCTAGCAGACAAACAAGAGCTTGGTAATGAGATTCTAGATCTAAAGAGCACAAACAATAGACAACCATCCTAAGTATGCTTTCAAAGATTTATCAAACTAGTCTTGGCCTACCTACTAATCTTCAAGATGGTTTTGGTTTAGGGCATGAGGGTTGAAGCAAGTCCTTTGCCCCAAAACACCTTAAATAAGAAAGGAGACTTTGACTAGCTTAAAGTTGGACGACATAATAGATATACCACCTTACAAGCTGCAATATTGGCCAATGTGGCTGCCAGGACTCAATCTCAACTTGGCAATGTCTTGAGGAGCGCTAGGCGATCAAAAGCTACTTTATACTAATGATCTCTTTGAATATTAAGTGATTGAATTCCCCCTACAAGAAGAGGCTTCTCTAGAAAGTTTTGAAGAAAATTAATCCAAAAACCTTGTCACTTCAAGAAACCAAGATTGACTCAAATCTATAATCTTCAAAACATTTCCCTTTTGCGAGGGAAATGTGTATCAGGCATTAAATTGTGAAGGGTTCGCATCTAGCCTAGCCACTATCTAATATAGATAGGAAATACTATTCAAGAAATGCTAGATCAGTTCATAGTAATACACAACTCTAATTTGTATTTACAAGTCAGACCTAAAATTTACCCAAGACAAGTTTCATGGCTAGAATCAAATCAAAGATATGCTAAGGATAAACGAAAAAGCTATGTGGATTATCGTTGGAGATTTCTATGCTACATTGGATTCTTCAAAAAAGCAAGTTGGGTTTTCTCTGCCTCTTGAAGAGGAGGGGCACCCTACAGTCATCAGGGTCACCGCCTTTTAGGATATTTGTCCTTAAAAAGGTCAGTTCACTTGGGCAAATAAAAGAAACGGAAGTTATCATATCTTGGGTAGGATTGATCATTTAGGCTTCTACTTCTTGGTCAGTTGAAAATCTATTTGTAATTCTAAGTCTTGAGAGAGGGAGGCCCTAATCGTTGCCCAATTACTTCAACCATTGACCTTGATAAACGCAGCTCACTCGTTTTGATATTGAGCAGGTGGTTTCTTCCTTTTGGAAAAGCTAAAATCATTTCTATGAAGCAAGAATATATGTTTTCCTGAAGCGTTGAACACCCTCGATCTCAAGCTCAAAGAATCAAATCACTGGGACTTAAAAATTGTATCCAAAGAAAAGTATACCCTAGAGAAGGGATTGAGAAACATGCAACTTGATGATATCTAAAAACACAAATATTTTGGAAGCTAAAATAAAGAATCAATGGTTTGACGAGGAAGACAAGTGTTGTTATGTGGAGCCTATTTAGAGGTTAATTTTTCCCCACTTCCTTCAATGCAGTTTCACACCACTATGATGGGGTGAAGGGGCAGCACCCCTTCCAAAAATGATTTTATTATTATAAATGGTGTTCGTAGTTATTTTTCTATTGGATGACATATTCTAGTCCTAATTTTGTAACCAACATAAGTCTTGTATAAATTGGCTTACCATTATGGATTTTTGGGGATGATGATTTAATAGCTTCTCGCAGCAGTATTGACTTGCAAGGGATTGCATATTGTAATCAAGTTGAATCACCAGACAATAATATTAGACTCTCTGTTTGGTAGGCATAGCCCGAGATTGGATAACCATATTAAATTTGTGTCCTCTATTCCATTTATGTGTGCTTAATTCCTTTGTGATATTGGTTATATTTGCATGTAATTGTTATTTTTTGTCTAACCAATCCTAGCAACAAGAATACCAATACTTTCCATCTTTCTTGTATAAATTAAAGACAAACTAATCACATCTCCAAGGTCCAATAGACGGATGGAAATCTCATTAAGGATTCTCATATTAACAAAGATCGGGAGGTCAATATGTGCAAAAGAATGAAATGATGTTTCCTTAGGAAATGATTGTAAAGAATAGAAACATTCTATTATAGGTTACAAATATTAGAAACATTCTAATATTTATAATAGATTACAAATAGATAACCATTAACCAATAATAGAAGCTATCTATTATTGCAATACCTTCCCTAAATGGTTAATCTATCAACAACACCAAGTTGTCCTCCGAATTTGACAAACTTATGAGGACCAAGAAGCTTGTTGAGAATGTCTACAATCTGATCCATTGTACTATTAGTTAATGGCTATCTATTTGTAATCTATCATAAATATTAGAATGTTTCTAATATTTAGTTAGCCTGTAGATAACTGTCAGTTTTATATTACCTAGAATAGAATGTTTCTATTCTTTATGATTGTTTCCTAAGGAAATGTCGTTTCATTTTTTTGCATCATCTTGTCTTCAACCAGTTGTCATATGTAGTGACAATGAACATACACATGATTGGCTCGTTCATGCAAGACTAGAGTCTGTGCTAATTTGATAACACCTTCGTTATCAACAAACAAAGTGGTTGGTCTTGCTAGTGACATCTGCATATCTCCAAGCATCTAACAAAGCCAAACCACTTCACAACCAATCTTAATTGTCCCTCTGTATTTAGCCTCTGTAAAGGAGAGAGAAACTGCCTACTGCTTCTTACTGGTCCATGTGACGGCACTGGATTCTAAAATGAGAACATCCAAAAGTTGACTTTTTATCATCAACAGAACTTGCCCAATCTAAATCTTTGAACCCACTAAGTCTAGCATTAGAACTCTGAGAGTACAGAAGTCCATAATATGTAGTGCACTTCACATAATGAAGCACACTCTTTGCTACCATCTAGTGCTCAGCCTTAAGAGCTATCGTAAAGCGTGAGATCTAGCTAACTGCAAAGCTGATATCAAGCCTAGTAGCAAGGCCACCTACTAGTTGCCTGTATGTAGTATCATCAACAAGAGGAGAAACAGACTTAGCTGATAACTTGAGACATTTCCCCATGAGTGTAGATGTAGGTTTGCAATCCTGCATACGGAATTTGTCTAACAAAGCCCTCGCATATTTGGACAAAGAGATGAATATACCATAAGACTGTTGCCAAACCTCAACACCTAGGCAATAATGCATGAGCCCAAAGTTAGTCATATCAAAAGACTAGCATAAGTTTTGTTTGATTCCCTAAATCAAAGATGTCGAATTGCCAATGATGATCAAATCATCCACATAAATAACCAGACGAATAATGTCACTATCAGTAGCCTTGATATACAAATTTGAATCTAAAGAATTCCTCTGGAAGCCTTGATCACTGATGTACTTATCAATTTTCATGTACCATGCCAAAGGGGCCTACTTCAAGCCATTGAGAACTTTCACTAATCTAAGAACCTGATGTTCTTTACCAGCAACCTTGAAACCAGGAGGTTGCATCATGTAGACCTCTTTGTGGAGATCACCATTCAGGAAAGCACTCTTGACGTCCATCTGATGGATCTTCCAACCGAACTATGCTGCCATAGAAAGGACTAATCTAATTGTGCTCATTTTTGTAGTAGGAGCAAAGGTTTCATCATAATCAATGCCCTGGCAATGAGAAAAGACCTTTGCAACTAAATGAGCTTTGTACTTATCCAAAGTATCATCAGATTTGTATTTGATTTTATAAACCCATTTGCAGCCAATGGATTGCTTCCCTGGTGGAAGATCAAAAAAGGACCCAGGTGTTATTCTCCAACAAGCTCTAGTGTTTAGATGTCATGGCTTGTTCCCACTCTAGAATTCCTTTAGCCTCGTAATATGTTTGAGGTTCAAACACACTATAAATGTTGGCCATAAGAGCAAAATTAACCGACTATGTAAGTTTGCTCTTTTTTCAAGAAGTTCTCCCATAAATGAGCTCATCTCGAAGATCAGCAAGTATCTTAGCCCACCACTTAGGCCGAAGAGAGAATGACCAACATTAGGATTAGGAGATGCTCTATGATCAGGTTCCTTATCAAAAGAATCTGGATCAAACTCAAGTGAAGCATCTACAAATTTGGGTGATCCTACAAGAGAAGCTAGAGGTGTGTACAAGGATCACTGGTATAACTGGAGCTGTAGGAGTTGTTGGAGCCCTCCCATCAGGTGGACCTAATGGAAGCCCAACTCCCAAATCATGAACCTTCATTGGCTGTTATGCTAGATCAGGAACAAAAGAAACGGGCATGAATGGTCCTCATTGTTCATCAAAGACTACATCACGACTGTACAGGAAACAAGATGTCTCAGTGTCTATCAAGCAATAGGCTTTGTGAAGACTACTGTATCTAGCAAGCATGAGTTTCTGATTCTTTGCACCCAACTTGGTGTGTGATGCATCAGGGATCTAAACAAAAGCAAGAGAGCCAAAAACCTTCAGGTGACTGATTCTGGGCTCGCAACCTGACCAGGCCTCTTTTAGACTCTTACCTTTGACCGCCAATGTGGGTGACCGGTTCAAAAGATAAACTGCAATGTTAACTGCTTCTTCAGAACATCTTTGTGTTCGAGCATGGAGCAAGCCATCTCGATGATTGTTTTGTTCCGACCATAGATGTGAGTATCGCCGATTAATCGGCGATACGAGATAAAATTGCGATTTTTTGGGGCCGGCGATTTAGTCGCCCCAAAAATCACGATTTTTTTTTGCAGATTTTTTCCAAAAAATCGCAGATTAATCGCCTAAAAAATCGCTCGCGCCCGGCAATCACATAAAGTGACGAAAAAACACGGTTTTTTCATTATGTTTTTACATTGCTTAGGGCGTTTTGGAGAGGAGAGGATAGATGAGTTCTTGGCAAGAAATAGGCGGAATCAAGTGCATTTGGAGGCCTTTTGATTCGATTTCTTCGTTACTAGGTAAGTGATTTGAATCTTTGTTTTTTGTTTTTGCAAGAGATTGTATTTTTTTTTCTTGCATGTAAATGGATAAAAATACATTCCTAATTAGTTAGGAATGCATTTGATGAATGTAAGCAAGATTAAATGCATTCATTTGCATTTTTTTCCATTCTAGATCGAATTTATGCTAAAAATTTGCCCTTTTTAAAAAAATTTGAAACCCTAGCAGCTAGTTTGTTTGAATGTTATTTGGATTTCAATTTATTGGTGTTGTTATTGGAATGTTGCTTGAATTCTTTGTTTAACTGTTAACTTTGATCTTGTTATAATTTATTTATAGTTTTTTTTTTAAATTTGTATGTGTAGGCAGCCCGCAGCAGTTTTAAATGGCAGACAAATGGCCATTGACTCCATGCCCCTCAGGCTACACTGGCACCAGGCCAAAGAATGCGAGAGATCAAGCATGGAAATATGCCTATGAAGCACCCGATGAACCAACCAAAGTGATTTGCATTCGATGTGAAAAAGTAATATCCGGGGGCATTTACCGGTTCAAATATCACATCGCAAGGATCTCAAAACATGATACGAATCCTTGTGAGAATACAACAGAAGAAATAAAAAGGTTTGCAAATGCCTTGCTCGCAGCTGGAGAGCAAAAAAAATTGCAAAGAGAGCGGAATAAATTGCATGTCAGGGCAGCCATAGCAGAGACCCAAGGCAGTTTCGTTGATGTTCAGGAGGAGGAGGCAGCCATTGAGAGCATGGCTGGCTCTTATCGTGGGCCGCGTGTCCGCAAACAGGGTGATTTTTCTTTCACGAGTTCCACTCCCACTCCCACTCCCACTCCTACACCTCCTAGCACTTCCGCACCATCAGGATCAGCAGGTGCTTCTGGGATAGGGAGCTATTTTGTTCCGAGGCACACACCTGGTGCACAACCTTCATTAGAGGCCACTAGATGGAATAAGGAGATCCATGACCAGTTGGACAATGCACTAGCAGATTTCTGGGTTTTCAACAACCTTCCTATTAGTGTTGTTGACAGTCCCTATTGGGAGGCTTTGGCCACAGGGTTGACAGTTGCAGGAAAGGGGTAGAAGTCCCCTTCTCGTTTTGTGTTGGGTGGCAGGTAAGCGAATAATTTTATTACACTTGATTTCCTTTTAATTTTTAACTTTTTACTTAGTTCTAAATTTTAATTAATTTATCTAGAAATTAGAATGTTGATTACTAAAGTCTAAATCAATTTTAAATTACTAAGAATCTAAGACATAACTAAATTTTGTTTTTGTAGGCTTATTGGAAATGTTGTTGAGAGGGCCAAAGCATTTGTTGAGGAACAGAAACAAGAATGGACAAAATTTGGTTGCACCATTCTTTCTGACGGGTGGACGGATGGGAAGAGCAGGACCATAATTAATTTTTTGGCCTGCTGTAATGATAATGTGGTGTTCCTGAAATCAATCGATGCCTCCAACAAGGTAAAAAATGCTCAGACATTAGCATTGATGTTGGAGAACATGGTCTTAGAGATTGGCATTGAAAATGTGGTGCAAATCATCACAGACAATGCTGCTGCATATGTATCAGCAGGTAAACCGTAATTTTATGTTGCATGTGCATTGTGAATTTCACAACAAGAATTTTTAATAGTTTGATATATTTGAAAAGTTGGAAACTAATTAGTATTTGCTTTTACAATTGGCAGGAAAACTCCTACAGCAGAGGCACCCCACTCTCTCTTGGACCCCGTGTGCAGCACATGTCCTTGACCTTCTTTTGGAGGACATGGGCAAACTTGAGTGGGTCACTCCAATTGTGGAGGATGCAAGGCGGGTGACAAAATACATATACAATCACCCATGGGTCCTTAGCCTGATGAGAGAGCACACTGATGGCAAAGAAATTGTCAGGCCTGCCGTCACAAGGTTTGCAACGATTTTTTTGACATTGCAAAGCATTCTCGATAATTTGGCTTCTTTGAAGCAAATGTTTGTTTCCAAAAAATGGCTTGCTTCCACATTTTCAAAGAAGAGTGAAGGAGAGAATGTTGTGCAGATTGTGTTTGATAAATATTTTGAAGATAACGCTGATGAAATAGTAAAGGTAACTACAAAACTTTAAGTTTTAGTTTACACTTTACAACTTTATAACATACTAAGTTTGTAACTCAAGTAAATAATAATTTTGTAACTTGTCAACTAATTTCAAATTTATATTGCAGGTGTCTGAGCCTTTAGTCGGAGTTTTGCGTTTGGTTGATGGAGACCAAACGCCAATGGGTGAACTATATGAGGCTATAGACAAGGCCAAAGAATCTGTCAAAAATTACTACAAGGGGCAAAGCATCAAATATGAACCCATTTGGCAGATCATTGATAGAAGGTGGAATAATCAGCTTCACCAACCCATTCATGCAGCAAGATATTTCCTCAACCCACGTTTTAGGTATACTGTAAGCTCATTCTTACTCAAATTTAAGTTAACGAAGACTTGAGTTCATTTTGCTTTCGTAGGGTGTTGGGTGTGTACTAAAATTGGAAGACTTATTTGTTTTTGGTTTTTGGTTTTAGGGCTGATGGTACATATGCAGATCCTGATGGAGAGGTCATCAAAGGCCTAAGTGAGTGCGTCGAAAAGATGGTAACCAGCGAGGAAACAAGAGATAAAATCATCGTTGAGCAGGAGATCTTCACTTCAGCAGGAGGCAAGGTGTTCTCCACTTCTCTCTGCAAAAGAGCAAGGCTTACACAAACCCTAGGTAATACATTTGCAAACTTCTAAATCTCAAATGCTAAATTAATATTTATGTTTCATTTTTTGTTGTCTATTAGTATTTTCTAACTTGTACAATTTTTGTGATGCAGTGGCTTGGTGGACCACTTGGGGTGCAAGCACTCCAAATCTTGCAAAATTTGCTCTCAGAATCCTATCACAGCCTTGTAGCGCATCACATTGTGAGCGCAACTGGAGTTTGTTTGAGGCCATCCACACAAAAAAGAGAAACAGGTTGTCCCAAAAGAGGATGAATGACATGGTCTATGTGCAATATAATCTTAAATTGCGCATGAAAAAGGCGCAACAAGATCCTCCTGGGCCAATCGATTTGGATGAGATAGATCCTTATTATGATTGGACGGCACAAGAGCAGGTTCCCTTATTTACATAGGAGGACATCTCCAATTTGGAGAGGGAGGCCGCAGAGGAGGCTGCGGAGGAGGAAGGGGGTGGAACTGGATATGACATCGATTTGGATGACATCGAGGAGGGCGATGATGAGGATGATGACATTGAGCTTACTGCAGAGGACCTTGACATCTTGCGCGCAGCGAATGTGGAGATATCGACATCTAGCTCTATAGCTACACCATCTCCTACATTGGCACAAACACAGACACGGGCACAAACCCTGCGGGGTTCTAGTTCTAGAGCTTTACCCTCTCCCGCACTCGCTGGTAAAGTGACTGGGAAGAGGAAGATGTAGTCCTGTATTTGACATTTGTACTTATTTGTAGTCATGTTGATGTGCTTATTTGAACTCTTTACATTTGACACTTTATTTATGAGAATACTTCTCATGTGTTGTGAACTTGTTAGTTGTTAGTAATTTACAACTTGTCACTACTTACTTGTTAGTAATTTACCGATTAATAACTCTTTTTGCATTGATATATATCTAAACATGATTGTTTCTTATGTATTGTTAGTAATTAAGTCATTCGATGCAAAAAAACATTGAATTCTGTAAAAAAATCACATTTTTTTATTAAAATTTAGTGGTTTTTTAGTTCTCGATTTTTCCCGATTTTTCCCGATTAAACTTTTTCAGGCCTAGGCGATTAATCTCCTCAGGCGATTTTTACATCAATGGTTCCGACGTTCAACTACATTGTTCTGTTGTGGTGTGTGGGATGTGGTGAATTGGCATTTAATGCCATGAGTATCCAAGAAGCTAGAGAATTCATTAGAACAAAATTCCCTCTCATTGTTTGACCTAAGAGTAATAATTGATTTCCCAAATTATTTTTCAACTAAAAGTTTAAACTTCTCAAATACAATAAATGTATCTGGTTTCCTTTTAAGAAAATATACCCACATTTTTTTCTGAAATCATCAACAAACAACAGAAAATACCTAGACCCAAGAATAGGAGTGGCCTTAAGCCCACAGATATCAGCATGAACAAGCTGAAGTATCTAAGAAGCTCCCCGTGAATCGCCACTAGTGAAAGGTGTGTGATGTTGCTTCCCATCCTGGCATGCATCACAAACTCCAAGCTACTAAGTCTGAATCTCTAGCAAACTGAGGACAAGCTATTCCCGAGCAAGCTAAGAGAGATAATGCATTTAAGTGCCCATATCACGATGCCAAAGTGTGCTAATAGAAGACCACCGAGAAGCCATAGCTAAGTCCCGAGAATCACTAGAATCAATAAGTCGGAAAAGACCATGATACTCAAGACCCACTACAACAATCGACTGAGTCGCCCTATCAATGATGGTACACTAATGTGAATTGAAGGTGACATCCAACTGTGGAGAGTGTTGCAACAACTGCCTAACTGAAAGTAGATTTAATTCCATCTCGGAATGTAGTACACATCGAGGAAAATGAGAATCCTCCTAGCAAACTAAATCTGAATGTTGCCTTTGCCAACAACAGTGTACTCTTCTCTGCCACCAAAAATAACAGAACCTAAATAAGGTTGGTAGTCCGTGAACCAATCTCTGCGGTTGGTGAAATTACAAGAGGCACCTAAACCAATATACCAAGCAAACAACTTCACATGATCTGCAGGTCTTTTTGCCATGAAGGCGTAAAAGGCAGATTTTGTTGGCTTAGTGTGCTCTACACTGTTTGCTTTGGGTTGTAGATCTAATTGCTTAGATTGTGCAGTTAAGCGTTTTCGACATTCAACCTTTATGTGACCATACATGTAGCAATAGTTGCATTAAACGTTCTTTTTCTTAGAGACTTTTGAAGATGGAGCAGAGGACTTTTCCTGAGAAGACTGTTGAGACTTGCCTTTATCATTTGAAAAGGATTTAACAGCAAAGGCTTTCTCTGTGGAGGTGGAGTTGGAACTACTACAGAACTGTCGTTTCCACCAATCTTGTTGAAGCAGAAGTGTGCAAAGATCTGTGAACTTCAAATCAACACTAGTAGAAGTGATGTTGAGTCTCGATAAAATGCTCACAGTACTTGGGCAAACTTTTGAGCGTTATGACCACAATGTCCTCTTCCCTCCATCTTGCATCCAATGGCAAGCAACTGATCACAAATTTCCTAAATCCTATTTAGGTGTTCCTAGAGCGATTTCCGCTCATCCATGATAATAGAAAACATAATGTTCTTGAGAAAGAAGGCTCTGCTTTTGTCTGATGTCTCACAAAGTTCCTTTAGATGCTCCCATATCTCGATAGCTATTTTGTCGAGGATGGAATCTGAGGTATTTGATCATCAACTACGGATAATTTGAGAAGCATCACTACCTCCCAATTATTTATATCCCATGTATCTTGATCACTACTAGTTGCAGTCGAACGTTGTGTAACACCCAAAAAAATTGAAGAGGTACCTAGAAGTGAGCTCAAAAACCTAAAAAAAATTTGTCAATTTCTAGATCTATTGGCTTGAAAATTGAGGCACCCAAAAAAATCTAATGACAACCCAGTTGAGCTCTCAAAAAACCATCAAGAATTTCTTATGCAGAAAAAAATTTGAGCTAAAAAATTAGGGTTTTCAAACAAAATCCTAGTCGGCAGCCATAGAAGAAAAAATTGCAGAAAAATGGCAATTGCAAGTAGGTAATGGTCAATTTTTCCACAAAGAGGAGCGGTCTTGCAGAGACGTCACAAGAGAGGAAGATTCGTCACCCAAAAATGGCAGTTATCAAGCGTGCCATCAGCAAAATACAACTGGAAAAAAAATGGCTTCAAAAACTAGTAATGGCTTCCATAAACCAGATCGTGGTTGCACACAAACACAAGAGAAGTCCGCACTTGAACACCAAATCGCTGCACATAGGCGGATCTTTAATAAAATTGTGATTTCAGTTGGATTTTTCACAAAAAAATGTGATTTTCTGCATTCAGATTTCTCTAATCAAAAACCCTATATAGGTTGTAGAGAAAGTGTTAGAAATGGTTTTTAAAAAATGAGCAAATAATTTTGAAAGAAATTATTAAAAATAAATTTAAGTATTGGCTCTAATACCATATTACGAAGTAATTGGTAAAATACTTGCTTGATATTAACAAAGTCCGAGAGGTCAATATATACAAAAGAATGAAACAATGTTTCTTTAAGAAATGATTGTAAAGAATAGAAACATTCTATTCTAGGTAATAGAAAACTAACAATTATCAACAGGCTAACTAAATATTAGAAACATTCTATTATTTACAATAGATTACAAATAGATAACCATTAACTAATACTAGAAGCTACCTTTTATCATAATACTTTCTTGGATTCTATTTGGGGGAGAATGCTCTATATTGATACTACAAACAATAATGACAAGCAAGATTTTCTTTTTTGACCAAATCCCCTCCATTCATATTGCCTTCTTTGGTATGGTTGGGGAAACATTCCTAGTTCGAGTGACCTTCTAGCACACTTCTTCTAAGTATACCAAGGTCTTCCTTTCTTATAACATTGAAAGAGAAGGAATTGCATCTCCAAGCTGATCTTGGAGAATGGAAGCATGAACAAAGAACATCAAATCCTCGATAATTCCTTTGTTTTTTTCTAGATGAAAATTCTCTGCTAACTTGAGAAGAATAATAAGGAAGATTTATTAATTGACCAAATATCCTCTATGATTAGTCAAAAAGGGAATGAGATGCTCATACAAACCATGTCTAAACAAGAGGGGTTTGTGCTGCCCTCTTCCAAACGGATGGGGATAGGACTCAATGCCTGGATGGCTTTCTAGACCTTTGCTTCCCTAAATTATGGTATATTTTGGGGATGAGGTATGGGAGGTTGTACAAGAATCTCAAGTGCCTAGATACATTTTGAAGTCACTTTACTTTCTTCTCTCTCTTTCCTAAGAAGGAAATTAGGATTGAAGGCTTCAAACTAATTGCCTTATGCATTATCATTTATATGCTCATCTCCATGTAAGGAAACTCGAGTGCAAATTCTATTTAAATCCTTACAATTTCAGATTCAATATTATGTAAACAACAATATTGCAATCAACCATGAATACAGAAAACAGATAGAGAAAGAAAACACAAACACAAAGATATGTCAATGGGGAAAAACCTTTCGGTAAAACAACCCCACCCCTCCAAAACCTGCACAATGTTTCAACACAAAGGTTACAACACACTTGCAATGCAAGTTCTTTCAGAACATGGAAGACAAATCCAGTCGCAACAAAACACTACCAACAATACACTTTCACTCCTGCCTATCTACAAACCCTAAAGTCGCTTATATCATGCGCTTTCAATTTTAGAGCAACTTCCAAAGAACCGTATTAGGGTTTTACCATTCTCTGGAAAAGTAGGAACCCAAAAAAAATTTCTAGATGGAGACTTGAGTGTACAATATTGCAATCAACCATGAATATAGAAAACAGATAGAGAAAGAAAACACAAACACAAAGATATGCCAATGGGAAAAAACCTTTCCGTAAAACAACCCCACCCCTTCAAAACCTACTCAATGTATTATCTTCAACACAAAAGTTACAACACACTTGCAATGCAAGTTCTTTTAGGGCACGGAAGACAAATCCAGTGACAACAAAACACTACCAACAATACACTTTCACTCCTGCCTATCTACAAACCCTAAAGTCGCTTATATCATGCGCTTTCCATTTTAGGGCAACTTCCAAAGAACCGTATTAGGGTTTTAGATATGCCAATGGAGAAAAACCTTTCGGTAAAACAACCCCACCCCTCCAAAACCTGCACAATGTATTATCTTCAACACAAAGGTTACAACACACTTGCAATGCAAGTTCTTTCAAGACACGGAAGACAAATCCAGTCGCAACAAAACATTACCAACAATACAGTTTCACTCCTACCTATCTACAAACCCTAAAGTCACTTATATCATGCGCTTTCCATTTTAGGGCAACTTCCAAAGAACCGTATTAGGGTTTTACCATTCTCTGAAAAAATAGGAACCCAAAAAAAAATTCTAGATGGAGACTCGAGTGTACAGTACTCAATGATCAATTGCCACATGCCTTCATGTCTTCAACCATCATCATATCTTCCAAAGATAGCTCTTACGCGTCATAGGAATCTGTCATAACCGTTTTAGTCATGATCTCCTTACACACTATTCAAGATGCTGACACATGCAAGTGAAGTCACACATCAACATGCCAACTAGACATGTACACTCACACTTAATTACATTATTTGCAAAAAATACATTTACAAAACAAATAATAAGAATAGGAATTATCCAAGGTTGAGAGACCTTATTCCTAACACTCCAATGATAGCCAAGAAAATTAAATAATTTCCTTCCTACTGTCCTCTTTCAGGACCAAAGAGGATTTGTGTGAAAAAAGAAAATCATGGATGGTATTGTTACAATTCATAAGTTGATTCGCTCCCTTCAAGGATGCAGGAGGAAAGGTCTACTTATTAAATTAGACATTTCCAAGGCCTATGATAGATAAACTAGAATTTAATAAATCATGCATTGGTTAAGTTGGAGTTTCAATTCTAACTGGAGAACCTAGGCCACAAGTTTCTTCCCTCCAACTAATGTCTTAAATTCAATCAACAGCCCGAAATGAGGCTTTTTCTCAAATTCTAATGGGCTGAGGCAAGGTTATCCACAATCTTCGTCTTTTTAGTATTATGGTGGGATCTCTCCAGACTAAGGTGCCCCAAAGCTCTTCAAGCCTCTTCTTTGGGCAAAGAATTCATGCATCAGGAATTTGTTGATAATACTATACTCTCTGCTTTTCCTTCTATTAGAGAATGTGAAGTGATTAAGGATCTCCTTATGACGTAAGATTAATAGAGATAATTCTACAATTTTTTTCTTTATAATCAACAATCAAGAATTGCATTTGCTATGTAGCTATCTATCTTTCAACAAAGGATGCTTTCTAAGTTCCAACTTGGGCCTCTCTTTGTTCATTGTAGAAATAAGAAACAACCTTGGATTCCAATTTCGGAAAGGTTGAATCAAATTTGGATGGTTGGGAAGAGAAATGGATATCCTTGGTTGGAAAAGTTGTGCTCCTGGTAGTTATTTTTCAAGCTATCCCTATCTATTACTCTCCCTTACGATGGCTCCCATAAGAGTTATATAACAGTTTATCTTGCCCATTTAAATTTTGCTTTGGCAGAGCACATGTGTTCAATTTAAATACCCTCTAGATTTTTGGCAAGACATTTGTAGTGAGGACAAAGGTGATCTTGGTCTCAATGAGACAAATCTATTAAACCAAGCTCTCCTAGCTAAGTTAGTTTTTAGATTTATTTCAAGAGAAGAAACTTCTTGGATCAAGGACATATATATGGCAGGCAATCCTCATGCTTGCTTCGTAGGGATGACACAATGTGGCATTCAAGGTGTGCTAGGTGTCTCATCCTAAATATCTGACATTTTATTATATGAAGAGACATGCGTTTAGAAATATGAAGAGAGTCGCATTCGGAAAATGCAATATGAAGTCTCTCGATGCAATATATATATATGATTGCTTTGTGTGATAAGCATTGTATTCAGTTGAAAGCATTGTACTCAAACTTCTATTATTTAATAAAAGAGAATTTTTTTGGTCTGGCTGGGTTTTTCCCCTCAAGTTGGAGGGTTTTCCCAGGATAAATTGTTGTGTCTCTATGTGTCTTATTGCTCTTCATTTTCTTAATTGTTGTTTATCTTTATTCCAGGGCAAAACAGTAACACGGTATCAGAGTGGGTTAGATAACAGCAAATAAGGGAGTTTCTCTTGTTCTCTAGTTTGTATATCTGTTGCAGATTGCATAAGTATTTAGTAGGCAATATGTATGTGTGGAAAGTTGGTAATAGCGAAATAGATTGTTACCTCTAATGATTGACATTCAGCTTCAATTCTGCCTTGCTTCCTCATTTTGTTTTGGCTTGAGTTGTTTATCTGCAAGAGTTATGTGGTTGCTCACTTCTCATTATATTGTGCCCTTTCCTTGCTGCTGTATGATATCTTTACTTAAGATTCTTCACTTATGGTGGTACTATTTCTATAGATTCATGTTACTGCTGTCTCAGTCTTGCTGTGTATTCTTCTTGTGATGTTATGGCATCAATGTGAAAAGCCATGTGTATTTGTCGGTTACAAGAACATAAGCGGATGTTTATTATTGTGGCAGTTTTTTTTCAAGCTTCTTTGATAATTTGTACGGAACAAACATCTTCCTCTTGTCGTTGCTCAATGGGCTCTCTTCATATACTGTGTAATGTTGTAACAGTAAAAGGTCTCTTCCTCAATGATTACTCTTCCATTCAATAGTCACATTATTCAATATTGGCAACTCTCGTTTTTGTTCTTCTGAGCAAAGCTTATTCAATATAATGAAGATTCTACATATCAATTGCATCGGAGAAACTTTGGAAGTTATTCATCTAAGTATAGAAGTTTTACTGCCAGTTTTATATGCTATGTATGTGAGCCATATGCAGTAGTTTTCAGTTCTGTGTATGAGCTTTATATAAGATTATTGGTGTCGATATATATTTGTATTAAGATTTATAACAGTTTCCATCTGTAGTAATCCTTGTGTTTGATCTGTGTATGATCGATTAGCTGGCTTGTTTAGTGGAAAATGTTGAGACAGTTTGGTGTGTGTTACTGTCCTGCGTGCAATTGTATTCATCTGTATTTTTGAGTCTCATAATAGTTATTAAAGTTAAATGGGGAGCATTAAACTGTAGCATATAAGTTTATTTGTGCTCTGTGTGTGAGCACTGCTTCAAGATCCTTTCCACATTGTTAAAAGAGATATTGTGTATTGATCAATATTTGTGTGCGTGCTGAGATCCTTCTCATCGAAGATCAGACTAAAAAGAGATAAGTATTCTATGATTACACCTTTGAATGATGATCATAATTTTTTTTTTATATATCACTGGGAATAATGTATGCCTTTAGCATTGATCTCTGCATTTCTCTTCATTATTATTAATCTATCTTGATTGCAGGACGGATCATGAAACAATGGGATGGTGAGAAATTATAATGCAAAGTCATGTAGAGTGTTGAAATGAACATGGGGACACTGCTTGCAGTCATGGGACTGAATTTGTGATACATATCTTCCTTAAATACGAAGATCATATACAGGTTGTTACTATGATCAGTTTCTTTGAAGAGGAAGAAATGATATTCAGAGGGAGACTATTCAGCTGCAGAAATCATATTCAGAGGCAGCTTGCATGTCAGAGGGAAAATGCCAAATTCGTGGCAAGCTTGTGTGGCAGTGTGACTACTAAAGCTCCCAGTTTGATCAACTTGGAATTAGCTCTCTTATTGTGATAATCGAAGCAATGAGAATGCTGCTCTTACTAAGAGGGAGTCCCTGTTGAGAGGATCTCAGCCATTCATATACATGTTAGTGAGTTCTCTGTGAAGGAGAAGTTCAAGGTGAAATCCCTTTGTTCCACCCTCAATGAGTAGGTATGGTGGATCCACCCTCTATGAATAGTTATGGAGGAAATGCCTTCTTCTCTGCAAGAAATCTGAGGTGAAAACCCTCATTCCACCCTCTGCAACTAGGCACGCTGGACCCAACCTCTACGAGTAGGCATGGTGCAAGTCATGTGTGTGACTCATATTACGCTTTTATGGTTCACCCTCTAGAAGTAGCTATGGTGAATAAAGTTACGCTGAGATAACAATGTTTTATTGAGAAAATCTGTGATGCGAACTTGTTATTCATGTTTTTGGTTGCAGCTATGTATGCTTGCCATACTAAAGATATCTCTCCTGCTAAGAGGGAGTATTGAAGATTATAGCTGCAATAGACATCTTTACCTTTGATATTGCAAGAGAAGAGATTTATGATGATATTTTTGTCATATTCATTATATCTAACTTATAACCAAGTGAGCACGATGTGGCATTCAAGGTGTGCAAGGTGTCTCATCCTAAATATCTAAGATTTTATTATATGAAGAAACATGTGTTTGGAAATACAAAGAGACTTGCATTTGGAAAATGAAGAGACTTTAGCTTATGAGAAGAAGAGTCTCTCAATTCAATATATATATTATGATTGCCTTGTGTGATAAGCATTGTATTCAGTTGAAAGCATTGTACTTGAACTTCTATTATTTAATAAAAGAGATTTTTTCGGTCTGGCTGGGTTTTTCCCCTCATGTTGGAGGGTTTTCCTAGGATAAATTGTTGTCTCTATGTGTCTTATTGTTCTTCATTTTCTTTATTGTTATTTATCTTTATTTCTGGGCAAAACACTAACATCTTACTGATAAGGAGAATTGCAACCACTTAGCTACGCATTATAATTTTGTGAGGGTATTTGGAATAGATTCTTAGATATGTTAACCTTAAGTGGATGTTCCAAAAGTTCCTTTCAAGGTCAACTTGGTTGGTTGAAGATCCCCAGTCTCTCTTAATTTCCATCATGTGCTTCAAGATAATTGGAAGGAGCTAGTGGAGACATGCTCTTGATGAATTATTTCTCTTAATATTTCTAAATCTAGAGAGGCTAACCCTTCTAGAATTTCTATTTTCTAGGATTGGTGTGAGATTAGAACCCTTTTTGACAGTTCACACTATTGTTCAATTAAATCCCCCTAGTGGTTGGTTTAGAACTAATTTTACAGAAGCTTCAAAAATTAAGGAATATTAGAGGTTGGAGCTCTCATAAAAAATCATGGCAATATATAGTGACGGCTATGGGTGCTTTGCTTTAAAAGTGCCAATTAAAATGATATAGCTGAGGTAAAAGGCCTAATCTTGCATCTCAGATTGGGAATTCAATTCAGAGCCAAGAAGCTCATTAATCAAGGTGAGTCTAATTTCATTGTAGATTTTGAACAAAAAGAAAATCAATCGCTGGCACATTCACTTCCATAGTAAACAAAAGGAATTACCGGGCAAATTTGCGGGCATCCAATTGACATGGGTAAGTTGTTAAGTCAACAAAGCTACAAAATGACCTGTGAATTGAGTTTACAACAACACTTTCCCAACTTTGCTGTGATTGGTTACAATTTTCCGAAAAATGTTATTTTCTTGCCTATTTAGATTATCACTAATAAAGATGAAAGTTTAAGTCCCTTCCATTGATAAGGATTTGTACACTATGTTGGGTCTTGATGGTGTTGATTATTTACGATGGCTTCCATTTCTATTATACTATTCAGTCATTTGAAATGCAATGTGAGATGTTTGTTTCTTTTTTATAACATTTTTCGTTGTCATTCCTACTTAGTTTCTAGAAATATGTTGTTCTTTGGACATTAAATGGGTTATTTATCCTCTTTATCCTATGTTTTTTCCTTTATTATTGATCAAGCACCTTTTGGTCTTTTGGTGACCTTCTTTTGCCTTGGTTTGACCCTTTTGGCTTCCTTTCCAAGCTGATATTTCCTTTTTATTGTTTTTCTGGCTAACTTTTTCTCCACTTCTGGATGTCTCCTTCCTCACATCATCCCTTTTGGCTACATTTCCCTTCCAGGGCAGAATTGTCCCTATTTCCTTATTTTCCTCCTTTTTTAAGATCCTAGGAGGCTTCGTCTTTCCATCCTGGCAATGTGATTGAAACTTGAATTTCTTATCAAAATGAATCGTATCTAGTTTTTGG
Source organism: Cupressus sempervirens (assembly GCA_028749045.1). NCBI lineage: Eukaryota > Viridiplantae > Streptophyta > Pinopsida > Cupressales > Cupressaceae > Cupressus > Cupressus sempervirens. The sequence goes on from CM053788.1 coordinate 350,209,094, forward strand.
GCTCTTATTGGTCTTTAGGATGGTTGATCTTGTTGACTATCAAGAGGCATTTTTGGAACTTCTTAAGAAAAATACCAAGTGCTAACACTTGTTGAAGTTAGCTTTAGGAGGCTTACATATCAGATTTGCAATGATGTATCAAATAAAATATTATTTGAGACATTAATCAATTATTTTATGACATCCAATATCACTCCATTATTAAAAAAAATCTATTTAATCTAACTATTCAAGGATAGTCATTGTGACACAACCTAAATGGATTCCTCCCTAGCTAAGAGGGAGTCTTGATTTTATCATAGTTGTGGCTAGAATCCACAAGACAACCTAGATATCACAAAGCTTGTAATTATTTACATTATTATGAAATGATTATATTATAATATATTAGATCATTGTGATCACTCTCCCTCATCTTGATGATGGATCACTATGTGTGATCTGAAACATTGATGTTAAAAATTCTTACACAATCAAATTCCAGAAAACTGTTATATATTGTTAATGGATTGTGGAAATTTGATCACATTAATTAATATAATATATTGATTAATTACATTGTATAATTATTATATTATATGATTATATAATATAATAGTCATTGATAATATATACATTATATTAATATAAAAGATTGGTGTCCCTTGGTGAAAGGGCACATCTTGCCTATATATAATGAGATAGGTTATCTAATCTAGATGAATAGGACAAAGGAATTAAAATTAAAGTAGAATAATAAATACTTGACATTTCAAAAACACTCATAGCACCATCCCTCACTCATGTCCACAGTCAATTGGCAATATGTAGTATGGCTCTGTTTAACATTGTCCCCAATTTGCATAACTATTTGTGGAAAATAACTACATTCAAGTAACTCCGATTGAGCAAACAAATCTGCCCAAACTTACATTCACCATTAAAGACCTAATGGAAGATTATGGTAACCAGCACATTTTATGATTCGGATGGAAGATGGTCATGATTCATCATAAAAGAATCATTGATGACCAAGCAAAAGTTTTGAATGTCTCCATTATCAACATGGGATATATGGAGGACATCTATCATAGTCCATGCTCTTTGGTGCATGACACGAGGAATATGATTCACTAGGTGCAATTCTCGATCTAATATGAGATTCCTAGCCCAAAGAATATTAATGTTAATCACATTGTGTAGCTTGAGAATTTCAACAATGATAATTAGGCTTCTTTCATGTTGATTGTTCTATCTTTGTTTCTTGGATTTTATTTCTTTGTACTTGACCTTTCGCATGTTTGATTGATGACTAAAAGTTTTTTAATTTATCAAAACAAATCAAAATAAATGTCAACTCGTCATGATAGTTAGTCATTGTTGAAAACAGAATGCAATCAACCATCAGCATCATAAGGGTCTTCATCATGAAATGCTAAAAGTATTTATAGATACTACACAATCTAGATAGCAAATGTGAACAAGTTTTTAAAGGTCAGAGATACACAACTCTAATTGGTACAAAAGGTTTGACTTTGCATGTGCAAGCACCGATTCCACAACAATAGAATCACGTCATCTTGCAATTTAGTAGAGGTTTACAGCCCCAGATATTGGTGAACCCTGGTAGATTGAATTATTGAGCACAATCTACAAAGAAAGAATCCCTCTCACACATGAAGTTACACATTTGAACATCTTTTGTTAATTTCAAAAAGCAAGTTTGTGTAGTTTTTTTGTCTCTATTAAAATAATGTTTTATTATTTATCTAATGCTCAATAATGTACTTTATTGTAATTTTAGGTGATAAGATCGTTTCTCATCTTATCTGCGAATTCTTTTTGAATACATGCTTATTTTGTAATATCGTAAGCTTATTTATTCAGCGTCTTTGCTCATTGTTAATACATCGAATAATTTACCAATTACTTGCATGCTATGGTATCAAAGCCATAGTACTTTATCAAAAGAAAAAAATCAAATAAAAATTTGAAATGAATTTTTAATGTTTTTTTTTTAAATATGTTTTTCAAAATTGGCTTGTAGGGATTTGTTTTGCAAAAATAGTCAAACCTAATTAGGGTTTCTCCATTTTTCGAGGCCATCTTTTTGGAGAGCAATTCCGTCTAGGGTTTTTGTGAATCGTGTTTGTGTTTGGTATCAATTTTTTTTAGTGGTCGTTTTCTGCACTCAACACCATTCTAGTGGCTCGAATGGCCCATTTCCTGCGGTTTTTTTACTCAACCAATCATTATGGTTGTTTTTGACTACCAAAGGTTACTTTTGGCTCCATTAATCCCCAAGACCATTTTCTACAACTCGCGATGACGGGATTTTTGGGCACTCTTTAGTCCACGACAACCTTTTTTCTTTTGACATTTTGACCTATTTCATGGTTGATTTCTTCTGCTCTTGAGTCATCTAAGTTTTTAAATCCTTTGTTACAATATTATCAACTTCCACAAGTTCCCTCTAGAAAATCAGGTGCTGAGGTTTGGAAGCACTTGAAGGCCTTGCATGAAACCTTTGATGTTGTGCATTTCTTTTAAAGAATCAACTTTTCTCCATCATGATGGATGAGAGAATGTCCTTATAGGAACATCTAACGAAGATTAAGGACATTCATGATCATCTGGAGATGATTGGTTAGAAGATGGAGGAAGAAGACATGGTGGTTATTACCTTTAAGACCCTTTTGAGGTCTTATGAGCATTTTGTTGAATCGTTTCCAAGAATGTTGATATGATGTTTCTAGACCTCTATACCAAGCTTCCCCAACAAGACGTTGGAAACAACAGTTTGGTACTAGTACTTCCTCATATTCTACAGAGCAAGCTTTTGCAACACACTCACAACCAAAAAACAAAGGGAAACGTTGCCTTCACATTAGAAAGGCTTAGGTCAACCCAGGACAGTTCTAAGAAAAAGAACATGCAATGTAATTATTGTCATAAATACAGTCACATGAAGAAGGATTGTTGTCAACAATTGGAGCAAGGAGGGTCTTAGCAGAAAGTGCATGTTGTCGAGTACATTGAGTAAAAAGAGTCTCCCTTTTACGCCTTCATGGCTAAAAGACCTACAAATCATATGAAGTCTTCTACCTAGTACATTGACTCACTTTACTAATTGGTGTGATTGGTTCACAAACTTCTCTTTGTTCACTAACTCAATTGTTTTTGGAGGAGAAGAATACACAGTTGTCGATAAGGGCACTATTCAGGTACACTCTAGTAGGAGGGATCACATATTCCTTAACATGTACTATGCACCTAACATGGAACTAAATCTTCTCTCAATCAGTCAAATCATGCGGCATTCTCCTCAACTGACTGTTGTATTCAGCTCACACAAGTGTTTGATAATTGATCAAGAGACTTGTACTATTGTAGTTATTAGCATTGAGGATCATGGTCTTTACCAACTTGTGGATACAAGTGATTCTCTGGAGTTAGCCATGGTAGCCAAAAGTTCTTCCATCACCAGTCTTTGGCATTCAACAATATGGGCACTTATATGTGCACTACCTCTCTTCGTTGGCTCGAGAGGGACTTGTAGCTAATTTACTTGAGATCTAGACTCAACATCATGGTGTTTTCAGAGCTTGTCAGGCTAGGAAACAACACATGACGCCATTCACAGATGGTGACTCAAGGCAAGCCTCTAAGGTACATCAATTAGTTCATGCTAATATTTGTGGGCCAATACAAACACCTTTTGTTACTAGGCGCAAGTATTTCTTTCTTTTTGTTGATGATTTCAGTCATAAATGTAGGTGTACTTTCTTAGATAGAAATTAGATGCTTTTACTGAATTTCAAAAGTTTAAGGCTTTGGTGGAAAGAGTATGGTTGTTGTATAATCACTCTTAGGTCGGATAATAGGGGAAATATTGTTCCACTGCATTCTCCAACTTCTATGGTACACATGGTATAAAACATTAGTTAACCACACCCCACACTCCTTAGCAAAACAGTGTTGTAGAGTAGCAGAAAAGTACTATTGTTGAGATGGCTTGTTCTATGTTACAACAAAGGAGCATTCCTAATAAGTTTTGGGCAGAAGTAGTTTTCATTGTGGTCTATCTCCTTAATAGGTCCCCTACATAGGCTATTAAGGGAAAGACTTCTGAAGAAATTTGCATTGGTCGCAAACCTAGGATCAGTCATCTCAAAATCTTTGGCTCTTTAGCTTATGTATGATTTCCAAATGCCAAGTGCTCCAAGTTGGATTCCAAGAGGCAAACGCTTATGTTTACAGGGTACAGTAACAACCATAAGGCTTACCGATTGATAAACGTAGACACTAATTGTCTTGTCTTCAGAAAGGATGTTGTCATTGATGAAACATGTGGACCTTTTACCCATCCTCACCTGTGTAGAATCATGAGGATCATCCTTTGAAGGCTTCTAATTTGGGTGTTCGTCTTCTGATAGGTCTACCCGATGGAAGGGATGATGCAGATTCTAAGTTTGAAGATGCTCAACCTGAGTTTCCTCCGAATGATGGTAATCTTCCACCTATTGAACCTATTCTAGCTCTACTACCAATTCCTACATCTGATGTTGGTTCTTATTTTCTCTAGCCTAGTGGGCTAAAAGATTATTGGTGATCTTTATTATGATGAGCTCATTGAGAGTAGATCATCTTGAGACAAGAGCAAACAACAACATTCAGTTAATTTTGCTCTCATGACCAACATTCAAAGTGTTTATGAGTCTCAAACATACTCAAAGGCTAAAGTGATTCCTGAGTAGGAAAAGGCTATGGAAGCCGAATTTCAGTCTTTAAAAGAATCACACTTGGGTCCTTTCCGATCTTCCTTTAGGAAAGAAGCCCATTAGCTGCAAATGGGTGTATAAGGTGAAATACAAAGCTAACAGACCCCTTGACAAGTACAAAGCTCGTCTCATTGCTAGGGGTCACAGAAGGAAGGCACTGACTATGAGGAGACCTTTGCTCCTTCAACCAAGATGAGTACCATTTGCCTTGTCCTTGCCTTCATAGCCCAATTTGGTTGGAAAGTTCATCAAATGGATGTTAAGAGTGCTTTCCTCAATAGTGAGTTGAAGGAATAAGTCTATATGACTCTGTCTCCAAGGTTCAAGGTTATCGGTCAAGAACACGAGGTGTTTAGACTAGTGAAAGCACTCTATGGCCTAAGACATGCTACTCGGGCTTGGTACATCAAGATTGATAAGTACCTCACAGATTATAGCTATCAAAGATGTCCATCCAATCCTAGTTTGTATGTCAAACATGTTGGTAATGAGATTCTGCTAGTTGTTGTCTATGTTGACGACCTGATCATTACTAGCAGCTTAGGAAAATTGATTGGTGAACTCAAATAGAGTTTGTGCAGCTCATTTGACATGAAAAATTTGGTACTTCCCCATTATTGTTTGGGTGTTGAGATTTGGCGGACAGAGAACAATATCTTCATCTCCCAATCTAAGTATGCTCGAAGTCTTCTAGATAAGTTCTAAATCCAAGATTGCAAACCTGCCTCCACACCTATGGAAAAAGGGCTTTAAGTTGTTAGCCAAGTCCAATTCACCTATAGTAGATGAATCATGTTCAGGCAACTAGTGGGTAGTCTATTTAGCTCACTGCCACTAGACCTGACCTTAGTTTTGCAGTGAGCTACATTTCCCACTTCATGACAACCCTTGATGTTGATTATTGGATAGCAGCAAAGCATGTGCTGCATTATGTGAAGGGCTCTTCTGATTTTGGACTCTTATACGCTTGGAGTCAAGATCCTAGATTTCTTTGTTACACAGATTCAGACTGGGCAGGTTTAGTTGATGACAAAAAATCAACATCTGGGTATAAGTTCAGTTTGGGAAAGGAGCAGGTTGTTGCTCTCTCCTTGACAAATGCAGAGTACTGTGGAGCTGTTAAAGCAGCTTGTAAGGCAGTTTGGCTTCGACGGATGCTTGAGGATATGCAAATATCTCAAGCAGATCTGACTCCTTTGTTTTGTGATAATCAAGGAGTTCTCAAACTCGCCAAGAATCAAGTCTTCCATGACAGAACCAAGCATGTGGAAACTCATTGACACTTCATTCAGCAACTTGTTGAAGACAGAGCTATTAGTTGTTGTGTGTTCCAACAACGAATCATACAGCAGATATCCTCACCAAGTCCCTCAGTCCAGATAAGTTTTTAAACTTCAGGGGCTCTATCGGTGTTGTTGATAGATTGAGCATTAAGGGAGGATATTAAAATAATGTTTTATTATTTATTTAATGCTCAATAATGTACTTTATTGTAATTTTAGGTGATAAGATCGTCTCTGATTTTATCTGCAGTTTCTTTTTAGAAACTTGCTTATTATGTAACTATTATAAGCTTTTTTATTGAATGTCTTTGCTCATTGTTAATACATCAAATAATCTACCAATTACTTGTGTAATAGTCTCATACCTTAATTCTATGTTTATTTGTTTACCATTTTCAATTTCTTGTTTTATCCCAAGATATTTGTATAGGAAGCACTTATTTTCTTCACAATTACAAATAAGTAGAATATAAAATAACTTCTAACATAATAAATTTAAATAATATATAATAAAAATAAAAACCTAGTAATTTTTTATTATCAATAAAAAATTATTAAGGTTTTCAACTAAATAAATCCTAACTAAATTAAGATTATAAAATATATTGATAAGTGTCAAGTTAATGGGCTCCCGAGAGCTAATTCTCAGTCGCATTCCCAACCCACCTATTGATTTCCCCCCAAACTTGTGTGAATTAAAATTAACTTTGCTGGTGCCTCCAAGGGCAACTCGGGCTCTTCGAGAATTGGGGCAATGGACCACTCAAATGATGGTAGCATCCTGGCTATGCGTGCCAAACGGATCAACGATGGAACAAACAATCAAGCAAAATGTATGGCATCCCTGGAGGCTATTTCATTGGGCGTCAAGTTAGGTATTTGAAAGATCCATCTCGAAGGTGACTCTGAAATTGTGATCAATGGCATTGCCAAAGGCAGCATGGGTTCATGGCATTTGGATAAGATCATCAAGCAAACTAGGATCATGCTTGATGGCATGGACGAATTCAAGGCCTCTCATGTGCTCAAATGTGCCGATTCAGTAGCTGATAAATTTTCTAATATCAAGGGCTCTCTTGACAACTAATTTGAACTTCAAGAAGACTACTCTTATCTAAGGCCCATGGATTTTGATGATTTGGCCTTTCTCTCAAGGCTCACTAATTGAACCTACATGCATCCCGTCTGTCGCAAGTTATTGGTACTTGTCGATTTCTAGCATTCAATTTTTTTGAAGTAAATAAGTGGCTTAATCATAATTGTCCAAGGATCACAATCTCAAAATTAGATCTTTTAAGTGCATTCTCCCTTCTCTATTATTGAGGCATGTAATCAGTCTTTGAAGTGCATTCTCCCTTCTCTGTCATCACATCATTCACGAGTTGTACTACCTATAGACATTTGGCAAAAAGGTTATTGAAGATTTGTTAATGGGTTGTGATTTTAACACAATTATCAAATGGAAATGATACTGCAATAACGTGCCCTTCTTGACGCTTTGAAAGTGCTTAAAACACTCGGCTGAATATCTCATTTTTTACAACTCTGAATTTTTCAAAGATCAAAGTTGTTAGGAAGACAATGGAGGCCAATTTCTCGCTAAACACCAATGGGCAAATCGCTTCTTTCAAATGTGGTATCTTTGTTACCTGATTGTGTCACGTCTTCAAGCTAGATGGGGATCTCTTTTGGGAAGCAGTGAGACTAATTTTCGGTGAAGGGTATTGGGAGAATGATTGGAGACCAAGGTACAACCTGGACATGTCGTCCCTCTTACTAGCTATTGGGTTAATGTAGCAGATTCTAAGCCCGAGGTGATCTTTGTGGCCAGAGAGTGCCTGGAACCGAAATGGGGTGGTGATTTTGAAGGCATAGTGAATCACGTTGAACTGGGTGTGGGCATCCACATGGGACAGCTGTCATGGCGCCTTATCGGAGGGGGACTAGGAGAACTTCAGCTGCTAATGGTGTGGGCCTCCAATGATCCACCTGAGTCCCACCTTTTGGTGGCCAAGTGGGGTTGGCACAAGTTACTTGTTTTTCTCGGCATAGTCAACTTGGAAAGGGCCTTGCTTGGTGGTAAATTGGTAGGGTGTAGGAAATCCACCCCAGTGAGATCCAATGCCCCAGTGGATGCTAAGGGTCGCCTAGATGATTCGACATCGAATTCCACCTTGGGCAAGCAAGTGACACAAGGTGGTGGCAGGGGATGTGGTGTGTTAGTGCAGCAGTGGTCGATGTGGAACAAGGTGTTGATCCGAATACTAGAGTTGTTCATGTCGTAGGGCCTAGTCACTCTACTGGCCCTGTGGGCATGGACATTTATTTGCTCCCTTCACGTGACGAGTCTTCCAAAGGAGGCAAGATGGGAGGATGAGGCAGGGCATCCGGCGATGAGTACGCTATTCCTAATTTCTATGAGGATGCAATGAATTGGTTCAAATAACACAGTCTAGGGTTCTTGTTTTGTTTTGGTTCTTCTTCATTTCATGAACCTGATCTGTTTAAGTGGTTGTTCCTTTTTTGTGCTTCATGCTATGTAAGCGATGTTTCAATGTATGGGTTTAGGGGTTCGGCATTAGGAGGCTACTGTATGGGGATCCTGCTTATCAGCAGTAGGATTATCTTTGAATCCCATTTTCGTACTTTCTTTCATATCAATATAAATTACTTCTATTACCGATCAATATATATATATATATATATATATATATATTGATAAGCTAATTTTTCAAACTTCAAAATAAAAACAAATGAAAATTTTAAAACCTAAATATAATTTGTATTCTATTAAATTTTAGTATAAAGATATATTATACATAAAGTTAAAATTGTGAAACGTTAAAATAAAGTTATAGTTATTTTTTCAATTTTATTATATACTTAAGAAACTTATGAACTCTTGCACTCTTATCATATTTCAACCCAGCAATGTGGACTCCAAGTGCAGGGATCAGTTGATCTTAGGCAGTGCCCTCTCTCTTGCATTTTAATCTCTTAAGCACAAAAAAAGCAGCATTTTCTTCAGTCCCTCCCACAGAATGCAGCATGGTCAGAAATAACATGATGGCAGCACTTCTGCATGGCAGCATAGGGTGAGAAGATATATTGCATGACTAATGATGGATGGAAAACAATCACAAAACGGAAAAACCCTCAGAAATTTGTAGTTAGCAGCTTAGATGAATGTAATGGATGATACTAATCATTTGAGATTGAAATTAGATTTTTCAAATTTCAAAATTCTTCATCAATAATTGCGAAGTCTGCAACTTAGAATATGAATCTAATAAAAGAAGAGCAAAATAAATATACTCAGATAAGGCTTAAAATGGAGATCGAACTAACTCAAAATATGGCTATGCATTGACAAGGCAAACAGGTGTCATCTAAAACCTAACGGCCATGATGATTTGTCATGGTAGTTTGTAAAGCTTGTCTTGACCTACTCCCATCCTCCCAGCCTAATCTGGTTATATCCATATCTTAATTATTTGTGGATGCTAAATACAGCCCTGTGTAGTTTAACAAGCAATTTGTAAATGCATGGAATGGGAATTTTAGGTTCAACTTACTCAGTTATATGAAATCAATAAACTGATGGAAGTGCCTCTTCTGAGATGCAAAAAGCATTTGCGAAATATATTTGAATCCTTATTTAATAGTCTCTACATGGTCATTTCTAAATTATCCTTGAACAACTTGGAATGACTGAAGGGAGGAACAAAATTTAGTTTGAAACCTGGTTCTACAAGGGATGCCTGTGGGGAGAAACAATGACTGGAGTGAAACCTGATTTTTCTTGGAATGCCTATAAGGAGGAACAGTGTTTAAGTTGAAAACCAGTTCTTACTTGATGACATAACTTTTCCCATATCATGTGGTAGCCCACGAGGCAGGTCTTGAAATAAACCTGCAATTTCATCAACAAACATTGGATGTCTTTGTCCCTAGCCACTTGCTCTTCGACCTTCCCAAGCAAGACCTTGAGGCATCAAATCGAAAAATGAAATAAAGCTTGCCAAGGTTTTTTCAAGTTTGCTGAACCAAATTTATATAGAATTATGGTTCTCTAACTGTATCCTTACCCCCAAAATCTATGTATCAACCAGATTCATACAGAATTCATCTTTAGACTTCACCCACTACGTTTGCATGACCACATCAGACCTTGCTAAAGCTACAACATAAAAATTGAGTGCAGCTTTATTTAGGAGCAGCGAACTATGGATAGAGGGCCCTTTGTTATGAGATAAGTGCATAACATGACTAAGACCAAAATATTTGTGCCAACGTCCACAGTTCGGAAGCATACCACTGGGCAGACAAATCAGTATAGGCACAACCATTTGAAAGGAGGTGGATATGAAATTGGCTGCATAAGAAAATTGACAATATTGGTGGGTGCAAAGGATGAATTGGCATGTGGAATCAGTCAGAATACACATGCTGGAGTCCATGGAAACACATTCCCTGAAGAAAAAACCTAAGTTTCCTATGCATGGATGTTTCTAAGATTTGGTGACTTGGGACACACCCACACAGCACTACCAGCTCTCCCGCCTCCTCTGGGAATGCTGCTGGGTTGCTTGGTATATGGCACGTCATTATAAACTGGTTGCAACATTTGACTTTGTGAAAGCTAGCTTACCAATCATGGGATGCTCGCACAGAACATATACTGCAGACTTTCCCTTGAAGATTTCAGTTCACCTCAAATTGTATATCAGGGCTGCTCCCCAACACCACTCTTCTGGTGTCTGCCCACTGTCCCCAAATATAGACATTTGGTCCCCCAATGCCAAAAACCTGTCCCCCCATTAGGAAACTCTCTGGAACTATGGGAACAATATGTTACGTAGTTATACAACATCCATGAAAAAATATAAGGTTGTGACAAGGAAAAGATACCACACAAATTGAAGGGAGATTATTATCTAGAAGCTCAAAAACAGATACAGTTGGTAGTTATGTGCAAAGAGGTGTTTGCGTTCATGAGTATTTTTGTGTAATGCTCCATTTTGCTGAATTGCAATAACAAATTCGATGGATATGGATGATTTCTGAGTGACTTGTAAACAGACTTTTCAAATAGTTATGAATGGATTCTAAAAGGCTTATCACCCATCTATGTGCATTAAAGTATATTGTTCAGACGAGAATTTTTTTTTGTCTTTTCCCATGCACCCAAGAACAAGGTCATGGCATATATTGATATGGATATGGATCCACAAAAATTGATGAGCCTGCACAAGATTGGGGTTATATGAGACATTGGAATGAGCTGCATATTCAATATAAAGTCCTACTCACTTGACAGGCACAACAGCTCATTGCCCATGTGTGACAGTAGGATGGATTGGTTACCATGCAGACATTCCATGATAAACCAATCTACACAGTCACACTAAAACATAAAAATATGAGGTATGCATGCAATCGTGCAAGGTTCCTAGTGAGTAATGTGCAAGAGATAGCAGAGTGTGTGCACGACCATCAGGGTTGGCAACTTGGCAGTGATAGATAGCAACTACAAGGATCAGTGTCCAAAATTGTTAGTTTTTGGTGTTCTTGGTGTGCCTGATGTTATTTTATTTAGCTTACCTTGTGAGATATCGTTAAGATTGAGAGATCAAAGAAACATATACACCAGTTGTGGAGGTCCATGTAGTTCCCACAGACACACCATATAACAATTGTAATGGTGGCACATTGGAGGAAGAATGGCAGCAGGTGATTTCATCAATGGTGCTAAGCTCACATCATTTGGATTTAATTGGTTGAGTAATTATTGTAAAGCGTTAAAAGGATGGAACAGGTAATGGGAATGATCAGATGTTGATGCCGTAAGTTGCCATTTACATGAAGCATCTATCATTAGAACTTTGGAATATTGATTGTTAATTAACATATTAAGTACAAAGAATATTGGCTGTTAATTTATTCATCAATTAATTAAGCAATGTTTTTAGATTCTAGAAGATGTATATGCATAAGAATTGCTTGCACAAAAAACAGTGTAATATCTACGTATTGGAAAGGCACTTGCAAAGGCCTTAAATATAAAGATAGAAAATCAATTACTATAATGACAGGATAGTCCCGAGTCAATAAAAGCATGCCTCAATGAATATGAGCATAGATGATAGAGAGAATAGATTAAACCATATTTGTGGCAGGTTTAGGTACATAGGAAAGGAGGTAGTATGAAAGTTCAGTTGCCCCCTTGCCCTTCAGGCAACAGTAGCTTATGTGCACGTAAATGTTATTGCAGTGTGATTAAACAAACTTCTGTATTGTGTACATCATATATTGATTAAAGATTTGAGTGTGTGTTTTCTCTAGTCTACTGATTGGCAGCAGGTTGTAGCTTTATCACAATATTCAGTATTGGCTCTCTCAGAACGACTCTGCACTTTGAGGGGTCATCAAAGGCGGTTGTTTTACTCGCATATTGGCAAGCCAGTATACAGATTTCGTTGCTGGCAGCATGGTCGAAATGCACAAAGAGTGGAAATGTTGTCAACACTGTTGGAACTACAAAAATTGACTTTACTAGAAACCCAATATTTATCACATTATGGCAAGTTGGAAATTATAGGTAGCAACAACAGAATCCATCTGGATGACAAGTAATACATAACTCCTTTACAAGACAATTTCTGATTAGACAAAAGGATAAATGCCCCTGACTGCAATTGTACAAACCTGTAACATTTCCATCAACATGGCTTGTTGGCGTTCCATTTGCGACAACTGTCGCTGGATGACTACCCAGTTACCTTTTCCACTTGTGCTTTGGGCATCACCATAAGTTTCACCTCTTGAAAAATTGGTTCTTGTACCACCAGTGTCCCTTTGATTAAGATCATTCCAATCATCCAATTCCATGTTTCTTGCTTTGGAATCTCTGTTTCTTAGAGATCTTCTTTCCATCCACTGATCTTGTGAGAAATCATCTGAATTATCAAGCCCATTATAGGTATCCCCTGTGTTTTGCATGCCAACTAGATCCATATTTTCACCCTCTTGGTTTGCAGCCGATGACTCAATCGGTCCATCTTCAGATTGAGCAGATGGTGGGCGTCCCCGAGGGACAGCTACTTCAACTTGCCATTCATCTAGTCCCTTTTTCTCAAGCTTTTGGAAAAATTCAGGATTTAGTTCTTTGTCAGTCAATACAGAAGTCTTTTTCTTCAAAAATCCTGCTGTCTTTTCAGATATGTTACCACCTTGTAAATTGGAAAGAGAGTTTGAACCAAGACTTTGACATTCCAATGAAACTTTGTGTGGTGAATTCCCTTTATTTGCTGTAGAATTTGAATGTTCAAGATCCACCTTTTCCAAGGTCTGGGTCACCTCTGCAGTTTGAGTTTCTGATCCATTTGACAAAACCTAGTCAAGCTCTTCTGTATGTACTGCAAATTGGGCCAAATAGAACAAAAAACAAGAAGAAAGCATATCTTGCTCACCTAGAGATGGCAGTGTCGATGCTGCTAAATTTGATTCATCTTCAGGCCCTGGAATATTCTTCCACAGTTGCAGTGCCTCTACCATACTATCTCTTACTGGTTTCACCTGTGTATCCACACCTTCACAACTCAATGAAGTTCACTAACCAAAATGCTTCAAAAAACAAGAATAATAAACAAATATGCTTTCACAGTATCTAGGTCAACTTCAGAAATGAAAAGAAAGGTTAAAAAATGAGGAAAAATGATAATAAAGGATTGTATAACATGTCCCAAAATCAAGTAACTGAATAGTGAATCGACACAAACTTTATTATCCATAAAATTGAGAAAAAAAGGTCTGCGGGAACCTTATCAAATCGACAGGCCTCAAGTAATGCAATGGTTGAAGTCTTGAAGCTTGTTAAAATATGGCTTGAATGAGTTGCCATCCTGCTCAAGGTATCAGCTGCCCCTTTACGAGTAGCCCAGTCCGTACTTTCAAAGGATTCAGTTATGCATTGCATTGATATCAATAAATGTTGCTGAGAAATTGCTCCGACCTGCATGAGATAATAATTTACCATATTAAATTACCAAGCATCAATAGTCATAAGTTTCAGACATCAAAATTGTAGCATGTTACTTGAAATCTTCTTATATATTGCATTCTATCAGTATAAATTCACTAAATATAATATAAAACAAAAGAATACCATTTAATTTTTTCTATTATGAGATTTGCCAAAGTCCACTTACAAATGCTCCATTATGTTTAGGTAGCAGATAGCATATTATATCATAATTCTTCATTTCTATATTTAAATCTTGTTATATTGAATTTAGAAGGCAAAGGAAAATAATGTATCAAGTCACTAACAGCGTTGCTGAACAGTTTATTTTGCTGACTAGTTTCTTATTGAAAATATAGTTGTTTCCACTTCGAAAGAATGTTCAATATCACATCAACCAGTCCACTGAAATTTAATTCTCTGGGCTAAGCAATAAAAACCATGAAAGACCATATTTAGAGCAAGTGGTGCCCTCTTCAGAAGGGATATTTTAAGTTTTAATTTTGACGGAGCAGCAAAGAAAAATGCAGGACAAGCAGAGAAGGGGCAGTGGTACAAGACTCCAATGATCAGATTGTCAAAGAAGGATTCTTCTGCTAAGGTCAAAATCCAACAATGAACCTGAAGGGCTTGCGCTTTTGGAAGGTTTGAAATTTGTAAAGGCAATGAACTGTAGAAAATTAGAAATTGAAGATTAAAGTTTAGGAAATAAAAAGCACATGAGAGGAAGTAGTATCACTCAAGGAGTTCTTTGTCAATATTTCCTTCAACCATTGTTACAAGAAATGCAATAGTTTTGCAGATAAATTGCTATAAGATGTGACTGGAACATTTTACTTTTGCAGCGGGGGTTAGTATGGACCTGTCCAAATAGGTTATTGAAAATTTAACGCATAACAGCGTTCCACGGATTTTTGGGACAGGGGGACAGATATCTGGGATAGAGGGAGCACGGACCTAAGTATGTGGACAGCAGGGGGTGGCAGCAGGGGTGCCACAAATATATCTAGTACTTGAATATCTAGTTATAAAAAAAGGTACAAGTATAAGAACTATTAATGAAACTTTGCCACACTTTGTAAAGTTGTCAATATTAAACATTGAGAAAATGGCAATGATTGCGTTGAAATTTAAACATTAACAATGGTGGGTCATACTTTTGTAACTTTGGGAGCAAACAAAGACTAACTATAAGAACTGCAAATGAAACTTTGGAATCCTAAATTTTAACTAATAAATATAAAAGACATGGAGATGATTGCATAAACAATAGGAATGATGATTGCATTAACAATAGGAATGGTGGGCGGAGTATTGGGGTACCCCTTGAGAGGGTTTGGTATAGAGCCCCCAATGGGATCAAGAGGAAATGCCCCTTGTGGGGGTGTGCGGCCAGAGCCCCTGGCGGGGTTGAGAGGCAATGCATCTCACAGGGTTCAGGGGCAGCAAGCACAAATAAGGCCTCAAAAAACTCAGAAACCTTCATTACAAACACTTGCAGAGTGCAGGAAGTTTATTACCCCAACCTCCTCCAAATTTCTGTAGTAGCCTTCTTAATTATTTTGGTGGTTTCATTGTATTGAGGGCCCAGAGTAAGGATTGGAAAATAGAAAGTAAATTAGAGGAAAAACTGTTGCTCAAGGAGTTCTTTCTCAATATTTCCTTCAACCATTAACACAGAGAATGCAATAGTTTTGCGGATAAATTGGCAAATATAGGAGTGGAACAATTTTCTTTTCCAGCAAGCATAAGTACAGACCTGTTCAGATGTGTTATTGACAATTCAATCCTTGGTGAGCATCTAAGATACCAGATTCCTTTGGCAACACCTGGATCCTAGTTGCAGTGCAATCTGGAGAGATCCAGAGGAATTCACAGATCTGGGTGTCCAAAAATGGACCCCACTTTTTTTTTTCTTTTTTAAATTAAAGTGAAACTAAACCTCTAAACCCTGACTTGACGAATAAAGGCTGCCTAAAGTCATGTGATTATCATCCATTCATCTCTCAAACATTTTTCACTGTTTTAGTTTCGTTCTACAGTGTACACCTGTAACATTTTTTCTTGAAAGTGAATGCTCTGGGGGACTAAGACCCGCATCAGAGACTTAAGAATCATTGTGGAAGGTAGATTCAGTTGGCAAAGGTAACTGAGTCTTCATTTGTTATTGTTTTCAATGATTTTTTCAAGATTTTTTAAAAGAAATCAAGTTTTTAAAGAAAAAAATTTGTATATATTGTATGCATATTAAGGGATTATAATGTCGTGTTTTTTGCAATAATGTGTTTTCTTTTTCATTTTAGATTTATCATTCAGAGTTAGACAAAATGGATGGAAGTGGAAGCGGAAGCTCTAGTTTAGTTGTTGGGGCAAACCTTTTTAAAATTGATGCAGGTTCACCGCTTTGGCATTAAACAACAATGATTAAGGTAGTGCCTGGTGGTGGGGGTTATATTTGGCAGTGTAACCATTGAAACATAGAATATTCCAGCTCATACTATCGAGTGTAACCTCACTCCATTTGTAATACTGGAAAAGTAATGAAACCTTGAATGGGGAAAGATAAGAAGGGGCTGCCAACTCGTTTAATCTTGCAATATGCTAGAGAACAACACGAAGCTGATAGGAAAAGGAACAGAGGAAAGACAGCGACTGCCCCATCCCATGCCCAAACAAGCTCAAGGAGACCTCTTAGTGGCTTCGTACAATCTACTAGCAACTATCCTTTATTGCCAACACCACCACCTTCTAAACCAGCAATTCTTCCATGAAAAAGAAGCCCATTGGATGGGGCCTTCATAAATGAAATAAGAGATCTTTGTGGTGAAAGTATTGGTCATTGCTTGTATGCAAATGAGCTTCCATTCAACCTTGTTAGATCACCTTGTTGGTGGAATATGGTGAATACTCTTTGCAAGGGACCTATTGATTATGTTAGTCCTGGGTATGAAAAGTTGCAAAACACCTTATTGTCAAGGGAGAAAGCCTCGGTAGAAATACAGTTGAAAGTGATCAAGGATGCATGGGTGGAAACAAGTGCCCCATCATATCTGATGGATGGAAAGATTGCAAGAATAGATCTTTGATCAATGTTATAGTAGTGCCATCTAAAGGGGTGATGTTCTTCAAGGTAGTGGATTGTGAGGGGCAAGTGAAAGATGCAAGTTTCATTGCCAATATCCTCATGGAATCAATTGAGATGGTTGGGGTTGCAAATGTTGTCCAGGTCATAATAGACAATGCTAAAAATTGTAGGGAAGATAGAGCTATAATAGAGGCCACATATAATCACATTTTGTGGACACCATGTAGAGTCCACTCACTCAATTTAATCATGCAAAAGATTGGCACCCAAATTGAATGGGTCACTAAAGTTTACACAGAGCTCACATAATACAAATGTTGTGACTAATCATCACAATACAAGCCATAATCAGGACCTTATCTTCATTGAAGTTGTTGAAGCTAATTTTATTTTGTTTTTATATTTTATTTTGTGGGTTCAAACTTTATAGATGAAATTGATGATGACATGGATAACATTTATGCCATCATAGGTTGCTGAAACATAATTTGCATCGCACACAATCATCTTAAGACACCTGTGAAGGTGCGATAGGCCTTGAGTGCTATGGTTATCAACATTTTAGATTTTATGGACGCAATCAAACACAGCAAAAGACCAAAAGTAAAAGCATTGATCCGTGAGTGATGAATGGTGGGAACGTGTGGAATATGTTTTGCAATTCACCAAGCCCATCATGAGCATGATTAGATTTGCTGATACTGATCTCCCATTTTTGGGTTAAATTTATGATGGCATGGACACCATGGTGGAGCACATCAAAAACAATAATAGTGGGCAAGGAACATACAAATACTATTTCAAAGAAGTTGAAAAAATTATTGTTGACCGTTGGAACAAGATGAACACCCCCTTACATTTCTTGGTATATGCTTTGTTGCCAAGGTTTTATAGCCAAGAGATGATTTAACAACCAAACAAGGTGGCACCATATAGTGATGCAAAGGTTGCTGCTGGTTACAAGGCTGCATTTACAAAGATGTATCGTGATGATGATGATGATGAAACTCAAAACACTGTCCTCAACAAGTTTGCCTGATTTGCATCTACCAAATATCATGATGATACTGCTCTTAATGCTCAATATAGAATGGATGTTGATGAATGGTTGTATGCAAATGGTCAACACTTCGTTTTCTTGCAGCCTCTTGCAATGAAACTTCTCTCCCAAGTATGGATAAAACATCTTCAATTTTGAGTTTTCACTTAATCATGATACAATCATATTGATATTAAATACTAAATGTAAATGTTGTTTGCTAACTCAACAGGTTGCATGTTCTTCTTCAGCTGAGCAGAATAGAGGTACATACTCCTTCATCCACTCGGTCAAGTGCAATCACTTGGGTGCCAAAAAAGTAGAGGATTTCATCTTCATACACTGCAACTTTCACCTATTGTCACATAAGAAAAAGGACTGCAATGAGGCTGCAACAAAGAATTGGGATCTGGTCCCTGAGTATTCTGATTTAGAGACCACAGTTGCAAAACTTGCCCAAGTCTCTGTAAATGATCAAGAGGCAACTGTTTCACATGGCATGGACATGGTGAGTGTCACAACTGTTGGTTCAAATGAAGTTGAAGAGGAACCGAATTTTGACCTTGATTCCGATGAAGAAGATAAAGAAGAATATGGAATTAGATATACGTTTACTGTTTTAATTTTTAAATATGAAATATGGCTTGTGATTTAAATTTTCAGCAATTTTGAGTCTTTTGCAAAGTATGAATATGATATAATCATATATTAACAATTATGGATTTATCATTTATGAGAATCATGCTTCTAAATTCTTATTATTATTATATGTTTGAATCTTAGAGTTTTGAGCCAATGACGAATGAACATTGACATGTTACATGTATGAATTATATATGTGTGTGTGTGTATTCAAAAATGTCCATACATATACCCGCAGTTCCGGTATCTGGCCAAAAATATTTTTGCTGAATCCCTGAACCAGAATCAGGATAGGCTACTTATGTGAAGATGAGTCAACCATCCTGCCGCCACCTTCAGATTTCAGTTTTGCTAAAATATTCTTGGTATTAATTTTGGTGTACATCACATTAAAATTTTAAGATATTGCTGACATGCATAAGCAGAAGTGTGAGTGATGGCATGATTGCTGACTCAACAGACAATACAGATTATCTTTACTACTTAAATACCCTCCCTAAAACACAACTTACAGGGCCTGCAGAAGACTATCACTTACTCAACAATTCTTACATGGAAGGAAAAAGCTTTTCCTACTGTTAAAACCCTTCATCTAGACAGAGAAAAAAATTATACTGCTCTTTTATAAATTAAAAAAATCCATAAATTAGTGAAGGAACATAATTGCATTTCCTTTTGCATTTATTATACTATTGTCCTTAACACATTAAAACACCCACATTACCATAGAATATTACTGACCATTCAATAAATATTAAACTGAAGTCATTATTAGAACGAATACACACAGAGTCCACCCAATTAAACAAACTCTTTATTTTAAGCATTCTGTGTGCTCCTGTTCAAGGGATATTATAGTAGGTAAGATAATAATCATGAGAAACAATAGAAACAACTACGCTTCCTTGGAAACATCAAAATCTACATAAGATAAATGGGAACCCCCAATATTAGGTATAAAATTGAATTTAAGGGCACCTCCAAAGCAAATCCAAGCAAAGCAACTGTTGGTCATTGTTCATGATATGCAATTGCCAATTAAATATGAAAATAGCCAGCATAAAATATCTTCGCAAAAAAGGTCAAATAATGAGGGATCCAAATGTTCATCAGCAACCAACACGTGTAGCTGGACATATTCATAACATTCTCAAAATTGCAGCAATTGGATGCTACTAAAATAATATCAAATGTAATGTTTCATCTTACTAATTTGTTGTTCGAGACTTCTCAATTTTTTCTTCTTTTTAATTTTATTTTTTTAATAGTTAAGAGTTGCCTCCAATGCAATCTTGAGACGACTTGTTAAGGTTTGGAAGGCACTTTATAACATGGTCATCAATCAGCTTTGGCCCATATGGAGGCAATACAACAATGAAAGAGTGACAAATATTAAGTGAATGATACTAACACTTGGTGGGATAGTATGGAATATCTTCTTACTTTCACCAAGCCCATCTTGAGTATGATCCATTATACTAACATGAATAAGCCATGCCTAGAAGAGATATTGGATGACAACAAATCAATGATTGGTCAGAGTCCAGACAGACTTTCATTAGATCCTCTGCTGATCCTTTCTTTAAACAAGTAAATAAAAATCTTGTAAGTGATACTACTAAATAACCACTTTACTACATATTGTTGCCTTTGCAGTGACTACAAAATATTACAATGTTGAAATCCTTTCTTTGCCAATGAGGATCACACCATCAAAGATTTGGAAGCCAAAATAGAATGCAAGCAAGTGTTTGCTAGACTCATTGCTGATCCTCATTTGAAGGATGTAGTCAAAATTAGTTTGCTGATTTTCTACACTGATGAAAGAAGAACTTCCACTCTTGGTGTAAGAGCACCCACATAAAGTTATTTTGGACATGATTTCTGCACAAGCTGACTTGAGGAATTTGACCCGATTTCGTCATTAGGATAAGATCTTTTCTTGGAATTTGTTCAGACCATTGTGGGGCATTCTTCCCTATTCTATATTGATCTATAATATTCTGTAAGCTGTTTTCCTATTTTGTAATAATCTAGAATGTTCCGTAGACTGTCCTAGCAAGTATAAATAGAATTTTTAGGTTTAGGTTTAGGTCAAGTTTCTGGATACGAAGTTACGGGAAGAAGAAATCTTTAGGAGAGCAAGTGTATATACTGTTCATTTGATCAATCAATTAGAAGAATATTGTTATCTATCTCTTTTTGGTGCTGGTTCCTTTTGTTTTTGCTTCCATTGCGTTTATCTCTACATCATTTTTGGTATCAGAGCTTGGGGAAAGCTCCTGAGGCAATTGGATTTTATGTCTAGATCAGAGTCGGAAGCTGAAACATCAAACATGGTCACCAATGCTGAACTGGCAAAGAAGATAGAAGAATATGAGAAAACCAATAAGTGGTTATTGGATGAATTTGAGAAGCTAAAGGGCCGGATGGAAAAGAGAGCAAAGGTTTCCTCAGAGCAAGAGGAAGAAGGGGAAGAAGAGGATACCCCTGACAGGAGGTGGTTAACTTACCTGCAGACTTGATATACTTCATACAATCCCTTGAAAGAGTTGGCAAGAAGGATGCCAAAGGTGACCTACCCATCTTCTCGAGAAAGATGGATGCCGATGCTATTGTGGATTGGATAGAAGCTTTAAACAACCATTTTGAATGTGAAAATATAGCAGAAAGGACAAGGTAAAAACTGCCAAGTCAAAGTTTAAGGGACCAACCATCACTTGGTGGAATTTCACTCAAGGAGAAAGGATCAAAGAAGGTAAGAACATGATAACTTCATGGGAAAGGATGTGTGCCAAGGTGAGAGAAACATACTTACCTAAGGATTATGAAATCCAACTTCATCGAAGGAGACAAAGTTTAAGACAAAAGGAGCTAGATGTCACAGCCTATATTGAAGAATTTCAAAAATTAAACCTAAGGGCAAAGCAAAGTGAATGTGAAAATGTAAAAGTTGCTAGATATCTCAATGAATTTAGGTTCAACATTCAAGAAGAACTTAATTTATTGTGTCCTGATACAGTACAAAAATGTTATCAACTAGCATTGAAGGTGGAAGCCGAATTGAAAAGAAGGCAAGAACAAAATAGCAGAGGAAGAGGAAGAAATCAAAGGGGAAGAGGAAATTTCCAAGGAAGAGGACAAAACCATGAAGATCATAAGGAGATAAAGCAAGAAACCAGTCAAAGCAAAGGAAATTTTAGAGGTAATTTCAGAGGTAGAAGAGGCAATTCAAGAGGTAGATTTGGTGGTAGAAGGGCAAGTCCGATCATTTGTTTCAATTGCAATAATGAGGGACATTATGCATCTAGGTGTCCGGATAGAGTTAGTTCAAGTTCACAAGGTGAAAGAAGAACATATTTGGTACAAGATGATGAATACCAAGAGAAGGAGATGGCTGACTCAGATAGTGTACCTGAAAGAGGAGAAAGTTTAATGATGAAAATAACACTTTTGAAAGTACCTACTACCATGGAACCACCACAAAGGAAAACTATCTTTAGGACTACTTGCAAATCCGGAGGTAAGGTATGTAAAGTCATTATTGACTCAAGATCTATTGAGAATTTAGTTTCTCTTGAGATGGTTCAGAAGTTAAAACTTAGGAGAATACCTCATCCTTTTCCTTATAAGGTTTCATGGCTAACAAAGGGTCAACAAACTCTTGTAAATGAGCAAGCATGGGTTGATTTTCAAATTGGAAAGTATAAGGACAGAATTTTGTGTGATATAGTTGACATGGATGCATGCCACCTATTATTTGGTAGGCCCTGGCAATATGATTTGAAGGCACAACATAATGGAAAACTCAATATATACACCATTAAGAAGGATGGGAAGGTGATTAGATTGATTTCATTTGTTGATCATGAAGAAGTAGAAGAAAATAAAGACAGAGAAGCCAAAATTATGATAGTTGATAAAAAAGAATTCTTACGGGACATGAAGGATGAACCTAAGCCTTGTTTTCTTTTGATGTCTAACCCACAACCACAAAAACCCATTGGAAATGACAAAAAGGAGGCTAAAACAAAGAACGCAATTCCTAATAAAGTGAAAGAACTTTTGGACAAGTATGAAGGTTTGATTTCAGAAGGTATGCCAAAGTCTTTACCACCTATACGAGACATTGGTCATTGTATTGATTTCATTCCTGGAGCTACTTTATCCAATAAGGCTGCATACAAGATGACACCTCAACAAAATGAGGAGATTGCTAGACAAGTAAAGGAGTTACTTGATTTTGGCTTGATTGCGAAAAGCTTAAGCCTATGTGTTGTACCTATTGTTTTGGCACCCAAGAAGGAAAGAACTTGGAGGTTGTGCGTTGATTCTAGAGCCATTAATAAGATTACAATCAGATATAGGTTTCCAATGCCAATAATTGAACATTTGCTTGATTGTTTGGGAAGTGCAAAGTATTTCTCCAAGATTGACTTAAAATGTGGGTACCATCAAATAAGGATAAGAGTTGGAGATGAGTGGAAGACAGCATTCAAAACCAATGATGGATTATATGAATGGAAGGTAATGCCATTTGGACTCTCTAATGCTCCTAGTACCTTCATGAGACTTATGAATGAAATACTCAAAGACTTAATGGCAAGTTCATCATAGTGTATTTTGATGACATTAATTTTCAGCAAGACAAAGGAAGAACACCTAGAGCACATTGGCATGGTTTTGAGAAGACTTTGTGAGGAGAAATTGGTAATAAACTTGGAAAAGTGCTTGTTCATGCAAGAAGAGCTGACATATCTTGGTTTTGTGATCTCCCAAGGTAGCTTGAAGATGGATAAAGATAAGTGCTATACTATCCTGGCCACCCCCAAAAATAGTTGGAGATGCTAGAAGCTTTCATGGTCTTGCTACATTTTATAGAAAATTCATAAGAAATTTCAGTCATATATGTGCTCCTATGTTAGAAACTATTAAAGGAGGAAGGAAGTGTAAGTTTGCATAGAGTCAATCAACAAATGAAACTTTTGAATTGCTTAAGAAAAAGGTTAGTGAGCAGCCAATTCTTTCTTTACCTGATTTTAACAAAGTTTTCCAAGTAGAATGTGATGCTAGCAAGGTTGCTATAGGGGCAGTTCTTAGTCAAGAAGGAAAACTAGTGGCTTTCTCAAGTGAAAAGCTCAATGAAGCCAAGCAGAAATACTCTTCATATGACCTAGAAATGTATGCATTGGTTCAAGCTCTCAAAAGGTGGAGACATTACTTGTTGTCAAAGGAGTTTGTTGTGTATACCGATAACCAAGCACTCAGTTTTTTGAATAGCCAAGACAAATTAAGTCATAAGCACATGAAATGGGTGGAGTATTTACAGGCTTATATCATCAAGCATAAGAAGGGCATATCAAACAAGGTTGTTGATACTCTTAGTAGAAGGAATCTGACTGTCTCCCAAATACAGCTAGAAAGTGTGGGAATTGAAGCACTCAAGGACATGTATGTAACAGATCCAGATTTTGGCGACATCTACAAGGTATGTATGGAGTTTGGTGAAAGATACAATGTTGATTTTCCTGATTTTTTGATACAAGACAGACTTCTTTTCAAAGGAGGACAACTATGTGTACCCAGGTGCTCTATGAGGACAAACATTATCAAAGAGAAGCATAGTGGAACAATAGGTGGACATTTTGGTTTGGATAAAACCTTAGAATTGGTTAGGAGGTACTACTATTGGCCTAAACTTCAGACTAATGTTAGCAACTTTGTGGAAACATGTGTGATTTGTCAAAGGGCCAAAGGAAGGACTAAAATGCAAGACTTTATCAACCCTTGCCAATACCATCTAGACCCTAGGAAAGCATAACGATGGATTTTGTAATGGGGCTGCCACAGACACAAAAGGGGCATGATAGTGTATTTGTTGCAATAGATAGGTTCAGCAAAATGGCTCACTTCTTACCATGTAAGTCAACCAATGATGCTTCTCATATTGCAGATCTCTTTTTCAAGGAAGTCAAGGATTCACGGGCTACCTCTCAACATAGTTTCAAACAGGGATGTGAAGTTTGTAGAACACTTTTGGAAAACTTTATGGAGGAAACTTGGAACCAATTTATCATTCTCATCAACCTACCACCCTCAAACTGATGACCAAACAAAGGTAGTTAATAGAACATTGGGCAATTTGTTAAGAGCACTCACAAGACAACATGCAGCAAAATGGGATGTAATCCTACCCCAAGCTGAATTTGCATATAATGACTCCATCAATAGAAGTACAGGAAAGTCACCATTTCAAGTGGTGTATGGAATTCATCCTAGAGGGATCTTTGAGTTAAGAGATATGAGTTCACAACAAAAAGTTAGTGCCCAAGAAGAAAAATTTGCTACAGCCATAAAAGAAATTCATGATGAAGTCAAAGCACAACTCCAACAAACCTCTGACAAGTATAAGAAGCATGCAGATCAAAAACGGAGACACTTAGAATTTGAAGTGGGAGATTTAGCATGGGCAAATTTCAAGAAAGAGAGGGCTACCAAAAGGTAAATCTACCGAAGCTTATGATGAGAAAACTAGGTCCTTGTCAAATATTGAAGAAGTTTGAAACCAATGCTTATGAGATTCAATTGCCACCTGAGATTGGCATCTCTCTCCCATCTTCCACATAGCAGATCTCACAACATTCAAGCACCCAATGAAGAAATTGATACAGGACAGATTGCTGATACAAAAGACATTCAACGTCTCCCATTTAAGAAGACACCATAGCTAGAAAGGATACTTGACACCAAAGTCATAAAGCAAACAAGAAGATGGGAGTCCAAGCGGTATTTGGTAAAACTCAAAGGTTATTCGGATGTAGATGACCAAACAAGATATCACGAAGCAGGGTACCACTCTACAAGAGCTCATCTCAAGTGGGCTTGAGATAACATTTCTTGGGGAGTACGGTGCAGAAGCACCCACAAAGTTATTTTGGACATGATTTTTGCACGAGCCGACTTTAGGAATTTATTCTAATTTTGTCATTAGGATAAAATCTTTTCTTGGGATTTGTTCAAACCATTGTGGGGCATTCTTCCCTATTCTATATTGATCTATAATATTTTGTAAGCCATTTTCCTATTTTGCAATAATCTAGAATGTTCTGTAGACCGTCCTAGCAAGTATAAATAGAATTTTTAGGTTTAGGTTTAGGTCAAGTTTCTGGATACGAAGTTACAGGAAAAAGAAATCTTTAGGAGAGCAAGTGTATATACTGTTCATTTGATGAATCAATTAGAAGAATATTGTTATCTATCTCTTTATGGTGCTGGTTCCTTTTGTTTTTGCTTCTGTTTAGATAATCTCTACATCAGCTCTTCATGACAATTTTAAGAAGGATGCTCACAACTAGAGGTGCATCAATAGCCGAGCATTTCAACATGTATAGCCTCTTGAAATCAAAGTTGTATCACAATTTTATCATTTTACATAAAATATTATCAAGTTTTCACTTTAATTTATAAGTCTAACTCTATAATTTTGCCTCAATAGATTACCAATTAATCTTCTCGTCAACAAAATCGGACAACAAACTCCTTTACCCACTCAATGAACTGCAACTGATAAATCAAAAAATCCAAGAAATTATTGTATGCACATATCAACTTGTGACTTCTTGCACACAAACAAAATGACTACAAGGGACATCAAAATTGTGGGATGTAAAGCCAAAGAATACTAACTTCACAATTTTCTCTAGGATTGAAGTCAAAAGATACACCAACTTCATTATGGCAGCGCTGAGTTTACATGCTATTGTCTAAGGCAGATATATATGTAAATTAAGAAGGCTGGGATCAAAATATAACTTTTGTTTTAAGAGCCAGCCCCTTCGAAGAATTGCTACCTTTTGGAGTGCTCTAAATAGGAACAAGTCATCCCTTCCTTTGTAAACACCATTCCTCTCTATGTGGTCACCTCTTTAGAGAGGACTATAATAAATTGAAATATATTCAATTAATTAAAGAGACCCACCTGTTTCAATAATAGGTGTCCCTTTGGGGCAAGTCATCTCTCTTTGGAGAAATCGCACCTTTTGGGTATGGTATAAAAGGAGATAAAATGGTGATTGGAAGAACAAGCCTTGCAATCAATTATCACTTGATTTGGAGCAGATGAAGAGCATATTTTGAGGAAATATATGTGATGGATTAACAGGAATGCAATGATAATTTGAGTAGACCAAGAATAGAAAATATAAAGGGAATGCAGATTTTATGGGAAAACAAATATAAATAACCAGTCTTAGAAGAGCGGATATCTTAAGCATAACAGTAGATATGTGAATATGGTACATGCAGATCTAAAAAGGAAGAAAATTAGATTTGAAATTAAGGTAGAAAGAGCAGTTAATTTAGAAAGGGCGCCTCTTTATGAAGAGAGAGATCCTTAGTAAAGGTTGTGACTCTATGTTTCCCTTTTGAGGGAGGAAGGAAGAACGGAGCATAGGAAGGGTTAAAGGAAAAAGAAAGAAGTGGGAAGAGAATTAAAAAAGTAACACTCTCAAAGGGCAGAAATGATGGAGGGTTTCGACTCTTTCAAAAGGAGGAAATTGTGAAAGTCTGTGAGCCTGGGAAAGGGCAGAGATGAAGAAAAGGTGAAATTCTCCCCCACAGTGGAAGATATAAAGGAAAGACGGTTTCAATCATGGAGGATCCAAGGGAGATCAATTTGGGAAACAATATAATATTCTCAAAGGGAACAATATATTATTTCTTACTCGCTCGATGTCTAGATCTTTTATTCTGATTTCTAATTCATCTTCCTTCCCTTTCCCAACAGTAAGTCTGTCCTATAATAATCCCCAAAAATGGGTTAAAAGGTCATCCACAAAAAAGATACAGCCCAACCTTATTGACAAGTCCCTCATAAAAAATTTACTGAAGACTTCCTTTCAAACAAACCAACACCCTCCTTTTTTTAAAAAATAAGTGCCCGATAAGCTTTCTAACATGACCAGTGACGCTGGCACTGCAAAAACCCTCCTTTTATTATAAATTGCTGTCCTTGTGTTACCAGCAATAGATCATAGGCAATGTTTAATTAATAATCAAGGTTGCAAACTAAGTGTTATTCCCTTTAACCCTGGGGCATCCCATTCCTTCAGTCACCTAAGCGTTATTAAATGCAACCCATGATTTGCTTTTTATTTGAGGCATGGTATCTTAGTTTGCAGGGGCATGACAATAAACTAAAACAAGTGTCTGTGAATTTCCTCATTTCATCAGTCATGATTCTCCATTTTATATGCTACACAACTCAAAAAGCATCAACACTAATCAAGATACCTGTCGCGAGCTGAAAATGACAAAACAAAGAACTGGTATGGATAAAAAGGCTACTCATTTCATGTAACCTTGATTACTTCTCTGTCTCCCTCTCTTGTATAATTGTCACGTAGATGTTCCTCAACTAAACATCAAATGGAAAAGTCTATCCCATCTCTCAAACCATTGTACAAAACTTTGCATAATACAATCTTGCATCACACTTCTAGCATGACGATGCATTGTCTTTGATTTCTCTTTGTCTTTGCACCCTAATTGTTATTGTTGTTCTGCTCTATCTCTTCCAAATTGTTTCTCCACAAGACATTTTAGAATCTGTTTAGTGTGCTGTTCCCCTAATCTCCAGGTCCAAGATCACAATTTTCCCATTTATATATGGATAAAAAATATGAAGAACAAAACTGTGCTACAAATATTCAAAATGAAATGAGAATTGGTTCAAAATAGAAAGAATGGATTCCTGGATGTCGGGGTTGATAAAGATTTTATAGATAAAAGTTAAACTATTATTGAACAAAAGGAATTTGTCATTTGTTTCTTTTTCAAGCATAAAGATGTGTAATGTTACAATTCATAGTTGAAATTTAATAGACAAATAATGTTCATATAAAACAAGATTCACAGTTGCCACACGCATTTATTTCCCTAGATGATGTCCTGAACTCAAAGTTAAAATACACATCATCAAATCTGTGAAACACCGAAGCAAGAGACTCGTTAAACTGAAACGCATCTCAGCATCAGGGTCACAGATCAGAAGGCAGAGTGAGTCAGGAATAATGTTAAAAGGTTACAATATAATGGACAGAAATAGTTTTGGGTTTTCTAAAAGCCCTTTCCTTTTGTAGCTAATTCTTCTAGCCAGAGACAAGCTACCATCAAGTTCCTAGAGACAGTTTTGTGTAGGCCCAAGTTTGTTTGTTTCTCGCAACATAGAGAGATAAAGACACATGCACACAAATTTAGTTTTTTACTCATACAGTTAAGTGTGCAGAAGCAAACAATTGTATTAAATTGAGGGATGTATTTTGGTCTGTTGCATCAATGATGTAGAAGTGTGTAGTGGTGTGTGTATGCCTTGAATACATGCACGCATTGTGTTATGTCTTGGGGATGTGTTTATGCGCACATACATCTATGGTTTACAAGGGTGTAGGCTTGTTTATGAATACAGACAAATATGAATGCACATTTTTTTGTATGGGTGTGCATTGTACAGAACACACACATTAGACATACATATGTTTATATACACACACAACCATCTATAACATGTTCATAGTGCATGTATAAGTATAGATGTGTTTAAAGGTAATGGTAAATTTGAGATGAAGGGCGACCGAAATGCCAATTTAAGCTACAAGAAACCCCTGTTGGAAGCTATATATCCATTGTGAATCTGCGCTGTAAAAGAACGAGATCCTTAGAAAACTATTCGAAATTCAAAGACAATGCGTACGAGAATGTTGTAAGAAACTTTATCACAATGCATTGCAGTAACTGTGAGTGATCTATATATGGATGGCAGGATCAGCCAACAGGTACAAAAATTTACTAATAGAAACAACTATGAAGTAATTTGTGCTTGTTAATTGAATCTTGTACGATAATGTGTACATGATAGTTTGACAGTTCATTACAATGGTAATAAAAGCTTCCGGAAAAACTGCATTAATTCTGTTCATATCAATGTTTTGGATCTCATTCTTGATCCATCATGATAACAAATGATAGGCGGTGTTGAAAAAAATTTAAAATAGGTTAATAAGATTTACATCAACATTTGGGATCACTCTTCGTGATCAATTATCAGGATGAAAACAAATGAGAGGAGGAATTCCAGAAGAAGTTAATAAACATACTGCCAAAGAATGCCATGAAAGGCACAGACACTAATAAGGCGAAAAAAGAGGGGGCAAATACCATAAAGTTGATAACAGGTCAATATGTGAGAAGTTTATTGCTACACAACTATAAGGTTAATTAATAACGAATAAGAATTATATATGGAGACAGAATTGCTCTACCATATTTCAAAGGTAAATTGGTGTGAGAGAGAAATGGTTGTGTGAGTGAACTAATAATAAGATGAGTAAAGAAAAAGCAAATGAACCTGTGAAAGACTTCCAAAGACAGAGAGCAATTGCGCCTTGGCCAAGAAGTTGGGATTACTCAAAATCTTGCAGATTTTAGGACATAGTCGTTGGAAGGCGTGAAGAGGAGGGTCCTTGGCATTTTCAATGAGTTTTGCAAGGCACATTGCAGATCCACTCTGCACACTTTTGGTTTGCTCCCCCATAGCCTCAAACAGGGGCTTCACAAACACGGACACGAGGGAAGCGCCCGCCCCGTTCGCATGAAGATAGTGGGCTGCCAGGACGCCCATTGTCGCATGGCAGGCTTCCCGCACGCTGGAATCAGGGTCCTTGAGCCTTTTGACAATGTGGATCACTATTTTAGTCAAATGAGGAGAGACTAAATCAGTGTGGGTACTCGCCATAGTACCCAGCAACTTTACACATTCCTTGCGGACGATGCCCTTGTGCTGGAAATCTGTGTCATAGAGGCAGTTGAGGCACACAATGATGCCCTCTGGAGTGAGGCCCTCAATGATTTTCTCCAAGTCCTCCATTGCTATTTGTTGGGTATCCCGATCTGCAAGCTTGTTGAGAGAAGTGAGGATTCTCTGCTTAAGCTCTGTCATGGCAAAGTGCGTCATTAGACCTCCAGATCTACTGCTGCTAACTGAGGCACCCCGACCCTTCGGTTGCTTCGCTGGTGGCTGCAGCGGCTGCTGCTGTGGCGGTGTCGCCATTTCCTGGATTCCTTTCGAATTCTTTCTTGTCTTTCTTACTTATATTCAGGAATGTGTGAAAATATTGAAATGAGGAACATTTGTTTCGCCACTCAATCCTACCAGGGAAATCAGTGAAATTTGTTTTCCCCGCGCAGTACTGGAATATAGAGGACGGAGAGAAAAGGACTCGTTATTGTCATGCCACCAACAGAAGATCAAATGTCATTTCTTTGGCCTTCGTGGAGTTATGCTTAAGTCATTAAATTGCTTTTAGAAATTCAAAAGTTAAATAGATAACCTTTACATGTCTTAAATATATCTATTTTAAGATTTGTTTTGTCAAGTGAGTTATTTTTTCATACATGTATTTAAATATTTTTATTTTGAA
Organism: Cupressus sempervirens; assembly: GCA_028749045.1. Classification (NCBI taxonomy): domain Eukaryota; kingdom Viridiplantae; phylum Streptophyta; class Pinopsida; order Cupressales; family Cupressaceae; genus Cupressus; species Cupressus sempervirens. The sequence continues at coordinate 350,240,402 of CM053788.1, forward strand.
TTTAAATAAATAATTTATTTATGTTAAATATATAATTATATTAAAGTGTTTAAATAATTATGAACATAAATTATTTTTTATCTCAATTTAAACTAAAAGGGATAAGTTTTGGTTAATATCTTAAGAGTTATATTTCACTTCTTGTTATTATTCTACAACATTATAACTAGTATACTTGTTTTATAACTAGTATACTTATTTTTATAACTGGTATACTTGTTTTTATATTTTTCTAACTCGCATACTTCTTTGTGTAGCATTCTAACTAGCATACTTGTCTTTATAGCATTCTAATTGGCATAGTTGATTTAAATGTGTGTATGTGGATTTTAAATGTATTTAACATTCATATATACTAATAATTTTCCATGACTAAGGTCCAAGGGTTAAAATGATAGTGATATATAGTTTGGGTCCATGAATGAGGTCCAAGGGTTAATAGTGATATATGTAATCACCTAAAATTGGTCTTTTGAAATAGATGCCCCTAATCATATTTATCAATCAAAAATCATGAAAGTCCTACCCAAAAGGCATCTCTATTTCTACCACTTAATCTAATCCAAGTATCAAATTGCATAAAATCCTTAACTTGGAATAATCATCACGGATCTATTAATTCCTAAATATCAATACTAATTGGTAGTTAAATTGTCCTAAATCAATTAATTTAATTCAATGTCTTAGCACATTAATTAAATTGAACCCATTTGTTAATTACACATGAAAAGTGAATTAGTTGGATTAAATTAAATTAAAATATCAATTATTGGATTTAATATTCATAAATTGAGAAAATCTATTTATTCAGGATATATATTCAATTATTCTCTAAAAATGTTCTACAAAATCCTAAATGTGAGGAAAAAGATGAATTTAAATAAATCAATCGATCAAAAAAGGTGACAAATCAATTAACTCAAAATCATAAATAAGCTTTCTAATTAGATAGATCAGTGAACTCCTCAAATCACTCCAATCATGAAAAGGTGATAAGGTTGTTAACTAAGCTTCTCAGATCTAATTGCTTTGTTAACTCTCCTAATTGATCTATTAACCTCTTTGATTGATTTCTAACTCAATTTTGACTCATGCTAAACTTAGTCTTGACTGATTAGTTAACGTAGTTCTAACTCAACTTTGATTTAACTCTAGGATTTCTATAAAAGGAAGACTATCACCTTTCATTTGAATATGTACAATTGAAGAGTAAAGACACACTATTGGAATTACTTTGGAGATATTATGCATCAAGCTTGAAGATCATTATTATTGCTTTATCTTGTTATCATTTAGACTTATTTTACATACTAGAAACCTTGACTTTGTAAGAGATTGACTCTTTGAGAGGCAAGGAAAGGTAAAAATTCACTTGACTCATCTACTAGTGAGTGGATTATGATGTTCTCTCTTTGAGAGAATCATAACCTAGAAGCCCTTAGACTTGTTAGGAGAGGAGTTAGCTCGATGATAAACATGTTTTGTGTATATGGGTGAAGAAAAGAGGATAGAGGAGTATGTTCTTCTCCTTTTGGAGAATTAGAAACTTTGAACCCTTCAATCTAAGCCAATCAGTATCAAGAGTCGCCTTTAGCAGGCCTATCGGATGAGGGAAAAATCTCTCTTGGAATGAATTAAGTGAGCACACACCTTTCATCAATGATTCCAACTCATTTTAATAATTTTTGTACAGTCCAAAGATGTAATGGGCACCCCTGGATGTCCCAAAAAACTAAACCAAATTGCTGAAAGGAATTATGTCAAACAGTTTGCATTCAACTTCTTATTTCTCCGTTTAATGTTTTAAACCCCTTATAATTTCGGAAATCAAACATTTATTGTTTGTTGTGTTTCGTGCATGGAATTGGTATCATACAACATAAACAAGAAAGCAACTACAATGATATGCAAAGTGGAAATGAACTGTTGCTAATAAAATGTTATTTTCAGAATTCATAAAATCAAATACATAGCAGATTTATCAACTCACTAATTACTTCAGCAATATTGTCATAATACTCCAGCCCATGCTTACGAACTTGCTGCTACAATACTTTGTCCTCCAATCAGTCCACTACCTTCATAATACCATTCCCTCCAAGCGGCATAAGCGTCGGACAAGTAGTGAAGAAGATATGAGCAAAATATCTAATCTGCCTGTAGCCGGAAATGCAACTAAACTGCCTGATAATGAAGCCAATAAGAAAGAATTCCAAAGGCCAAACCCCAAGGGAATGACGTCTAGAATGTTACAAGAGAGGATAGATGTCCTCAAATGCCAAAAACAAAGCTGCAACTCACACACCAATTTCTTCTCATATTCAACCTGTCTAATGAAGCCACAAATGCTTCTTTTTATTCTATTCCCACGGGTCCCCTCAACTCATATGGGCAATGTGGGATAAAAGATGTGTAATATAAAACGTATATTAAAATACCCCTTATGTCTCCCTTGGGTACACATCACCATAAAATAAATATTAAAGTAACACTTTAATATTTTACAATTAAATTAGACGTTACTTTAATAAAACTTCAGGCATTAAAATGTATTAGCAATCGGACTCCGAATAATGCGAGTGATAGCTCATCGGAAAGCTCTCACCGAGGAGTATCGAATCCAATCACCAAAATTGACCTGCACTGTGTCCTGCCGACTTACTAAAAATAGTAAGTATGCCTGAAACTAAGTAAATCAACTTCGTTTTGGCCCAAACTGGAAATGACTAGGCCAAAACACTCCAAGATCCCATTAAACCCTTCGTTAGCCCTCGGGACCATGTAGAACAAGGCTAACGCGCACACACTTGGTCAACTGCTAAAATGGGGACATTACAAAAGACTCCAAAACCGTGTTAATTCCATCCTCTTGATTCGAGATTATCGCATAACCTGAGGATTCCCTTTTCATTGTACTAAGCAGTGTCGCTTCTAGCATTGCTTGCTGACGGTGTACACATATCAGTGTTAGTATGGCTAAGAAGCCTCAATATCACTTGTCTAAACATTAGAGGGTAATGTGAATAGAAGCCTATCAAACACTCTTTAGATAATTGCTACCTAGTACACCTCTGAAAGGGGGCATAATCTTTGTGCAAAGAGGACAAGAATCTCTCCTTTAGATCCTCACCATAGGTATAAACTTGGATGCTTGAAGGTGAGCTATGACACTAGCCTTATTGAGTCTTTGGAAACACCCAAATGTGGGTGTCGTTTAGGGGCTAACACAACTACATGAGGTGAACTTATACACATAAGATGTGAGACAAAGGTTTTGCCTTCTCTACCATTTTGTTTCTAGGAATGGTTGTGTCTTTTGAGTCTACACTTGTCCAAACTTGTCAAAATTGTCTAATTGAATCCAAACTTGGCAAAACTAAGCCCCTTTTGTCCAAGTTTCTTTGTCCTTGGATATGAATGTTTATGACTATTGTTTGTATCACTATCTGTTGTCTAAACAATCTGAAAAATACTTGGATTAGTTAAGAAATTGTCAAATTTACCTCAAAAATTGTGTAAAGTTAGAAATTATCCTCAATTATTGTTTGGTCCTCTAAGAAATGTCGCATGAGCTAGGATTTTAGATATTGTTGTCCTTTTTTGTCATCTAGGAGCCCACCTAGAATTGTCTAGAACCAAGTTGTTTGTTGTATGAACTTTGCTCATTTGCTGTAAAAATTGTCAAATAAACTTATCTAAATATTGCAAGACATCATGCAAGACCAGTAAAATCTCATCTGGGGTTACATACTATCGTTTGATCCTACAAATTGGCATACAATAATACTATGTCAAAATAGTTAAACCTTGTCAAAATCTACAAATTATCGTCTAGAACTGAATTTTATCATCTAACTGAATATTTACTTGTACAAGACAAGCATTTTCTCATCTAATAATGCAAACCCTTAGATGAACCTATTTGAAATTTACAAAAGAAAGCTTCAAAATTCACTAGTTGGGTCCTTTGATAGGTCTAATCACTTTCTGGGTGTCATTTATACTTCCCCATGTCTACAACAATCAAATGTGGAACTACATATATCAACTCAAATTCAGTCAAGCATCCTAATTCACGTGCAAACTAATCTCAACTTTTCCATCTATCTACTATTACCTATTGTGTTGACACTCCTATTGTTTTGAGAGTCACTTATCTAGGCTAGCAATCCATTCTTTGACAACTCACACCTTGGTTATGCTTCACCTAACTACTTATCCATGCATACTTAGATGAGACTTGAACACACTCTAGATCTGCAAACCTACCTAATGTTGTTACACGTCCTTACTGATTGTTGAGACTAGGAGTGGTAGAAATTTCACCACAAAAAAAGCTAGGAAAGGAAAGGGTCCTGCACTGTTGTTGATATAGTCTAGCGAGGAGTCCTCTTGATCTCCATCATCTGAGAAGACTCCTTATGTAAAATGATCTTTTAGCAAAAACTCTAACAAAGCATGTAACACACTTTTCAAGAACGATCCACATATAGAATCTTTGGCGACTCATCTCATGAACCAACATGCATCACCAAGAGCTAGACACGTAGACTATCTAGGCCAAACATTGATATACTAGTATGACAACCCACAAAAATAATGTCAAATCATGATCATGAAAAAATGAGGAACTAAGGAGAACCAATAAGGATCACAATGAGAACAATATTCTTGGAGGTTCAAAAGATGAGGAACTACCTCTTGAAGAAATTAAAAAATGTCAAAGTAGCAAAAACTTTCGTAAAATGATGAAACAAGAAAAGGAAAGACCTCCTTGAACTCTCTCTAGAAGGGAAAAGAAACTAAAATATCTATTATTACCAAAGAAATGCAAGCTATGCAAGCGAAGATGCAACAAATGATGAAACAAAAAGATAAACCTTCTAAAAAATACACGTTGGACAACATTTGTCCATTTCCTTTTGACAAAAACATGTTCATGCCTCCCTTCCCTAAAGGAGTGGAGATGTAAAGATATGACAAGTAATTATGTACATCAAACTCCCAAGACCATCTGAGACAATTATGTTCTTTTTCCATGGAGTTCATACATGATCAATCCTATCTTATGTGCTTGTTCCCATGCAGTTTGGGTTGACAAGCTATCGAGTGGTTCTTTAGGTTACACACTAGGATCAAAATGTTTGATGAACTTGCAAAATTGTTTTTAAAACAATATTCATACACATCCAACATTTTTTGACAACGTCAAAACTTTGCAATATAAAAAAAAGGAGAACCTTTCTTAACATTCCTTCAAAGATGGAGGAGGGTATACTCTAAATATTATTGACAAATCCCAGAGGATGAAAGACTATAAAATTTCATCAATAATCTCATCCTTGAATTGAATTACAATCTACAATCAAAAGGACCCTCTACTTTCGATGAAATGACTAAAAATGTCATGCAAATAAAGGATGCCATATTCAAGAAAGGAGAGATATCCTTATTTAAGGAATCTAATCAAGGATCTAGTATTAGCAATGACAAAAACAAATATTAGAACAAAAATTTGGATGTTGTGAATCATGGTGTTATAGATATGGTAACTCCTAAAACAACTAAAATTGTATTCAATTTGACAAGCAACATACAGGCCACCAAGGCTACAAAAAAGACTACCTCCGCATCCAAGACATCTAGAAACATCTTTAAAGAAAGATCTTAGGAACAAACACCCAAGCTTGATTTTACACCTCTGGGAGAGCCTCTCGAAATGGTCTTTAAAACACTTATGCAAAACTAGATCGTCACTTTTCTAGATGATTCTAGATCATATGACTTGAAAGTGAAGCCTGAGTGGTGGAACAACAAGGATTATTGTTAATACCATTAGAAAAAATATCAAAAGAAAAGTAACTACATAAAACTAAAACATACTATCCAAGACCTCAAAGATTCTAGAGATGTGTGGTCAATGAACATAACATGAATGTTGATCATAGAGCATTCAAAGAACCATTTCCCAAATACAAGAAAGGAGAAGGATCAAAACCCACAAACAACACTAATGTGAACTACATGTTGTAGAGCTATGGAAGTTAGTATCTAAAGAAAATTTAACAACAGTTATAACATTCACAAACTAAAAAATAAAACTCACATATAGACTAGACAAAAGGAAGTACAAAAGAGAATGCAAACTGAAGGGAGAGCACCGAACAAGCCTCCTTGATTGTGTAGATGTGTCCAATGATAGGGATGTATACATGAATGTGCTTCAAGCCTTCAATCAATGAGAACCTTCAAAAGGATGAAACATGGTGTATAGGGTGAGTGAGGATTCCTGCATGGTAAGAGTGTAATTCAATGATTTGTTCTTCAAAGGGGCATTATGAGTTTGCATGAATGTTGATTATGAATTTTTAAGGGAGGGGGTTTCATTTATAGGCCAAGGATGTGAGGATGGAGGGCCATGATGCAAGGATGGAGGAAGGATGAGGGAGGGCTAGGATGCAAGGAAAGGGAAGTACATGGGTTGTGTTTCTTCAAATCCATGGCCTTGTGACAAGTTTCACAAGGGTATTAAATGTGAGGGGATGGTCAGAGTGAAGGTTCAAAGGGAGTTATGAGGGAGGAGTGTGGAAGAGGGATGTAAGAGGCCTTAAAGAGCCTTCAAGTCATGTAAGAGCCTTAAAGTCCTTTCGATAGGAATGTAAGAAGGACATGATAGAACTTTGACTTTGCTTTGGTTTAGGACTTATTAGTCCTTGGTTAAAGTTGTGCACATGCTTAGGGAGGGGATTAGGCTTAGTTTAGGAGGGAACTAGGATGCAAGTGGCATGTTAGTTGGCTAAGTGAGGTTAGCATGGGTGAATGGGTTGGATTTAGCTAATGATAGGGATTTAGGAATAGTTAGAGGTTGGAGATTGATTTCAAACAATATATTAAATCAAAGGGGATTTTAGGGGTTAAATTAAATAGATTTATGAATTTATTTAATTTAATGGGAGAATTGGGATTTTAATTGATAATTAGACTTTTGGCAGTCATTTGATTTTATCAATTGGGCTATAGTTGATTAAATGAATTATTTAACTAGGGATTGACATTGAATTAATCAAATAGTTAATATTTAATTAATGATGCCTTAGAAGAAAACTAAATTGGATTTACTTAAGTGATGTAATTAGAATTAGGTGTCTATATTTTGCCTCTCTTTGAGATAGTGTTGGAACAATATTATTTCTAAGAAGTTTGAAGATAGACGACATGAAGAAGATTTTTAAAGCAACAATGTAGCCCCATTCACAAATCAAAAGAGGAGAGACTGGACTATGTAATGCCTCCTCGAGAAGGTGGTAGAGAGAGAAGACGAGGCCCAATGACTTCTTGAAAAGTTCAAGAATATGGGGTGAGAAGGAGGATGTAGATTGGCTAAGAGAGGAGTGGACAAGACTTCAGACTCTCACTATGGGAGAATGAGACAAAAGAGAACCATGTGTACAAGAATAACCATGGGTTAAGAAATCAGGTTTGAGATGGGGTCGGGGGGGATAGATGTAAAGGAGATCGAGAACTAGGGATACTATGAAATTGGTAGAGTGGTTGGATCATGATTATAGGGTTGGTTGGATTGGATGCTTGGATAGGATTATAGAAAAATGGATTTTGTTTCTGTGGAAGTGAGGTGTGAAGGAATTCATTGAAGTTTGAGTGTAGGGGTGTTCCAAAGGGGAGAATTGCCATGTAGTTAAGCACTTATTTTGATATAGGAATATTGGAGACATGCCAAGGTTGCAAAGAACATCAAGGCCTTTTCACCAATATTACATAGGACTAACGTGAAACAAACACACAAGGATTGTCCTAGCATCACATGTGAATCCTAGAGGAATCAGAGTGGAAATGATACTGGGTAACCCACAAGAAAATGATATTTCCCAAGCACACCATGTGATCACATGTTTGGAACATGCAAGGCTCACATCTGACTAACTCACAAGCATAAAAGAAAGAGACAAAAAGACTTGATCAAGACCTTGCTCTCGAATTGCCCCATTTGCAATCCACCATGATATAAAAGATCATGGTGACCTTGAGGAGGGAACAACTAAATTGCTTGGAAAAGATAATCAAGAATCAAATTTGAAATCCAATATTGAAAGAAAGATTAAAGCTATAGAAAATAACCTTTTGCTAAAAAGATCAGGAGGATGGGAGACGTACGAACCAAGATCAGATGAGAGGAAAGTTGTATCGTACAAGGGTCTATTGGTGGTATCTAGAGTGGTGATGGGATTTAGGAAAACTAAAACTTTTAGGACAATGTTGGGATGACAAAGGATCTTGCAGGAGGACTTTTTAAAATGCATAGCTAAGAGAACTATAGATTCTGATCAAATGCGAATTGACATGAAGAGGTGAGAGATGTACAATGATACTGAGCTAAGGACTGATGATCAAGGAATATATAGCTAATAGACCAAAGTATTTACAAGGGAGTACCATACAAAATCTCAATATGATAAGATAATAGAGTTGATATGATATAATCCAATGTGAAAAAGCTCAGGATGAGGAGATAGTGGCATTCGTTGATACGAGACGTCGATTATAATATAGGGGTATGATACATGAATATAATACAAGTGATAGGATATAGAGATATTATACATGTGAGAATGCCATGATATAATACACTATTCTGATTCAATTTTGAAGTTCAAGAATTGGGATAGTGGTATTGATAGTATCGTGATGTGATGTTGGAACATTATGGGATCATGGGGAGATGGGTAAGTAGATGGGGTGAGAGGATGAGAGGGTGTGGATCATTGATAGATAATGAAAAATCCAAGTACACATGACACCTATTGCTAGGTTTTTACCAAGGTGCCTATCCAAGGCACTTGAATTGCCAAGTTTTCACCATTGGATGCTTGTTTTTCTTTACTATTTTCTTTTGCTTTTTGGATATTTTGATTTTTTAGTCTTTTTGCAGGATTAGCAGGATACACTGAGGATCTTAGGCATATAACTTCTTGAGGTGAATGATGTTGGTGGGATCATTTAGTGTTTCACCTTCAAGTGTTGATAGTTGATATGCTCCTGAACCAAAAGATGTTGTGACAACATATGGACCGAGCCAAGTGGGTTCAAACTTGCCCTTCTTCTCATGATCTGCCTAGACTTTCATGTTTTCTTTGAGAACCATATCACGTACTTGAAATTAATGCGGGTGAACCTTCTTGTTGAAGTTGCACTTGAGCTAATCTTGATAGACTACGAGGTGGTCATAGGCTTGTTGCCTTCTTTCATCTGGTAGGTCTAGCTATGTGAGTATGGCGACTTTGTAGTCCTCCTCTGATATTTGTAAGGAGTACAGAGTTGTGCCTTTGGATGTATGGAAGGAGGTGTGGTAAGCCCATAACGCTGGGTTGATTTGCAGATGCCAATTGCGGCCAGAGTCATTGACAAATTTCTTGAGGATTTTGAGTTGGGTTTTGTTACTTGCCTTAACCTGACTATTACCTTGTGGAAAGTATGGGCTAGAAAAATGGTGATGAATGTGGAGGGAGGTGCGTAATTCTTCCATATCGAGGTTTTCAAAGTTACCTTTGTGGTCTGTGAAAATGGTAGTAGGGATACTGAAGCAACATATAATATGATAGAGGATGAATTTAGAATCTTGAACTCCTACAATAGTGACAAGTGGGACAACCTCAACCCACTTGGTGAAATAACTTGTTGTAGTGATTATCCATTTGTGGCATTCTAAAGATAGAGATGTAACAATACCAACAAGATCAAACCCCCAGCATGCAAACGACCATGACAGTGCAATGGGTTGAAGATCCCAAGTCAAAGCTCATATTAAATTTGTACGTTGTTGACAAGTTAGACACCTTTTGATAAACTCGCAAGAATCATGTTCAATGGTAGGCCAATAATATCATAGAAAGAGTATCATTATAACCTCGATGATATAGGGTGTTGTCTATGATAGTGTAGCGGGATCCTCTATGAATGAGGTTTTGGCATTGGGTTCATGTGAGATGAGGGGATATGATACCATTTTCTAGGTAAGCATGAATTTCATGGTATCATGGAGATTAGGGGCCAACCAAGACATGTACTCGTGTTGATTCATCATTCTCATATATGGGCTCATGTAGTTGCTCGACTAAGAATTTGTATCGTGTAGCTTCCTATGGAATCTCCAAGAGTGAACCGATAGTGGCCATTACATCGACAACCTTGTTTTGTAGCCTTGGTATCTATGTGAATTGGATATAAGTGAAATGCTTGTTTAATTGATCAACCAATTCTTTGTAGGGTAGCAACTTGTCATCCTTTGTTTAATATACATCAAGTACGTGTTTGATAATCAATTGTGAGTCTCCAAAGACTTGTAGTTTTGTGATGTTCCATTCAACTATTGTCTTAAGCCCTGCAATTAGAGCTTTATACTCTAAGATGTTATTGGTGCATTGGAATCATAGCTTGAATGCTTTGGGAATGTAGTCACCTTGAGGGGTAACCAATAGTATGCCTACTCCTGACCCATGGGAGGTATAGGATCAATCAAAATATAACTTCCATGATGGTTGTTCTTTTATCATGTAGAGATGTTCATTAGGAAACTCCATTACTAGAGGATAAGCATCAACTAATGGTGCATCAGCCAAATGATCTGCTATAGCCAATCCCTTAACTGCCTTTCTATTCATATACTAGATGTCAAATTCACTAAGGAGTATGACCCATTTGACCAAGCAATCTATGAGTGTTGTGTGTGGTAACATGTATTTCAAAGGATCAATCTTGGAAATGAGGTGCACTGTATGACTCAACATGTAATGACAAAGCTTATGAGTGGCAAAATCCACAACTAAACAAGCTTTTTCCATAGGAGAGTAATTAAGCTCGTAGCCAACTAGAGTGCAACTGATGTAGTATATGACTCTTTCTTTGCCTTTGTCATCAAGTTGTGCTAGAAGTGTGCCTAACATTGTTAGAGTAGTTGTTATGTATAGTATTAATGGCCTCTCGGCAACTACTAGAACTAAGATAGGTGGATTGGCCAATAATTTCTTGATTTTCTCAAAGTTGCGCTAACATATATATGATCCCATCTAAAATTATGGTCTTTATTGAGAAGATGTGTGAAGGATTGGAATTTATCTGCTAGCTGTGAGATGATCTGTCTTACTGATTGCAACTTTTCTTGGAGACAACGAAGCTATCATAGTGTTTTCGGAGGAGGCATGTCCATGATGGCTTTGACCTTCTAGAGGTTGATCTCAATGCTATGTCGTGATACAATAAAATTCTAGGACCTTGCTAGATATGACACCGAAGATACATTTCTTGGGATTTAACATGAGGCGATACTTTGTTAATCGATCAAATAATTCTTCAAGGTGAGACAGGTGATCTAGGGAATTTATAGATTTAACCAAGATTTCATCGACATAATCTTCAAAGGTTTTATGGATAAGATCATGGAAGATGACCATCATAACTCACTGATAGGTTGCCCATGTGCTCTTTAACCCAAATGGCATCATGTTGTAGTAAAAGGTCCCCCAAGGGGTAGTGAATGTTATCTTATGTTGATCTTCGTCTACTATCTATATTTGATTGTACCCTGAGAATCTATCCATGAGTGATAAGAGTCTGTGGCTAGCAATGAGCTCCACAATCATGTCAATATTTGGTAAAGGATAATCATCTTTTAGACAAGCTTTGTTGAGATCTCTAAAATATGTGCAGATTCTAATATCACTAGAGGGTTTCATGTTTGGTACCATGTTGGAAATCCAGTTTGAATAATCAACTTGATGGATGATCTTTGCATCTAGCATATTTTCTAATTCTGCTTTTACTAGTAGAGCAACCTTGGGATGCATCTTGCAGAGTTTCTACTTGACTAGCTTGACTTTTGGATCTACTGCCAAAATAGTGCACCACTAATTGAGGATCTAGTCCTGGCATGTCTTGATAAGACCATGCAAATTGACCAATGTTTTCCTAAAGTACCTCAATGAGAAGATCTGCTTGTTCTAATGGTCAAGATGTTGCAATGTATGTGATCTTGCGTGTCTCAGTGAGACTGACGTTGACTGGTCTAGTATCCTCAATCAAGATTGATGATACTATAGGACTTTGATCTTGTGAAATCTTTGTCCACAAGTGTTTTAGAGGGATTTTCACCATTAGATATGTCCTTTATTTGCATTTCATTTTTTTAATGATCCAATGGTGCTCTAGAAGAGTTTTCACCAGGGGATACTTTTCTTTTTCTTTTTGGATTTTTATTTATTTTATCTTCATCATTTTTGTGACTCGAGATTTCATCCTCCCCAAAGTATGTAGACATAAGTTGATGGTGGCTTCAGTTTCTTGTGTTGTAATTTATCCCCGATGAATCTTAGGAGCACGTGCTCCATAGAGAAATTATCAACATGGATTAAACTTGGTTGGTTCCAATCAATGAGTTTAAGATAAGTGAGGGTAAGGTCTATGAGGTTGATGGATAATTCACAGACCATAGAGGCTCCTAAGATGATTTCATCAAGGAAAATATCATCATAGGCTTTCTTTTCAACTTCTTCAAGGATGTCTTCAACTTTGAGTAGGTCATGCTGGATGTTTAAAAAGGTATGAACATCCTTAGTAGTGCCCCTAATTGTGGGGTGTCAATGGCCTAGACCTTTCTTCTTTTCCTCTTTGTATGCTTCTACTAGTTGTCTAATGCTTGACCCCTCTTTTCCTAGGCCACCACCTCGATAATCCCACTTTTTAGTAGCAAGTCATTATGAGCGTGGATATTTCTATTTGAAATAATAAAGGACTTTTTTATCTTTTGGAGGTGGATCTGTGTAAAACATGTGCTGATGTCAAAGGTCATTTCTTCCCCATTGAGGATCTTGTTGGCAAAAATGTGGCAGACCTAAGTTGTTTGAGCTAAGGAATTGTGTCTTTCTTCAATTTGTGATAGGTTTGACGCCCTTGAGTGTGTGGGTTAAGAGGTAAAGCACCAAAATCAAATGCATTTGAGAGACTATATTCACCACAACCTTGGTGGTTGATTTCAACAACGGAGAGTGTGGAAGTGAGGATGGTATCAAGATCATGATAAGTGCTGGAAGAATTAGTGATGGTGGTTCTGACCTCAATTCAAGGGTAATGATTATCATAAGATGCTTCTACTGCATTACAATATGCAAAGGATTATGGGTCTGTGTAGATGGTTATCCCAGTGCCATGATGCAAAAATTTCACATAGTAATGATAAGTGGATGGAATGGCCTTTGTGGCATGTATCCATGGTTAATCGAGGAGGATATTATAGGGTAAGTTAAGATCAACCACATGGAAAATAGTTTCCTAAGTAGCAGGCCCAACTCTGATAGGAAGAAAGGTGGTTCCTTTGGTGGTTCACTCCAAGTTATCACAGGCTTTGATGGTGATGACTTCATTTATGATGTCGGCCTTAATGTACCCTGCTTGTTTGAAAAATTTCAATATACATAGGTTTAAGGTTGATCCATTATCTATCATGACCATTTTGACAATGAAGTTGGAAACCACGATAGTTATGTAGAGTGGAAGGATGTGATCTAGTTCAACTATTGTGATATCAAAGGTTTTGAATGATAATGCATATGGAGTGGAGAGATGGCCTACCAAAATTTGAAATTATGTAGCATTGTTATCAATAGGGACATGAGATTCAATAAGAGCACTATCAAGAATTTCTTTATACAATGGACTAGTTTGGAGTAAATATAGGATGGATATTTGGGCTAGCATGTTCCCAAGATGTTCTAGAATATTGTATTATGTAGTTGAAGGAGTGCGTGCAATATTGAGTCAAGTTATTCGTGTAGTGATTTCACATTGAGTATCAGGTCCTTTGATATTGATTACATTGACAGAGGATTCTACCTTGGATAGTTAGCCAATTAAGCTATCATGGTCTAAGTATGTGGAAGTGTAATCCTATGATCTACCATGATTGTTACCTTGCTTGGTTTGGGTATTGTTTGTTTGGCTGGTATTGTTTGGTATAGGTGCCTTGCCTATTTTTTTTTTGGTGTGTGGTGGGAATGCATTCTGATAGATCAAGACTCCTGCATTTAGAGAGGCTTGTGCTCCCGTTGTGATCTCCTTACGATCAATTAGATCTTGCATATAATCTTTGAGTTGCATGCATTTGAGGGTGAGATGCCCTTTCACACGATGAAATTTGCATAACTCATTCTCTAAGTACCATGGTGCTTTAGATTGATTTGGGGCCAATGGTTGTGTTTGGGGGTAGTGGATGAGATTATCTTTGGCCAATTTGTCAAAAATGACATCTAGTGGTTCCCCCAAGAGAGTGTATACTCAAGACTGTCTTGGGACCTGAGGTTTTGGTCTTGTTGTGATAGTAAGAGCATTGGTTTGATTTGTTGGTCCTTGATAAGTGGGTGCTAGTGTGTTATGTTGATATTGATGTTGTGGAGATTATTGATATGTTTGTTGATAACACACATTGGGTTGATATGATGGTTGTTGTTGTTGAGGTATTGGTTAGTAAGATGAGTTTGACATGCTAGGTGTTGTACCAATCACTTGGACATGTCGAGTGTTAGTGGCACCATCTGTGACAGTATTCTTATTTTTGTCCTAGTATCGTGGTTTGTCATTAGAGTGTCCTCACTCTTAGTTTTTTTTAATGGAGCTTTGTGATACCATCATTGATAAGCTACTGCTCAGGGACCATGCCTTTCTCTTTGATCTCTTTGTATGTTTGTAGATAGTTCATGACCATGTGGTGAGAGAGTCTAGGATGTGCATAGTTAATGAACATTTTAACAAGGTAGCACTCTAGTATTTTGCAAGAAATTCGTGTTGTGAGAGTTTGCCATCTTTGCAAGTATTTGACAAGGCTTTCACCCTCTTTTTGTTTGGTGTGAACTAAGTTGACTATGTTTCAATAAGACGGGCATAGTGTGCCACAAAGCTTCTGAAAGATCAACAAAAGTGTTAACAATGCCTTGGTGTATTCGATAGAACCATTCTAGAGTGGGACCTCCCATGTACTTTTAGGAAAGAAATGCATGAGGAATACATCATTGTAGGCTACTTCTTGGTAATTCATGTGAAATTATTTGACATGTGTAATTGGATCTCCTTTCCCTTTGAATTTATCAAACTTGGAGATCTCAAAGTGTTTAAGAAAAGGTGTCATTGTGATAGCTCTATCAAATGGGTATGGACAAACATCTTCAAATTTGAAGGTCTTGGATTCATTTCCCTCTTTGAGTGCCTTTAGAGCATTCTTCATTTCTTCCCACTCAAGATTGATAGGTGTTATTGTCGGTGCCCTCAATCCCAGTGTCCCTGGTGTAGGGTATGTATTAGATTAGGTGAGTGAATGCAGATAGTTTTTATGGGTGTACTGTGGTGGGTGGAATGTGGATTGAACTACTATTTGGATGGGATTTATCAGTTATTGCGGTGGTGGTTGGATGTACTACTACATTTGTTGGGTAGATTTTTGATAGTATGGTTGTTGTCAGGATGGATAAGAGTGGGATTGTTGCCCAAATGGAGGATTTTGTATGGGTGCCTACACATACTGACATACTACTACTACAGGGGTTGTTGTTGGAGGGGTGGTGGTGGATATGTTGGTGCTATGATTTGAGATTGCACACTCTACCCTATATATGTTGGTTGTGCTCCTGCTTGAAAAGGCAACTAGGTGTTGAGGGGTGCAAAGTAGTTGAAGTAGGGAACTATCCCTATTGTTGGTTGTTGTTGTTGTGGTATCATTTGGCTACTCCCTAAGGGTAGCATAGAAAAGTAATTGGTGATGTGGTAATGGATTGTTTGGTAGTGGTGGTGGTTGATGTGCTTGGAAAGTTGGTATAAATGAAGTACTAAGTGGGAGTCTTATGGCCAATGCTTGTGATTGACCTAAACTCCAAGGACCAAGTGGGAATGAAGTGGTAGTGTTTAACATGGATGTAAATGGACTAGGGGTGATGAAAGGTGGGTTGGTAGGCCCTACTGGTAGCATTCCTATAGTGAATTGCGGTGGTAATTGGGTACTTTACTAGAATGTGTTGGATGTACTATTAGTGGGTATGTACAAAGTGGAAGCAACAACTTGGGAGGTAGAAGGTCATGCAATGTTGAATGAAATAGATGTGAATTGTGAAGTGACAATAAAAATAGTGATGGAATTTTTTGCAAATGTGGGTTGTGTTATGGTAGGTTGTTGAGGTGTGGCGTAAACCAATGATTATGCGATGGTGGGTTGGTTACTTTGTAGGATGGGAGCACCGAGTTGGGTTGATGGTATATTTGGATCCATGAGTTTTGGTGATACATTCCGATGTCCTCTTTCTAGTATGAAAAAAGGGTCATTGGGATCATATGTACCAATGAGTCTGCCAAATAAGGGATGTGCAAGATTTGATATGTCCAAAGGTGGTGGTCTCTCAAAGACAAAGATACCAACATTGTCTCTCAAGAAGTTTGCCATGATGGTTTCTTGATTCCTATCTATGATAGAATTAACAATGGTTGTGTGTCCTGGTTGATTCATAAAGGCATGTATGTCTAGTGAAGGACCCAAATCTTCCAGTGTTTTTAGTGGTGGGTCATGTGTGATCATAGATACCATTGGGTATGGTTGTGTGTTAGCTGAACTACCATTAAGACTAGGATCCATGTCTTTCTTCTTCCTTTTGTTCTTGTCAAAACATGTGGTAGGTGGCATGAAATGATAATGTTCCTAAGAATGAGATGCAAGATGGTATGACAATGAATGAAAATATGAAAAGGGGTGTAATTCTAAGCTTTCTAAGGATGTGACCACTATAGTGCAAGGATTTTCAAGGATGTAGAGATGTATGATAGATGCAAAGGATGATGATGAAGGATCTTATTTCTAATGATATGATATCTAGGGGTCCTAAAGGTTTAGTGATGTAATGTCAAAGTGCAAAAGAGATGTTGTCCTATGTGTAAGCTCAAGATGTGATGGTGATGTCAACTTTAGGATAGACTAATGACCCTTGGGAAGATAAGTGATGATCAAGTGTGGAGCCCAACCTTTAGCTCAAGGTGACGAGGGACATAAGTGACAAAGATAGACTACCCTAGACAATATTTAGTCAAAGGGATAATCATGATAGGATTATGGATGTAGGATGTAGGATAGACAACTCTAACAAAGTGACACTAAATGCTTAAGGATGATGGGAATGATGGAAGGTTTTGATCTATGATTTTTGATTTGGATGGGGGCAGATTTCTAAAACATGATCTAAGGATAATGAATCTATAAAATGACTAAGGAGGATAAGAACATATATGACAACCCTAAAGAAAAAGTCTATGATGTGATAAGTGCAAAGTGTGTGTGGAGGAAGAGAAACCTAATAAAAGTGGGTATATCTAGTGTAATTGATGAGACTGTGATTGAGTCCATGTCTTAAGGTTAGGTTTTGAATCTTATGGTCTTACTCGATTTGTAGGGCAATGTCAATACCTTCTTTCTCAATTTGATCTAGTTTAGCAAGTCTTTGATTAGGTGTATGTTTCTATCTCTCTATAGACTGTTGGCTGCTAAAGTTTGACCTTTTAAAATTTAGGGTTTTGGTTGGTCTAACATGAGGTTTCCACTAGGTCTATCTCAACTTTGGGTTAAGGTAGTGACTACACTAAGTATACGTTTTACTTAGGTTGGACAACATGAATCTTTTGGATAGAAAATAGGTCTAAGTGGATAAGAAATGGTTTTATCAAAGGATGATATAATGGTTTTAATTTAAAAGTAAGGGGTAAATTAGAACAAGCTATACTTAGGGTTATTGTAAGTATACTTGTTAACAACCATTTTGAAACAACAAGGATAAAATTCTTTTGATAATGGATATGGTGTATTGTGAGCAAACAATCTCTTAAGGGACAAAGCAACTTTGAGAGAGACAAACAAGTGATCTCTTTAGCAAAAGGATTTGATAATAACCAAAGTGTATGTTTTAAAAATGTTTTTTACAAGGTCTATGCACAAATAAGACAATTCAAGCACACTTTTATCCCTAAGGTCAATTTGGTTTCAATGTGTTACTCATTAGGCATGTCAGGAGGAGCTCATCTTGATGTTTTTAGGATCTAGTGTGATATTTCCCTCTAATCAAAGAGGTGAGTCGATACAAGAGTTGATCGACAAACTTACACGTTAATGATCCTTCAAAGTATGAAAAATAGAAGCCCCCCTTCTTTGGGGACAATGACTCTTTGGGATGAAGTCCAAGTAGTCTTATGCCTCTACCAGGGAAAACACATATTTCGGGTAACTTCAAAGAAGACTTATATTCTCTTGCACCATGATAAACACACCAAGGATAAAAAGGTAGCTATTAATTTGGTTCATAGTTAGATCTATGGAGTTAGCCAATTGGTTGTTACGTACGTGAGTTACTTAAGAATCTATTCTGAACATGCTATAATTATGGGAAAGTTTTCCCACCTCAAGCTACCCCTATAAACGCATTGCTCAAACTTGCCCAGTGGAGGAAAACATTTACCTTTCTTCCCATTTATATATTGGCTAGAGGATTTTACTGGTTTGAACTTCTATCGAAAGGGGACGTGCTTCCCAAAGGATGATGAACTCACTAGAAGCACCCCTAGGTTGTTGCAAATGATCTTGCTAACAACTTTAGTACATGCGTCACATATTTAAAGGTTTTTACTTTGCAAGAAATAAAAAGATAACTCAAAAGATGTGCTAAAAGGCACAATCTTAAGACACACAAGACAATTGGTTCATTCTAATTTTGAAGCTTTTAGGTCTTCCCTATCCATGACTTGAAAACACTTGTGGTTAGCATAGAATTTTCTTTCCAACTTTGACAGTGATGGTCAACAAAATAACTCATGTCAACAAAAGAAATCATGCATGAAAGTGTTTGAAAAGGATGGGAATAAGAGCTTTTTACTTTAAGGGCATTCAAGATTTTGTGATTTCATTTTTAAGCCCTAATTTGAAGTGTTTGGAATGTTCATTTAAAGCCCAAAATGAAATATGTGGTTCTTTTATCCTTTTAAGCATTAAAGATCTATTTGATTTCTATGCATTCATTCTAATGAAGTGTTTGTTGATTTTTTTAAAGCATTCAAGATTGAATATTTTGGTTGAGTTTTAGGTGTTTTGCATTCAAGATTTGTTTGATAATTTTGTTAGACCCAAATTGAAGTGTGATTTCATCAAAAGCAATGATTAAGCATACAAGCGAATTCTTTTGGCACAACCTTAAAAAGAGGCTCAAACAAAACCTACAAGCATAATGCCAATAAAATATCAATTTCCCAAGCTACTCCACCTGCACAAATATGAAATGCATAGTCAGATCTATAGGATTTTGCAATTTTTTATATGCACTACATAAAATATTATATACGCTACAAAATATATCAAATGCACTACATAAACTATCAAATGCACTACAAAAACTATCAAATGCGCTAAAAGAATTATCAAATGCACTACAGAAACTATCAAATGTGCTACAGAAACTATCAAATGTACTATAGAAATTGTCAAATGCACTACAAAAACTATCAAATGTGCTACAAAAACTATCAAATGCACTAAAAGAACAATCAAATGCATTGAAAGAGCTACCAAATGTGTTGAAACAATTTTTAAGTCTTACGATGCAACAATGAGTGTAAAAAGTGTTGAATATGCAACTACACTAGAACTTTTAGCAGATGCGCTACAAGAATGCATAGATGCACTAACAAACTAATCAAATGCGTGGTTAAAACTTTCAAATGTGCTATTTAAGGTTTTAAATGTGTTGTTCTAATAATCAAATGTGTTGGGTAAACTGGCAAATGTACTACAGAAGTGTTCACCAAGCGCTACAAAAACATGCAAATGTACTGAAAAAGTCATAGATGTGCTCCAAGAAGCAATATATGCAATAAAATGATATAAAACAAAATCTGCCTAGGCTGTTTAAAGGGTTTGCAAGTAGTTTTCAAAAATTTTGACATAAGCATCCATCTTCTAAGCACGTTTCCAAGCCTACACAAACAACAAAAACAATCACAAAACACTAAAAATTTATCAAATGTTAGATTGTTAGCTTGCAAGCCAAAAAAAATATAAGTTGGATAAATGAATGACCCATTTGTGGGGTACCACCAGGTGTGCCAAAATGTAGAGTTATGCAATTTAGAATGTAAAGAAAATTTAACAATAGTTATACCATTCACAAACTAAACAATGAAACTCACATATAGATTAGACAAAAGGAAGTGCAAAAGAGAATGAAAACTAAAAGAAGAGCACCCAACAAGCCTCCTTGATAGTGTAGATGTGTCCAACAACAGAGATGTATGCTCAAACATGCTTCAATCCTTCAATGGATGAGAACCTTCAAATGGATGAAACATGGTGTATAGGGTGAGTGAGGATTCCTGCATGGTAAGGGTGCAATTCAATGATTTATTCTTGAAAGGGGCATTATTAGTTTGCATGAAAGTTGATTATGAATTGTGAAGGGAGGGGGTTTCATTTATAGGCCAAGGATGTGAGGATGGATTGCCATGATGCAAGGATGAGGTAGAGCTAGGATGCAAGGAAAGGAAAGCACATGGATTGTGCTTCTTCGAATCCATAGCCTTCTGACAAGTGTGACAAGGGGATTAGATGTGAGGGAATGGTCAAAGTGAAGGGTCAAAGGGAGTAATGAGGGAGAAGGAGTGTGGAAGAGGGATGTAAGAGGCCTTAAAGAGCGTTCAAGTCATGTAAGAGCCTTAAAGTCCTTTAGATATGAATGTAAGAAGGATAAGATAGAACTTTGACTTTGGTTTGGTTTAGGACTTCTTAATCCTTGGTTAAAGTTGTGCACATGCTTAGGGAGGGGATTAGGATGCAAGTGGCATGTTAGAGGGATGCATGTGGGCTAGCACTTATGAGGTGGGTTAATTAGTTGGCTAAGCAAGGTTAGCATGGATGAATGAGTTGGATTTAGCTAATGATAGGTATTTGGGGATAGTTAGAGGTTGGTAATTGATTTCAAATGATTTATTGAATGAAAGGGGATTTTAGAAATTAAATTAAATATGTTTCTGAATTTATTTAATTTAATAGGAGAGTGGGGATTTTAATTGATAATTAGACTTTTGGTTGTCATTTGATTTTATCAATTGGGCTATAGTTAATTAAATGAAGTAATTAACTAGGGAATGACATTGAATTAATCAAATATTTAATATTTAATCAATGATGCCTTAGGAGATGACTAAATGGGACTACTTAAGTGATAAAATTAGATTTAGGTTTCTACCCATGTATATTAATGATGAAAATATGATAAACATGATTGAACAATGTCAACACAATATTGCAATGTTATTACCATAATGGGGAGAAGCAACAACTTTGAATTGACAAATGTTGTAACAAGATCAAGATCCTCGATTGTCATTAAGGGAGTTGGATCTTCATTATTTGAAAAAAAAAACCCATGCTAGTTGAGAATGTTGTGACAAGGTCAAGAGCCAATGTTGTGTGTAAAGGTGTTTGACCTACATCATATGATCAAGAACAACACAAAGCCAAACAAACTATTGTAAATGCAACCAAAATGTCAAAACAAGGATCCTCATCAACATTATCAACTATAGAATTCTTGAAAAACTTCAATGAATAAATTCTCAGATCACAATCTTTGAACTTGTAAAAACCTCACCTACTCATAGGGAAGTCTTAGACAAATCTCTTGTTGAAGCAAGTATTCCCAAAGACTTGGACTTAGATCGATTTCAATCCATGGTGTATCGTTTGATCTCACCACATTACTTGTCCTTTTTTGAAGAAGATGATAAATCATTAATTCATATGCATAACCAATCATTCCATATTGAGGCTGTGATCCATAATATGTGGGTCAAATGTGTATTGATAGACAGGGGAGATGGACTAAACATATGTTCTTATAGTTTAATACTACAAGAGGGTTATTTTGAACATGTCATGGATCCTTGAAAGAAAATTGCAATCAAATCTTATGATGAAGAAGAATGATCATCTAGAGGACTTGTGGTACTACCTATAAGATTTGGACCTATAGAAAGAGATGTGATTTGACAAGTGTTGGATATACCATCCTCATATAACATCTTACTAGGGAGACCTTGGAAACACAACATGCAAGTTGTACCTTCCACATCATCATTGCATAAAGTTCCCCTATAACAAGATGGAAGTGTATAAACCTATCGATTCCATTATTACATGCAATTCAATACAATAAGTTGTTAATAATCCAATGCATTACAATTGATAAGCTATTGGAGATCTGGTTGCAAAATTGAAAGAAGCTGAGAAATCTCTTAAACTAAAAGATACAAGAATCAGAGAATACAAACTGAAACCTATTTTTTCATTGACGTCACTTCCCTCATATCCTTATTTTTATGGGAGACCTTCTTAAGACAACAAAACCTCTACATTTCAACCAAGAACTATTCATAGTAGAACATTTTTAGAAGCAATTGTCCCTCTAGAAGATGAAGATGAAGATGAAGAGAAAGTTGTTCTAGCTTGGCTCTATAGAGGAGAATATAGAGAGAAAGATGTCAAACATTGTAAGATATCACCTGAAAAATATGGAAGAGGGTACAAAATAATGAATAGAATGAGATATAAAGGATAAGGTCCCATAGGAAATAACAATGGAGGTTTGATAGATCCAACCGAGGCTAAATCTAGGACATCCAATGATACAACAACTCTTGATTTTAGAAAAACATCCTTCCATTTATGAAAGAAACAATTTAGAATAGTTCAAAAAAATCAAATTGACAATTTAGATTAGGCAGATCTTATTGATCTCTAAGTCATGTTGACTATCATGTCAAACACTTAGTCATTTCCTAGGCAAAGTTGGTCAATCATCACTGCAATCGAGCCACCTAATGAAGGTCAAATAATGTATTTAGACTTGTTCACATTTTAGTTTGAGTCAAGAAATTGTTATGTTATTGAGCATGCTAGTATGGACTGAGTTCCATTTTATGTTGAGCAAAGAAAGAAGATGTCAAGCTAAGCATAGTCAGTTTATGCCAAGTCACACAATTATTTCCAAGAATACAGAAGTTGAGGGACAACATGAATATTAGTTGTAACTGAGCATCAAGGTATTCAAGTGTCAAGTAAACCAATTTTTTTATATGTGTTTGTGATGACACAAACACTTTTGTAAACTATTTGGTCAACATCTATATGCAATTTAAAGATTTTAGAGACAACTAAGGAGTTATTTATGCATTTTGTCAGAGATCATTGATTCCCATGCAAGGTGATCATCCAGTCAAAAAATTGGAGGAACTAAGTGAAAAAGGGGAGAAATTTGGATCATTGATCATGATCTAGAACCTTCTCCAGATGTTTATTTAAGGAGAGTCCAAAACTTAAATCAATGTATGTGCCTGAGAGATGAAGGAGAGATTGAAGAGTCGAGTGTATGAACAACAGAATGCTATGTTTTAATGTTTAGAAGCAAAAATGAGACAGAGCAACCTAGTAAAGAGGGACAAAACAAAGTTTATCAGATAAGGAGATCAAATCAAAATTGAAAAGAGAAGATTCGTAATCTAGCAGTAGATTGCTATCCACATGATTAGGTATTGATAAATTCTAGTAAGTGAATCTAGGTAAATCTCTTAACACAGTGGTTCTAATAGGCCTATTAAAATATTCTAATAGAGTGATTACTTAGTTGTAAGTTTAAATCCTTTAATTAAGGTAGACTAAATAAATCTTGTAAACTCTTAGCAAGGTGAACCCCCCACAAGGTAAATCACTAGAAGTGATCAAACATTATAGCCTTAACAATCACACTTTATTGCTACAGTAGTGGAGATTTGTGGGTGTAATCCCCACCCTAGTTTTACCTTTACCCTAGAGGGTTCTTGGGTAACCAATATTTGTGTTATGTGTTTACATTTACTTTCATGTCTATACATGTGATGGATAGTTAGATCTATTTCAGTTTATGGTTTATATGATTCATTATGCTGATATGCGATGGGTTAATGGTGAATGCATTTGATTTGTTTCAAAGAGTCAAAATTTTAATAGATCCTAATTCACACCCCCGCCCCCCCCCCAGTATCTTTCTTTCCCAATAGACTTCCAACAATTCGTATCAAAGCTTTGTTCTCTTAGAAGAAGTCTAACAACTTGAGAGTTGAAATATTAGAGACAGAGGCTTACAAATTAGGAAAAATCATTAGGAGTCATAAACTTGACATCATATCATATTATAGTAGCTTAAAGAAACAAGAGAGGAATTAAGGAAATCCTTAAAGAAAAGATTGGGCTATTCAGAAAAATGATACACTTTATCAAGGAGAAGACATTGAAGGACTACTTGAGAATGACAATTCCAGTGAAAGTGATGTTGCTATAGCAGACCTATTGGAGAAGAACACCAATTTGAAAGAAAAAATTAGAGGACTGAATAGAGAACATGAAATTCAATTAGTAAGACTATACGAAGAGGCTGAATAGAAAAAGAAAGCTGGAGAAGACAAAATTATGTTAGAAGAAGATAAGAGAAAAATGACTACTAGACTTTATGAAAGGACATTTGATGTGCGAAAGCTCACAAACAATCAGTTGGACATGATGAATCAACTGCTACTTGTAAATGAAGAACTAAATAGGAAGGATATAGAGATTGCAAATTTGAGATCACAAAATGGTCAACTAAGGAATGAGTTAAGATATGATAAGGAACTTATTGAAAGGCTGAACAAACCTAAAGAAGTTGTGAGATATTATGAAGAGCTGATGAGATCACAAAGAAGGCCTCATGAAACATTTGGTCTAGGCTATACCGAGCACCTTTTTGAGGAAGGAGAATCATCAAAGAGTATATAATAGAGGAATGCAAATCCAAAACACAAGAAATCTACAAGTCATCACTATGGGAAACTAGGACATACAGCAAATATTTGCAGAAGCAAGAATGGTAAACAAAACCCTAAACCAAATTTCAATGGATATTGTTTTAATTGCATAAAATAAGGACACCAAGTACACAAATGAAAGTCAAAGGCTAGCAATACACTAGTTGCACCTAGATTAGAATGTCATTGCTACAATTGTTAGAAATATGGACATAGAGATCAAGCATGCAAATTCAAGGCAAAATCCAATTGGACTACCAAAAGGCAAACAAATGCATCCAAATAAGGTAATTCCTATAATTGGGATTACGACATGTGGTACAATTATCATTATTGTGGTGAATATGGATATATTGCAGAAAATTGTATTAGGACACATTCTTGAGGCAAATAGAAGAGTTGGATGAATGGAAGTTTGGTTTGTTTTAGTTGTCATAAGATTGGACATGTAAGTAAGAACTACAGGACCCAAGCTCCAACACCTAGCAATGAACAATTCAAAGGAAAAGGAAAAATTGATATAGAAAAAAGGAATGAGATGAATCAAACCTAGAGAAAGAAGGAAATAGAAGGAAACAGTGGAACTAGTGAAGTTGAGGTCACCCAATCCAATGGAGCATGTGATTACACTACTTGTAACTAAGAAAAGTGTTAAGAGTAAATAATTAATAATTAATTATTTATTCTTTTACTTAAGTTTACTTAGGTTAATGCATTTATTTATTAGTTGTAGTCTAGGAGTTTTTGACAACACGAGAGTTTGTTCCTATCCAAGTCATACTTATCTTCTCACCTTGATCAAGGATATTCCACCTTTTGTGGACATATGCTGAGTTGTCAACCTTATCTTCTAGCACTTTCTAGCTTGTTCTAAAAGCTTCTTTGAGGCCTTTATATTTAGTCTCTCTCATTGTAAATTCATATCATTCACATAGCAATTTCATTTTCTTATTATGAAATATATTTTCTCGCTTTGTTGAATTGCTCCAAGCTCTTGTTCCTTCTTCTTCGATTTCTCTTTAGCAAGCTATTTGCATGCAGGTGATCTTGGTGCACTGTGAAGTTGGCTTTCATCAACTTCTACTTGGTATCAGAGCCTCCCTGCTACTTCTTGTTTGAAGGATTTTTGAAGCCGTGATTTAGAGACACAAACCCTAGTTTGTTTGTGCATTTTTCTTTAATCGGGAGGTGGACCAATTTTTTGGAGCACTTTGGGCCTAAAAAGATGCTACCATTGAGTTTAGGAGGCCAGTTATAGTCAAAATTCATATAAAACTTTTCAATTTTGGCTTTTGTGGCATCTGGAGATTTTTTAATCCTCCTATAGGGCGACTGTACAAACTACAAAATTTTCAAGCCAAAAAAAAGGGAGCACGCCACAGCAGTGCCCCCACACCATCGTGACGCCTCCCTCGCACCACTTACGCACAACCTAGATGCCACCGCAATGACACCTAGGCTCGACTGCCACCGATAGGCCACCATTCCACCACCCTCGCATGTGGACAAGCAACAGTGCCGTCAGGTTCTCCTCCTGGGTGCCACCACCACTAGTAGCACAATCGCTTGTAACAACCCTAGCCAATGACATCATTTTTTGGCATCTACGTCAATAATTTATGGTCCTACATTAGCTTTTTTAGGTGCCACGTCAGCTTATCCGACCACTTACGTCAATCTGATGTCATCACCGCTGGACCCCATGCTAATGTCATTTTCTGCCAGGGTGATGTCATTTTCTATTTTCTAACATCACCAAACCAGCTGACAAATTTTTTTTCGGCGATGTCTAGTTGACGGCCATATGATCATCAATTTTTTTTCCAGTGACTGTATTTTTCCAGTGAGCTAGACTTTTGGAGCAGCAATTAGTTTTTTGGCCATAACTTGAGCATACAAAGGTCTTTTTCCAATCCATAAGAAATGCCAAAAAGCTGACTTAGAGACAAAGAAAATGGTGCTAGTTTTATCACAGTCTGAGTTTCATTGAAGCTCCCATTTTTGGCATCAAATTAGAGGCTTCTGTTTCCTCCTCTACATCTGGAATCTAAGTTCTTTTTCAATTTTTGTGCTTTCTATAGTTATTTTTTTGGTACTTGAGGGATATCTTTATACATTGTGGAGGGGCATTTTATTTTCTATACTTTACTTTAGAATAAGGCCCTACTACTTTTGTCTTCTTCTCTCAATGTCAGATCCATCTGTGACCTGGCTTATGCCACATAACTATCACACCTGGAAGGCACAAATGACAAGGCTTCTCATGTCAAGAGGCTTATGGTCATTTCTGGATGAGAACCAACCTATTCTAACATGCCCTTTTGAGGTTCTTTAGCACAAGAATACAATGGATGAGGCCATGGGATTGATTGCCTTGAACATCTCAGATAGTCTTCTATTTCATTTGGATGTTTTGACCACTCTGCGAGCTATTTGGATGAAATTCTAGTCTTTGTTTGGCACAACGAATGAGTTCCAGGTACTTCAACTTGATGAAAAGTTGACCTCTTTGACACTTGATAGCTTTCCCACCATTGAAGGCTTCTTGATGAAGTTCAAATCTCTATGTACAGTTTCGCAGGGATGTGGGAAAAACAAAACAGATGATGAGTGTATCTTTTTGATACTCTCAAAGTTGTGAGGAAAATATCAAATCTTTTCTTCCACTTTCTACTCCATTATGGATGCCTTGGGTACTAGACATCAGATGCCTTCTTTTGAGACATTTTGTGATTGGTTGACACAGTAACAATCCAAGATCACTTAGATAGATTGACTTATAGATTCACAGTCACAAGCATTGCTTGCCAAGGATACATAGGAGCAGAAGCCGAAGCAGATATCTGATTCCTCTTCTTAGCACACTACTAGTACATCCTCTTCTTCTAAGAATAAGGAGAAAAAGAAGACTAAGACTCCTACCTGTTCCTATTGTCTGAAAGGATCTCATGATGAGTCATGTTGTTTTTAGAAGAGATTTGATGGACATGAGAAACAGATTGACAATTTGCAAGCTCTCCTTTAGAAGAGCACTATTTCCTCTCCATCCTCTTCTACCTCACAAGGATATTCCTTTCAAGCTTCTTCTACCTCTTCAAAATCTACATCAAATCTTGGAAAGGGTCATGCATTACGGGCTTCCATTGCATCCCCTTCACAGGTCCCTTGGATACTAGATTCAGGTGCTTCTCACCATATGACGTCTTCTCAAGGTGTCTTCTCTACTATTGAGGCTTCTCCCATTCCTCATATTCTAATGGGGAACAACACTCCCCTACCAGTCTACGGGAAAGGTTTAGTTCACATCCAAGATGGTATATTCAATAATTTATTATATGTTCCATCTCTGTCTGAAAACCTTCTCTCAATTTCTCAGATTACAAGCAGTGGATCAACGAAGATAGTTGAGTTCACTGCTGATTCAGTCTTCATTCGAGATTGTGCAATAGGAGATCTTATTGCTATAGGGTTAGTTGATCCTTCCACTCATCTCTACACCTTCTTGCACTTTGGTCCACCATCTCCATTGTCGGAGCACACTACTTCTCTTTCGCAGGAGCATCATGTGGTATAGGCAAGATACTTGAACCTTTGTATTGTTCGTGAGATCCCTTTTTTGACTGCCACACCACATCTAGTTGAGGGCTTTTCTCTTCTGCAAGATTCTTCTTCCACTCTACCTAATGCTCTAGCTCTATTCATCGAGCCTCCAGGTGCACTTGTTACAGATACTACAGAGGACATTCATGACAATATCATCACACCTACCTTGGGGATTCCCTTTCAGGATCCTCATACTTTCTCCTTTGAGCATTAGCTAGGCCTTCCAGTTTCCCCTCTCATTCAAGGGTTCCCTTGTTATGTTCCCTCGTTTCTTCCACATTGGAGTTGCATTGGGTTGATCCTTACTTCAGGGGCTCCATTATCCTAGGAGGGCTTTGGTGTCTTTTCTATCTCTCATGGGGGGGTTGGTTTTACTTATGGTTTTGAGCAAGTCTCTTGAGCCTTTTCTAGTGGAAGTTGTCCTTGGGGGGGTCTTGTTGAGGCCTTCTTTCCTTCCTTCCTTCATTTTTTCAGCATGTTTGTACTTATCTCTTTTTGGGGAGGGCTTTTCCCATGAGGTTTTCCCTCTTTCCTTATTTTTAGAGGTTGCATTTCTTTGTATTGTACATGGGTACCTAACATGGCATTGTTGCTAGGAGCCATTCTGCATTTCATCTTAGTTTTTGTGAGCTTAAGGCATTCCCCTAAGTTGCACTTAAGGGGGGGTGTAGAGTAAATAATTATTTATTCTTTTACTTAAGTTTACTTAGGTTAATGCATTTGTTTATTAGTTGTAGTCTAGGAGTTGTTGACAACATGAAAGTTTGTTCCTATCCTAGTCATACTTATCTCCTCACCTTGAATGAGGATATTCCACCTTTTGTGGATGTATACTTAGTTGTCAACCTTATCTTCTAGCACTTTCTAGCTTGTTCTACAGGCTTCCTATAGGCCTTTATATTCGGTCTCTCTCATTATAAATTCATATCATTCACATAGCAATTTCATTTTCTTATTGTGAAATATCTTTTCTCGCTTTATTGAATTGCTCCAAGCTCTTGTTCCTTCTTCTTCAGTTTCTCTTTAGCAAGCTATTTGCATGCAGGTGATCTTGGCACACTATGAAGTTGGATTTCATCAACTTCTACACAAAGAAGGTATGCAAGGAACTATACAATTTAATGCTAAGATTATACACCAGTTCCTAATATAAGATATGTTAAAATTCCATACATGCATGAATTAAGATGCACTAGGACATATTTGAGGCAAGAACTGAGCAAATAGATCACATGCACAATTGATGTTGAGTATTAGTACTAGTGTCTATAGTGATTGAGTATCACTATGTGAATCAGGCTCTCATATATACTAAGTTGATATGTAGACTGATCCAAACATGGAAATGGCAATGGTGTTTGAGTGATGGTCTTGATAGAGTGATGGAAGGAAGATATTGTGTAAACTAATTTTATGTTGAGGTTGAGCTAGTATTGCACCCACCATGTAGTACAAATCATTTATTAAAGACCTAATTCAACTATTTGAAGCTATATAGTGAATTTTGAAGATCATTTTTACTCACCAAGTGATCAGAGAACCTACAAAGCAGTTCAAAGGTGATTAAAAGAGCGATTTGTGCAAAAGATTGTGTGATTCTATAATGTGCTATCGACAAATTATGAAGAGAAGTAAGTAAAGTTTGTGAACCAGGTTTAGTTGTTATTGTGAAGTTGTTGAATTATTTTTGAAACCCTACTTCAAAATGGACTCACCTGCATCCATAAGTGGAAAGGAAGTTTTGAAAGATAATAATGCATAGGTTGTGAGGAATGATCAATTCCCCCCACAAAATTTTAGGGCATATTCAAAGATCACAAATACTAGTGATGAATCTGGTGCTTTATCATTGATTCCTCCTAGAATTATCATGATTCATGACGTGTAGTCATGTTATATGTGCAAGATAGGGGACATTAGAGATTCTAAATTTAGAAGTGCCTATGAAAAACTATGTGAGAATGAAGTACTGAAAGTGGAGAATAAAATTATTCTGGAGAAAGGGCTTACCCATGCCCTATCTTTTCCCAAGGTTTTCAAAGTTGAGTGGATAAAGGTTTTTTTGAGTAGGGTACACAACATGAAAATATGGCTAGAGAATGGATTGGTAAAAATAAACTAGGAAATAATTCATCGAGTGATAGGGTACCCTATCCTAGATTGAGTAAAAATCATTCGATGCTCAACTAGGAATGTTATCAAAGAATAGACAAAGAAAAAATGGAATGGTTGAGGAATGTATATAGATGGCATTACACATCCTATCATTGAATTTTTAGTACATGTGATTGCACACAAATTTAGTCTAGATGATTGAATAGTGTGACATGCATTACAATAGACTTAGGATACAAGATTGTGAAGAAGGTCCACAATTACGACCTTGACAAGCTACAACTAATTTAGGTAGTTGATAACCTTTGAGCCATTAGGAAAGCTAAAAATACTTCATGTAAGTTTGGATCACTCCCAATGTGTATTTTCTTCTACGTACAAAATTTATTCTCGACTATTGGAGAAGTTGTGTGGGAAAAGACCAAACTGGTAACCAAGCAAATCAATGATTTCATTGAACAAATGGGAGAAAATTTTGAAACTATTTTGGATGGATACTTTGATGAGTTTAAAGATAAAATGAAGAACAAAACGAGGACCCCTAAGTCAATTGTTGATCATTATCATGATGCCATTTATTTCATGGTGGACATTGACTACACTTATGCACAAGTTGTATTACCAAGGGTTGCATGGCTAAGGCCTATGCAATATGAAGTAAATGTTGATGATGTATCTGCAGTATTGACAACCTTGCTATAAGAAGAGATTGATAAGAATGTCGAGCCATTTGGCACATATGACACAACTAAGATCAAGATGTTGATGCAAACAAAAGTGCCCAAGATGGACAAGAAGAGAAAGAAAATGATTGCAAAGCTTGAAGGGAAACTTGGCGAGGGACCCCTAAAAATTACATAAGGCAAAGGGGAAGATGAGGAAACTGATGAAGATGAAGAAGATTATTCAAAAGGAAAAGAGTTAGTGGTTGCCTAGCCTAAGGCAACAAAATAGAAGAAGTTAGTAATCGTAGATCCTAAGGTAAAGAGGATTCTAAAGAAAGGTTTTACACCTCCCACCTCCACACCTTAAATAAGAGTAACAAAACTAGGATCTAAGGTAATATCTCTTGTAGCTATTGAGCCAAAAAAAGGGACAACAAAGACATGTAAGCTAGTTAAGGGAAAGTCCCTGCCAAAGAGGAAACAAGTGACTAAATAGACCGAGGAGGGTTAGAAGAAGAAGCCAAGGAGGAAACTTGTAGTTATGCCTAATGATTAAGAGGATGAAGGAGAAATAAAAAAAATTAGATGATATGAGAAAGTTCCAAATTGTTTCCAAACAACCTCCTCAAGATATTGATCTGGTATGTGATAATATCAAAATCTCAGCAGGAATTTTAGGTTTTAAACATGTTAAATATGATTCTTTAGAGAGGATTGATAAAAAAAAAGGTTGAGAAAGAAGTGCTAGATGTGATGATAAAATTTAAATCCATGCCTATAGAGTTAGGAAAGGTGATCCTTGAAGAATTATACAATAAGATGGATACAAAGTGGAAATGGGCAATGCCTATTGAAAGGAAAATAAAAGAAAACATTAGCCCAAACTATGCCAATTTATGGAAAACACACATGTCTATAGCCCTAAGGGATTTCACCAAGAAGTTTGTGCTCAAAAAAGGGCTTATAAAATTTTGAAAAATAAAATAGAAGATGTAGTGCAAGAAAGCATCTTAGTTTGGAAGAAGGCATTTGGGTTATTAACCTTAACAACAACAGAAGAAAAGGAGGAAGAAGTAGAAGTTTAACTGGATAATAAGGAAGATTATGATGAGCTAGATAATCTTGAGGAAGAAATAAGGAGGAAGGTAGAGGAAAGTGAACAAAAACATGTTGTCACCATTGAAGAGATACCCGAGGAAACATATACAAATTTTAATGTCTTGATTGAGGAAGAGCTAAAAAATGAAGAATTTATTAATGTCACCTCAGTCATTCCTTTTCCATGCATCAATCTAGTGCTAATACAAATTCATAATTATCTAAGGATTGAGAATGCACCAACTATGGAGTTATCATATGTTTATTCAACAAACATAGTTGAAGGGAAGAGTTTAAAAGATATAAGTATCGAGGAACAAGGCAAGGCAATGATTACACTTTTACATCCAATGCCCATGAAAATATTATAATTGACAAAGAAGAAGGAGAAGAGAAAGAGAGAGAAGATAACTCTACCAATGATGTCTTAGGACCTCATGTTGAGGGAATAAATGAGGTTGTGCAACAAAGGACTGAGGAAGCTCACAACCTAAAGAATAAGAGGCAATACAAGCATTAGTTCAACTATTGAGTGTAGTGAAATCTATACTATTTGGAATAGAAATAGTTGCTACACCTAATTAGCAGGTGCTATCTACTCAGAAGGAGATTGCATCAACAAGCCAAGAGATGTTGAGGCCGAGTGCTGAAGTGACTTTATTACAGATATCATTGTTGAGCACCAACACACCAAGACCAAGAGAATGAAAAAAAAGGTCAAGTCACCTGGAAAGCCAGTGACACTAAACGAGGTCATCATAATTCCTAAGTATGATCCTGATACAATAACATTTAACCAAATGAAAATATTGCAAGAACTATTAAAGAGGAAGACAAAGAAAGATGAACTAAGAAGAGAACATCACCAAGGTAGGTATTGCATGAAATATAATACATATTTGTTGATGCATTTGAGATTCATAATGTTAATGAGTAGAAACCTATCATAGATCAATTAGTTCATATTATTGAGAAGGCCAATAATGATGATATTGAGACAAATGAAAAGCTCATGAGGTGGTCTAAAAAGAAATTTGAGACCAAAGTTTTGGAGAAAGTTTCAATAGAAATTGCTATTAAAAGGTTGAACTTTCCAGCCTTGTACATAATTTAGAGGAAGTTATTCAAAATGTTCATTCTTTGTATAAGAAGCTTTATGGTGTTGAGTTCTTCACCAAGGAGAATCAATAGTCTATTGATGAGCTTTCGTCAGATTTGAAGTTAACCAGACATTCTTTGAGCATGGATGCAAGTTCAAACTCCATTATTTTCAATAGATTGACTTTTGCACTAGGGAAATTACCCGAGTTAATGGTTAAAGATTACAACATTAGAGAAAAATTGATCTCTATCCAATCTATGCTAATACCTTATTTAGAGGTGATGCAGAAAGAACTAGCAACTGCAAAGGATTTAGTCCAAAGAGATCTGCATCTCTCAACTACAGACAATTAGTGGATCTAGCTGCTTAGCTAGAGATAAAGATACAAGTTTTGGAATCTATCAAATATAGTTGGGACCACACATTGGATACAAATTTATAGATTCATAAACCATATTTGGAGAAGTATAATTTGACCCTAACAACCCCTAAAGCCATGAGTGACAAAAAAAGGGGGAAATCATAATCATGTCATATATTCAAAGGGGAAACAAGAAGAAGGAAGGAAACATGATCAAACAAAGATGAAAGATTAAAAGTATGACAATATAATATTACTCATTTTCAAAGAGATGTATATAGATTGAGTCACAGTCTAAGGGGGGCTGCTATTTTGTAATTTTGAATGGAATTATCACTCATGACAAAGTATTTTTGCCACTAATGTCAAAGGGGGAGATTGTTGATCTCTAAGTCATGTTGACTATTAGTGTCAAAAACTTAATCATTTCTTAGGTAAAGTTGGTCAATCATCACTATGTTTGAGCCATCCAATGAAGGCCGAATAATGTATTTATACTTGTTTGCATTTTAGTTTAAGTTGAGCAATTGTTAGGTTGTCGAGCACCCTAGTATGGACCAAGTGGTAGTTTATGCCGAGTAAAGAAGCAAGATGCCAAGATAAGTAGAGTCAATTCATGCCTAGTCACATAGTTATTATTGAGCATACAGAAGCTAATGGAAATCATGAATATTAGTTGTGACTAAGCATCAGGGTATTCAAGTGTTGAGTAAACTAGTTTTATTATATGTGTTTGTGATGACAAAAATACTAATGTAAACTATTTGGCCAACTTTCATATGCAATTTAAAGATCATAGAGACAACTAAGGAGTTGTTAATGCATTTTGTCAAAGATAATTGGTCCTTGTGTAAGGTGATTAACCAATTAGAAAATTAGAGGCACCAAGAGAGAAAAGGGAAAAATTTGGATCATTGATCATGATCTAGAACCTTCTCTAGATGTTTATTTAAGGAGATTCCAAACCCTAAATCAATGTATGTGCATGAGAGACAAAGGAGATATTGAAGAGTCAGGTGTATGAATGAAGGAAGGTTATGTTTTGATATTTAGAAGTAGAATTTATATAGAGAAACTTAGTAGTAAAGGACAAAATAGAGTTTATCAAATAAAGAGATCAAATTAGAATTGAAAAGAGAAGATCCATAATCTAACAACATAGTGATAACTAAAGAATCAGGTACTGATATATTGAAGAAAGTGAATTAGGGTAAATCTCTTAATGTAGTGGTTCTAATAGGCCTATTCAAATCTCCTAGCATAGTACTTACTTAGTTGTAAGTTTAAATCCTTTAATCAAAGTAGACTGAATAAGTCTTGTAAGCCCTTATCAGGGTAGACCCTCACAAGGTAGATCACTAGAAGTGATCAAACATTATAGCTTTAACAAGGAAACTTTATTGTTGTAGTAGTGAAGATTTGTGGGTGTCATTCCCACCCTAGTTTTACCTTCAACTTGAAAGGTTTTTGGGTAACCAATCTTTGTGTTATGTGTTTACATTTACTTTCATGTCTATACATATGATGGATAGTTAGATCTATTTCAGTTTATGTTATATGATTCATGATGCTGATATGAGATGGATTAATGGTGAATGCATTTGATTTGTTTCAAAGAATTAAAAGTTTTATAGATCTTGATTCATCCCCCCTCCTAGTATCTTACTTTCCCAATAGAGTTCCAACATATCCTTCTCTTTATCCTATTGCTAGAAATATTTTAGACGTGCTCCATTCTCAAGTCGACACAACTAAGAGGGATGATAACTCTGATGAAATAACCTTCAATACACTAGATAAGTTGGGAACAATAACATGCTATATAGACAACAAATCTAAAGTATTAGGGGGAACTATATGTACCTTAACAATTTGAAACAGGAGAATTAAGTCAAAATCAACCAATGGAAAGGGTAGAACAAGATCAAGAGGATACTGAGAGTGGAGAACGAGTTCCCATGATTGTAGTAGAGTACACAATTTACCTCCCTACACTATTGATTCCCATGAGTACAAGTTTGATTTATTATCTAAAGTTGCTATTGACAAAGACATAGACATGGTTCATACCTATGAAATACCACTCGAAGTAGGTGAAGAGTATAGTGTTAGAATTGATGAGTTAGACTCCACTTACATTGACATGTCTTATATTAATGATGTTAGGTCCCAAAGTGATTTGAACACACCCATCAATGAGGTCATTCTAAGTCTCAACTTGTTAGTCTATGCAGTTGGTGAATTTATCATAAATGCATTGGAACCAATAGATAATATTCTACTCCTTTATCCTGAACTAATTGATTATAACTCCCATGGTGAATCCATTGAAATTCCTATGTTTCAAATTAAATATGCTCTTGCATGTTACCTAAATTTTGTTGAACCTTCAACATCTGCTACCAATGAATTGAGCATGAACATTATAGAGGTAAATATCAAATATCTCAGTCATAAATTTAAGAAGAAACAATATAAGAATTTTGGGTACTGTTAGAATTTTAAAATGTACAAAATATTGACACATCTAAAGGTGAAAACCTCATTGAGGCCCTTGAAGATGGGAGTTTTTATGTTATCTCAAGTTCCTTTCATGGGTAATCATCAATTCTAACTAAATCAACACAACCAATGAATCTTGGAACAATAGAAAACTCAAAAATCATACACTTGGCCCAAACTCTGTTAAAGGAGGAAAAAGGACAATTCACAAAACTCTTTAGAGAAAATAAAATCAAATTTGCATGAACATATTTTTATATGCTAGGTCTTGAACCTTATCTTATAATGCATTGTTTGTCTATTCCACTAGGGGTAAAACTTGTGAAGTATAATCTCTAAAAAATACATCCTCATGTAACACTATTAATCAAAGATGAATTGGAAAAGTCACTAAAAATATGATTCATAAGAGAATTTGAATATGGTGAATAGATTTCTCAACATAGTGCCAATATCAAGATGACTAACTTTAGATATTTCAATAAAGAATTTCCTGAAGATGATTTCTTGCTCCCAAACATAGACACGATCGTGGACATGATAGTTGGGTATGAAATGTATTCATTAATAGATGGATTCTTCAGGTATAACCAATTAAATATATCACTATAAGACCAAAAGAAGACAAATTTCACTTGTGTTTGGGGGACATTATGTTAGAATATTATGTGTTTTGGTTTGAAAAATGCTAGAGTAACATACCAGCACACAATGATGAGCATCTTCCATGATATGATGCACAAAACTATGGAGGATTATGTTGATGAAACATTAGCAAAATCCATGCAAATAAGAACACATCTTTAGGATTTGAGTATGATCCTAGATCGAATGGAGCATTCAGACTAAGATTGAATTTGAAGAAGTGGGCATTTGGTCTCACATCAAGAAGGCTACTGAGATACATTGTGCTGAAAAAAGGAATTAAAGTAGATCTTGGAAAGGTATACGAAATAATGAACATGAAACCACCTCGTAATATTTGTCAAATGAGAGGGTTGTAAGGTAGACTACAGTAGATTAGACAATTCATATCACAACTAGTAGATAGAGCACACGTGTTTACCAAAAATATGCATAAAGGAGCTACCTCTATATGGAATGAGGACTGTGACAAAAGTTTAAATTAGCTGAAACAATATCTTGCAAATGCACCAATTTTGATGCCTCATATTCAAGGGAATCCACTAATCCTTTATATATCAATAATTGCAACATCACTAGGAGCAATTCTTATACAAGAAGATGAGAATAAGAAAGAAAGAACTATCTACTACATCAGTAGAACTTTGGTCTCCTACGATATTAAGTACACTATAGTTGAAAAAGATTTCTTGGTGATAGTCTTGGCTTCTTAAAAGCTTAGATACTACATGTTATCTCATTCTATCAAGCTCATTACAAAGATCAATCCACTAAAATATCTATTGAATAAATCAACATTAATAGGAAGGCTATCTAAATGGGTTATGGTGCTTAGTGAGTTCAACATTGAGTATGTGGATCACAAAGCTATTAAAGAGAAAGTAATTATAGATCAAATGACAAAACCACCAATGTAGGATGATAATTTTTTACCTCACAAGAGGATGGTCGATGATGTCAAGAAGTACTTTCCATATTTTTCTTTCTAACATGTTCCAAGGGAAAAAAATAAAATAGATGACACCATGGCAACACTTGCATTAATGCTAAAAATACTAGAAAATGACTTTCATCACAAGTTCCTAGTGGATACATTACACTACCCTACCTATCAATCCCCTAACTCCCAAATGGTTTATTTTTTCATAGGGCATGATTCATCTCACTACAACCACATCTATCCCTATCTCTATGACCAAGTCATTCCAAAAACCTTTTTAAGAATGATAAATGTAACCTCATTCATAATGCTTCATTGCATATTGTCATTACAAATAACTTACATAGATGAGGTCTAGCTAGTGCCTTACTTAAGTGTCTAGAACACAATGAGTTTGAGCGTGCATTAGTCAATGTACACAAAGGAATTTGTGGATCTCATTCCAATGGCTTGACACTAGCTCAGAAACTACTTGGAGCAGGTTACTATTAGTCAAATATGGTAAAAGAGGAAATCAAATTTGCTAAATCTTGCAAGAAGTTCCAGCACATTCCAACTATAGAGCTCATACCTTTTAACACACATTGGTCATTTCAATAATGGGCCTTTGATCTAATAGGACAAATTTACTTGTCATCATCTAGTGGACACAAGTTCATCACTACGCTAATAGAGTACTTTACTAAATGGGTAGATGTAGTACCTCTTACTAAATCCATAGGAAAATAAGTCTCATTATTTACTCTGAACTACATCATTTGATGGAATTTCATCCCCTCTTCTATTATCATTGATAATGGAGGAAAGTTAAAAAACAAGATCATCAAGGAACTCTATGCAAACTTTAAGATAACACACCATAGGTCTTCTATTTACTATCCTCAAGGTAATAAATAGGTAGAGGCATCAAACAAGACCTTTCTAAATATCCTCCATTGAATGGTCAACAAATTGGGAAGGGATTGGTACCTTCAACTAAATCCATCTCTCTGGGCATATCATTTTAATATTAGAACACCTACTGAGGCAACACCCTTTACTTTGGTGTATGGAGCAAAAGCTATACTAATTATTGAGGTTTAGATTTTCACTCTATAGGTTTCTCTAAAAGGTATTATTACACATGATGACAATAGAATACAAGGATACAATAGATTGGACTATGAAACAAACATCCTAAAGTGGTGTTTGATCACCTGAGAGCTTATCAAAAGTTACTGTTGAAGAGCTATAGTAAGAAATTATGAAATAGGGTGATATCATTTTGAGAGAGAGTCCCCGAAATCAATAACATATAGAACTGAAGGGAAGGTTTAAACCAATTTGGCTCAGTCCCTACATTATCACTAAAATATTTGGGATTAGAACATATCAACTCTCTACTACTGAAGGAGAACAACTATGAGATCTTATCATCACCCTTTACCTGAATAAATTCTGCAACTGAAATTCTCATAAGCTCCTTGTATATACATAAAGTCCTAAAGAAATTCTAAAAATTGGAAAAAGTCCTAAAAAAATTCATTTTCTTGGTAAAAACCTAGCAATAGGTGCCTTGATGATATGAACAAAGGAGGAAGAAAATAATATAAAAAATGAAAAAGAAGAAAAATTGCCTTGATGAAAACCTAACAAATAGGCATCTTGGTAGCAAAAATAAAATCTCTACCAAGAAGGTGAAAACCTATTAAATGAGTGCCTCTTGTTTCAAAATGCCTCATCTATCAATGCTTCCCTTGGCTACTTTACTATTGTCATCTACTTACATTTTCATACTTTTGAGTGCTTTTCTTTCATGCATTTCATGTTTTAGCTTGCATATAGTTTTTAGT
>CM053788.1:353285212-353500212 GCA_028749045.1 Cupressus sempervirens
TAGTATTGAACAATATCTTTGGACACTTGAGCTGATTAAAGATGTTGAAAAGTAGATTGACATAATGATGACTTTGTCATAGATGTCAATTAATGCATGAAAAACATCTCCTGAGAATGGGGAGAAAAGTATCTCCTGTGAATGGGGAAGAGTTGTTCATGAGAGAAAATATTAATGTCAATGGGGGAAGTATATCAATGGGGGAGCGGCAACAATGATGAAGAGTTGTTCCTGAGAGATTCAGATTTGATTGATGAAGAGGATTTGAAAAGATGAGAGCAACAGTAGCAGCCGAGTTGTATCTGGAATTCTTAGAACTTAGATGTTTTTCATCTATGTTGTCACCAATGCCAAAGGGGAAGATTGTTAGCATGAATGTTGATGATATTCCTTTGGGGGAGTATCCTAGCATTGCTGGAGCATTAGAGAGATTAGTAGCATGACTATGTTTGTCATTGATGTCAACATACTTAGAAGATTGACAGAGTAGCAGATAGTGTTTATGACTGCATGGTTTAAGGATTGAAGATGAGGTCAAGCGAAGTTGAAGACATTTTCTTCAGAATGTCCTAATAATGTGGCTAAGAGCGTATGCAGAAAGTCTAAGACTAGTAGCAGTTATTCAAGATTTACAGAAGATAGTTTACAGACAGAGTTCCTGAGAAGTGGTTTCTAGTAATTAGACTACATCTCCTAACAGAGATAGAATCTGGTTGAGCATAGTTAGACAAAGATAGAAGACATTTTGATGATCACATCAGTGAGTGCACGAAGTCTGAAGTCGCACATGTGAAAGATTTATAAAGACTATGAGTTGTCAATGTTATATAATTATTAAAACATGTAATGTACTATGTATTGTTTTATCTTAATGAGGTCGTATTGTAATTGTAATTGGGAAAGCCTCAAGGCCTACTCAATGAATTGTTTTAAGGACTTGGTATAAAGGAAAGTTTGTTTACTTGGATGTAATGTGGATTAAGTGTAAGTGGATGCGATAAGTGAAGAAGATTGGTACATGCGAGTAAGCAATCTAAGGGATTATTTTGATGCGAATTTACAAATCTGGTATTCAGATCTAAGAATTGTTTGGTGCATAAGAGGCACTGTAGGAGAACAGAGCAGGAATATGAGTTGCTGAAATCAGTTGTATTTGGTATTATGGTGCATTATGCTGCAAGGGATAATACGAGGCCAGTTGGACAGCGAGTTCGGTGGTCTTGCCCCTAAAGTTGTTTGGACAATGGATCCTCATGCCTTCTACAACTCCTAACAGGGTTGGAATCTCCTCATAGGGATTCAAAGTCTCCTAACAGGGACTAATATGTATTGAATGTGTTCCATTAGCTCCTAACAGAGTTCATCCTCTTACAAGGAACTTATATATTAGTACATCATTTTGTGTGTACCATCCCCACTGGGATTTTCCCTCTGATCAAGGATTTCCCTAGTTAACATATCTAGTGTTATTGTATCTTCTTATGGTTGCTATTTATGTTGATCACATGTTTGAGAATTAATAAGGTTAATAAAAGTTTTATTGATCAAATAATTGATTCACTCCCCCCTCTTCAGTTATCCTGGTAGACTTTACTTTCTAACACAAGCATGCCTTGTTGAGTAAGCAACATATCAAGTTGAGCAATATAAAAGTGGCCCAAACACATCCTGACTGAAAAATAGGAAGTTTAACAACTTGTCCCCTTTATTAATTTATTGCCTTGAGAATATCCTAATAACTCTGAATTGTCTCCTTTGCATGAGGAACCATATTGTCATCAAATGTCAAGTCTATGAATGATAAAATGTCATACTTGTACAAGGCAATCAATGTAGACATGTCAATTGACATATGATAGATGGTATTGTAACAATAATCACCTAAATGAGGCTACCTTACCCAAGCACGCTACTGCCCTGAAACATAGTTTCTACAGTATAGCTCTCTACCCATTTGTTTACAATCTGTGTTTGTTCGTCCATTTGGAGATTGCGACTAGTGCTCTGAGTCACTTATATACCTACCAATTGCAACAAATCCTACCAAAATATATTGATGATTTGTTCTCCTAATCACTCATAATGGTTTTAGGTAGACCATGCAACCTCAAAATCTCCCTGAAAAATAGTTTAGCAAACCAAAATGCTGAAAAATAGGTAGCAATGGCAAAGAAATTAGAATATTTCGTTAACCTTCCAAAAACTACGAAGATACAATCTTTCCCTTGCACTCAAAGTAGACCTATGTTAATATCCATTACTATGCCTTCCCAAATCTTTTCATGTATTGCAAGTGGCTATCAAAGGCCTATAAGAAATATGTGTTCCAATTTGTTTTGATAGCAAGTCAAGCACTCTTACAACGATAATTTCTGAAGCTTGGATGTCCTGCTACAGGGGTATCATGAAGTGCCCTCCTAACCTTTTCCTTTAATCTGGATTCCGGTACAAGGTAGATTCTATATTTGTAATATATCACCTCGCTCACTATAGAATAGTTGTCATCTTGCTCTCGTTCATTAATTGAATCACAAGAAAATATACCCTTGGAATATTTGGCCAGAAAATGAGACTTCCAATCAGCTGAAATCTTAGTGAGAGAGCAAAGGGTGGGCTTTCTGGAAAGAGTGTCGACCACAATGTTCTTTTTCCCTTTAATTTATTCTATATCAAGATCATATGCCTAAATCTTAATTACCCATTTTTTTTGCCACTCATTGAGATCTTTTTGTTCCAGGAAATACCTAAGACTGTTGTGATCAATCCTAACAACAAATTTGGCACCCACTACATACTATCTAAACCTTGCTAGTGTATGCATAACAACTAGCATTTCTTCATCATACATGGAGTGCAACCTCTCAAGATCCATAACTTTCCTGCTCTCAAATGCAATAGGATGTATTTCCTAGATTAAAACAACATTGATCCCTTGGCTCAAGGCATCACACTCAACAACAAATAGTTGTGAGAAGTCAAGTAGCGCTAGTATTGGGCATATGCTCATGACTTCCTTAAGTTTGTCTAATGTAATTTGTGCCTCGCTAGTCTACTGGAACTCCCCCTTCTAGGTAAGATCAGTCAAGGGTGATGCTAGTTGTAACAATTCTCGTAAAAAACTTTTGTAATAACAACAAAAACCCAAAGAGCCTCTCAAATCAGATACATTTTTACAAGTGGCCAATCAAGGATTGTCTATATTTTTCCCTAGTGTATTTTTACTCCATCAACACCAACCACATGTCGAAGGTAACAAACCTTTGTCATCCTGAATTCACATTTAGAAGCCTTTGCAAACAAAAATTGTCTCCATGATACCCAAGACTACGTCCAAATGTTGCAGATGTTCATCCCATGTCTTGTATATTAGGATATTATCAAAAAAATTGAACAAACTATGCAATTGCTCTCAAAGAGCAACTCATGGAGGATAGAAATGTTGCTAGAGTGTTTGTGAATCGAAAGGGCATGACCAAGAATTCAAAATGCCCATATGACAACAAAACGTCGTCTTTTGTGTATCTTCCTCCCATACACTAATCTAGCGATAGCCTAACCATAATTCAATATCAAGGAATAATACAACCACGTGTAACTCATCCAAAAGCTCATCAATCCTAGGGATGAGATATTTGTTCTAAACGATTCTCTTATTCAATGCCATGTGGTCTATGCATATGTGTAATGTTCCATCATTCTTGACTAGCACAATGGAAAAAGCAAAAGCGCTGGAACTAGGACGTACGTGACCCATATTCAGCAGCTCTTAGATTGTTTTTTCAATCTCTTATTTAAAAATGACGGTGATGCTTGTAAAGTGGTGTGATAACAAGCTTTGAAGAAACCTTTTCTATCTTATCACATTCTCAAACCCCCGAAAAGGTGGACAACCAAGAGGAATATCTCCAAATACTTTGTTATGCTTATCTAACACAGATTGAATATAAATATGATAAGATGACCCGCTACAAGTGGAAGATTTGTTAGAAACAAAACACTTAACTGCCCATTCCACATTACCATTTCTAAAAAGAGCCTACGTCCTCTTCATCGAACTACCTATGGCCCACCATTAGCCATAGCCCCAAGCATTGTTTTTTTTCCATTAACCATGAAGTCGAACTGCATCTATTTGAAGTTTTGAACATAACATTCGAGTGACTCCAACCACTACACTCCTAAAAGAGCATCCACATTACTCAACTTGAGCACATAGAAATCACTAGCAAAGTGTACTCTCCCATGTATATGTTCTAGTGCAACACAACTTGATTGCAACTTAATGGAAAACCATCTACAACAATAACGTTGAATCCATGGAATTCCATAGCGTATAATCCATGCTTGCTCACCAATCCTTCATCCATGAAATAGTGTGTAGCTCCATTGTCCACTAAAGGTACCATTCTTTTTTCTTTAAGAGCACCTTTCAGCCAGAAAGGGTGCCTCTGAGATACTCCAAATACTATGGCAATGTGAGGAGTCCCTTTGTTTGCAATATCTTGCAATTCAATTTGTTGAGGCCGAACCTCTTGTGCAACATCCTCATCAATGTTGTCTTCCTACTCATTATGTTCCTCATCATCCAAATGGACTTCTATCAAATGTACCTTGCCTTTTCCAAGACAATGATGACTTGTTTCCCACGATTCTTTACAAGTGAAACATAATTTTCTCCTTAATTTGTTTCGTGTCTCTTGCTCAATTTTGTAAGGTATGTTTCTTTGCAAATTGAAACTCGTGGTCTTCTACTAATTTGAACTTCTCTTATCATATTTCCAAGGACTGAAATTATAATATCCCCTCCTGGCCTTTAAAAATTCAAGTGCAATTTATTAATACACTTTGCCCATTTTGGAATTTAATAAATAATTAAAACTTATGTAAATATATTTACAAGTAAAATT
Organism: Cupressus sempervirens; assembly: GCA_028749045.1. NCBI lineage: Eukaryota > Viridiplantae > Streptophyta > Pinopsida > Cupressales > Cupressaceae > Cupressus > Cupressus sempervirens. The sequence continues at coordinate 353,290,120 of CM053788.1, forward strand.
GGAGATTGGTATTTCAATGAATAAACAAATATATTTACATAAATATTTTATAAAAAGGGATTAAAAAACAATAGGGAATATCTACATGGACATGGAAGAAGACAAGAAGTGCTCAACAATTAAAAAATGGCAGAAAGAAAAAATATAGAAGACGAATTGATTGGGGCATAGATAAGATAAGTTTATTAATGTCCAATAAGAGACCACCAAAAGGGTTTAAGAGATTGAAAGCATACAACCAAGGAGACCACCACCAACAGTAGCACCAAATGAAGTCCAAGAAAGAGCAAACAAGAAAGCAAATGAAAACCATCGAGGCAAGGACTAGAGGTCCTTCCTCAGCGTGAAGAAGTCCAGCACCAAAGGGTACAGTCTTGGGCAACCAAGAGCCCTAGGCCATCAATAAGTATTGTTGGAGGAGCATCGTTGCCAAGTGATACTGTTGCAAGGTCTAGCGGATCTAGAGTGGCAGGGTATAGGAATAAAGGATGGTCGTTTCACACCCTGGGGAGGAGATAGGGGTGAGAAAAAGGTGGTGATAAGCTAAGTGTGCTTGCAAAGCAAACAAGAATGCAAAAGAAAGCCATCGAGCCAAGGACTAGGGGTCCTTCCATAGTGGGAAGAAGTCCAGCACCAAAGGGTACAATCTAGAGCGACAAAGAGCCCTGGGCCATCTCTAATTATTGTTGGAGCAGCGTCGCTACCGAGTGTAACTATTGTGGGGTCTCACAGATCTTGAGTGGCAAGGGATAGGAATATTGGACGGTCCCTTCACACCCCAAGCAAGAGATAGGGGCGAGAAAAAAGCGGTGATAAGCTGGGTGTGGTCGCAGATCTACATGGCCTCGTGGAGGTATAGCGCAAGGCACCTCTGATCCATGTATCTGAAAAAGGTTAAGAGGGACCAGCACTCTCTAAACAACCAGTAATATCTCCCTTTTGATCTCATACTAGATGGGGCATCGAAAAATGAAGTGAGTCTATGTTTCCACCTTCACCAAGGTACACAGCCAACAAATCTAGTCCTCTCTATCAATATAGTAATCAGTTTGAATCCTAAGCATGCGGGAGCCAACTCTAAAGGAACCCAAAGAGATACGTGGGGCATGGCTCCAACGTCGAGAAAAGTAGCTTGGGCACACAATAATCCCATATTGGATACCAAAAAGTATTGAACATAGAAGGTCAATTGCGGACGTAATCCCTAGGAGGATTACTCAAAGTTGTGATAATGTACCATCTGTAAGTAGAATATTGGAAGTAGAGAACTCTCGCATATTACCCGATAGGCTTAAGTTCTGTAGACACGAAGTCCTATCTTTAGTATTGTGAGAGATACTTAGGAATAGGCAATGCTTGGCAGTTGACATACTTAGCAATATCACAAAGAGTAAGAAGGTGTGTTTGTTGTAAAGGTGTGGTAGTAGTTTATGAACCACATCAATACCAGATAGAGGAAGTTTGAAAACTACAAGCAAAAAGCATAGGTATGAAACTTTGTTGTGGTCAAAGGAGTGGGAATGGAGTTGTGGGTATAGAGAACACAAAACTGTGGAAAACAGGAGGTATTGAATGTCTTGCAGAATGCTCAAGATTACCACACACAACTTTCTAGGATAGGAGGGGAAGAAAAGAACTAGACTATAACAACTCCAGTTTTGAGTTCAAAGACAGAACGATACAAAGGAAGAAATGGGAAGGTTGGTCGAAGGGGTTTGAAGGAACTTTGAACAGTGACTCAAGAAACTCACTATGAGCCTTCAGTGGTTGGGAACTAAGGATGTTCTCCTTAACAAGATGCTGGAGTTGACCGAGATGGAATCCAACCAGCACATTTCTAACAGGGTATAAGGAAATGACTACTCCAACACATAGCGGACATATAGATATCAGAGTTAAACCTCTCTATTTTGTTTCTCTTTGTTTTGGTAGATTTATTTAAATTTCTAATGGTCACTCCACTCCTATTTTTCCATATTCTCTCTCTGTTCAATATGGAAACTTTCTCTTTTTATTTCTCTCTTCAAAATGTTTTTATTTCCTCTTTATTCATTATAGAAACAATCTTGTGTATACTTGTATATATAGATCATTTATGATCTTTTTTTAATAGCACATTCATCATTTTACCATAATATGCTATCAAAACTATTTTTTCGAAAAAATAATAATTTCATTACTAAAAAATTTCGAGTTATTTTTCGAAATAGGTTTTGAAAATCTTTAATTTCTTCATGAAATTTCCGACTCATTAGATTTTCAAATTCCTTTGCCTTTGTGTGTTCAAAAATTTGTTTGCAAGGATTTTTCTCCAAACCTACCTAAGCTTTTTTCGTGATCATTGCTTCTAGAATCATAGACTCTCCTATGTTCACAGATACACATTTTTCTCGTCTTCTCAATGTCTAGGGCATGTAGAGCTCCCTTATCTTGTTGGCAACATAGCTTTTGACCATCATTTTAGTTATTTTTTATTGCAAACAACTAAATTTCCTCTACCTCAAGTTTTGGTTCATCCATGGCAACCTAGGGTTTCTACACATTTCAACTAGGGTCTTCACCCTTTATTTTAAGTTGATAATTAATTTGTCTACTGATTTCTTCTGCATTTTTTATAAGCTCAATTGGGTTCGTCTCATAATTTTTTGGGTACATCAGTTATCGTCCCTCAATTTTTGAGCCAGCAGATTCAAAATTTGACACCAAATTCCTTACGTGTTTTTAGAGCTCTCCTCTTGATGTCTTCTAATTTTTTCTGGCTCTTCCATCAATCTAACTCGAAGTTCATGCCTTTTCAGATATTCACATTTTTTTGCATCAAAAAACACATCATGCCATCTCTCACCAATCTTCTCTTGGAAGGCGAGACAGTGATTTAAAAGAAAGAACACCTGGAAGCAGAGAACGATGATGATCTTTGAGTATTGTTGCCTTTACGCAATTGTTTTGGGTATCGAGACTCATCCTACCATAGACAATGCTACTCAAGAGAAGTTTAATTAGCATAACCGTAATGATGGTATGCTCATTAAGCTTTCAAAAACTACTGATCAACTGCCTCAAATATCATTTGGCAAGACAACTACATAGATCTTGACTACGCTGAAGGATCTCCACAAAACATCAAACAAAAGCAAAGCTTTCTTTCTGAAGAATCGGTAGTTCTTTGTTATTATGGATGAGCCCATATCCTTACAAAAACATCTTATGAAGGTTAAGGACATCAATGATCAACTTGAAGTCATTGGCCTTACAATGGAGGAAGAGGATGTGATAATCATTACTCTAAGAAGTTTACCACAATCCTATGAGCACTTTATTGAGATGCTCAATATACTACAACTAATGTTGACCTCAAATTTTCAGATTTGTGCACAAAGCTTTTGCAACAAACCATTGCAAACAATAGTTAGGTAGCAGTGCTCTTTCATCCTCCTCTAAACAAGCATTTACAACCCAATCCTTTCACAAGGATAAATGCCCATCCCAATCATTGTCTCAGTCTTGGGATAGCTCCAAGAGGAAGCATAATCGATGCAACCATGGCCACAAATTTGGTCAAGTGATCCGAGATTGTAAGACTCGCATTGCTTCTGAACAAAGAAAGTGGGGAGGGTCTCAACCACAAGCCAATATTGTAGAACATGCAAAGCTCACTTGTCAATTTGAGTCTACCTTTTACGCCTTCTAAGGATTTACTTGCAGATTTTTGTTTTTGCAGTTAGATTGGCCATTAAGGAAGGGTTAGAGTTAAATCCCTCTATTTTTGTTTCTCTCTCTTCTGTGGATTTATTTGTATTTATAATAGTCACTTCACTTCTATGTTTCCATATTCTTTCTCTGTTCAATATGGAAACTTTCTCTTTCCATTCTCTCTTCAGAATGTTTCTATTTCCTCTCTTTGTTTGTTATAGAAACATTCTTGTGTATACTTATATATATAGATCAATCTTTGTTTAATAACACATTTATTATTTTACCAAAATAATAGAAGGGTCAAGCTTTGGTTGTTCAAAAGGTCTCTAAAACGATTAAATGTTCCTATCACTAATTTTGAGCATCAATAAATAGAGTTAAGGAAAGGTGACTTAAGAAGTTGTGTCTTTTTCTCTTTCAAACCATATTAAATACAATTTTAATGTCACTATGTTGCTTAGTCACTAATGTCATGGCCTTGGATCAATGTTTCAATATTCACAATATGTTAAAAGGTTCTAAGGTTATAATTTGCAAAAAATTGAGTTGTTGACTTAACTAAATGTTGAGTGGCGGTGACATGAAAATATGTTTTCAGCCTTACTTTTAAGAAAGATTTTAGAATTTTCTTTTGGGTTTCAACCTTAAAATGTGACCTCGTGATTCTAATGTTAAGACCTTGCTTTTGATGTGTTTGGTATGTACGTTTTGGGTCCGTGCATATTTAACAACCTATATTACTAAAGTCAATGTCTTAGGCTTGTAAGCCCACAAATATAACTCAAAAGTGTGGATTGAGTAACTACCAACGGAAAACTACTTATTGGTGCATCACAAGTTACAAACAACTAGAAGGTTCTAATGCCAAGTTTTACACAATACATTAAGGAGTCTTAAAAGTTGGGGCACTATCTAAAGCCTAGGTATTGACAAGTGAAACCACCTAACTTAATGGTGTACTTGAAACACGCTACTTAGTCAAGAACAAACAAGAGAAAGGCAAAGGTTAAACTTCCTTAATGAAGATAAATATGCGATTAAAGTTAGAAAATCTAACTTTGACAAATGATCCTACAAAACCATGTTAGTAGTTTGCAAGATTTGAGGCTTAGACAAATGAACCTCAAGAAATGGTATCAAAACAACATAAAAAAACAACAAGATAGTGTGCAAGGCCTAATCTCAAAAACACACCACACAAAAGGGAAACACGCAAAGTTGTTTTGGATTACCCAAGGTGAGAATAGCATACACAACAAACAAGATGGAAGACAGAGATCAAATTTCCTTCATAAAAATAAACATGTGATTAATGTTAGAAAATCAAACTTTGACAAGTAATCCTACAGAACCATGTTGTTAGAAGTTTGCAAGATTTGAGGCTTAGACCACTGAACCTCAAGGTACAATGTTAAAACAACATAAGAATCCCAACATAAAATAAAAGAACAAGGATTGGTGGGTTAAGAAAAATCTAAAAAACAATATACATGATGAAAACAATGAAACATGAGGAGGAAACAGTAAAGATCAAGCACAACCACCTTTGTACAAAATAAAAATGTCATACCATAAACAAAAAGTTGGAACAAAAAAGCCCAAAGATACAATGGGAATGCTAAAATAGACACAAAAACATCTTTGTTTAGAACACAAATGCCAAACTACAAAAAAAAACATTAAACAAGCAAAATGTCAAAAAATGAATGGCAATGCCTCCACATAAGCTAGATACAACATCTTGCAAAACCAAAATTTGAAAAATAAAAAACAATCAAGAATACTTACAAAACCTAGTTAGCAAAAAGAACTAGTTAATGATTAACAAGAACCTACAACAAATTGATGGGATAGAAGCCTTTGCAAGAGCTATATTTATTTTCTAACCCTCATTCCCCTAAACAACAAGGATACATTGACACTATTTTTTCCTCACCAAGTACCTATAATTATTTTCATTAAACTGATGTCACTCCTTTTATTCTCATTGCCATTTCAAAGAGGGGCATAATGTAGAAACTTACAATTCTCTGCTGCATTCTTTAATCAGAAAAGCATTTGATCCTACATCACATGTTCACTAATTAATTAAATAACTTTGAAAAGTGATAAAACAAACTTTTTTGTATTTTGCAAGTGTTTGACAAAATAGCAACTAACTACCAATGCAAGTCTCTATTTTCCCATTTTTTCAAACACAAACCATACGATTACATTCTTCACATTAAATAGGGCATGGTAATAATACTACAATAATCTTTAACTTTGGAGCTGAACTTGGTATTGTATCTGCTAATAATAAACACACATTAAATAGAATGCGTGAATTGACGAAAACCTAACCTTCAATAGATGAAGTTGCAATATCTTATTGAAGCATCATAGAAATTATTGTCCCAATCTACTAATATTGCTTTTATGTTAATCATATAAATATCAATAAAACTAAAATATTTCTAACCTTGATAATAATGACACAAGACTACTAATGGAAGCCCAATAATGTCAATGAATATAATTGTAATCTAAACACAACCCAAATGCAACCTCCAAATGTGTTGCACCTTATTTCCCAAACAACCTCTAAACCCTCAAGTAGTACAGTTGGGCTTTAAGCATTAAATCCTTCCAATATATTCATTTGGAAGTGAAATGAAGCCAATTATCCTTCAAATCTGTTGCTAGATAAGTGTATGGCTTGGTAATCCACTCCTTGATAATTGTAACCAATAGTCCAAAGGAACTTTAAAAGCATAAACAAAGCAATTGATGTAAATAGTTTCCAGAAACCATAGATTGGAAACACTGCAAGTACTAAATGATAAGTTAATAAGTTAGATTAGATTTTAGATTCAAGTTTTAAACGTAGCTAGCATGGGTGAAATAGTTAAATTTAATCAATCTTCTAGAGTCCCAAATCTTCTTAACGTTAAATGAATTAATTGGTAATATTGTTCAAGTTATCAAGCTAATGAAAGGGTCAAGCCAATTAGATCATCTTTAGGGTTAGTGGTATATTGCTCATAATTAAATTGTATCATTATAACAAATTGATAGAGTATGACTCTATCATGGATTAGTCGTTCAATTTTGTTAATGGATTACTAAGAGACTTTCAGTTCACTCAAATAATCTCTTTGACGTAATGATTGAATTGAGTCGTAACCTTATTAAATATCAATGGTGATCTTACATCTAGCTTCATTGTACCTATGGTTATCTGAACCTTAAACCCCCTCTGACAATTACTCCATTGTAGATCAACATCTAAACCTTTGTCGACCCTAGTATCTTAATTAATTCTTATTAAAAAAAATATATTGTTGTGTGTGTTTTTACCCTTACTTTTTGGGCATGACACTTTAAGCATGAAATCCTTCCAATATATTCATTTGGAAGTGAAATGAAGCCAATTATCCTTCAAATCTGTTGCTAGATAAGTGTATGGCTTGGTAATCCACTCCTTGATAATTGTAACCAATTGTCCAAAGGAACTTTAAAAGCATAAAAAAAGCAATTGATGCAAATAGTTTCCAGAAACCATAGATTGGAAACACTGCAAGTACTCGCCCAGTTGCCAAGCATTCTCATTTTTTTTCTATTCCACAAATTTATATAAGGTTAACTTGCAAGTTTTGCAAGTTTAACTCAAGACTTCTTACAAATACATAAAAAAACAAAGGAAAAAACATTGATGCGGGTAGAACATTGGTTAAAACATGTTTTCGCACTTTACATTTTTTATAAAACAGTGCATTTCTCTTTGACCCACTGTCATCGAGGTTCTTCAAAATCTGCCAGCCCTTCCTCATGGTTTAATAAAGTCAAGTTTTTGTAGATTATTCGCTGATTTTTTATAGAGTTGATATTTTATGCTTGAGATGGTATTGTCAGGTTGTTATACCATTGCATCAGTGGTTCACCTAATGACAAATATATCAAGGCTGCACCATTTTGCTGTGAAATATCTTTAAAGGGCTGAACTTGATACCAAGGAAAGAATTGGTAGTTTATCAATTTCTATTGGTTTTTGGCATAGTTCACAGACTCGAGCTTGGACATCAATTTCTTGAGGTCCATCTAATTTGCCCATTGACACAAAGTGAAATTTTTTAACTCTTTAAATTTGATATTATTTGTAATCCTTATTTTCTAAATCAGTTTTAAACTAAATTATTTCATAAAGAGAATTACAATGAGTAGCATGATATCAAAACAAGTACAAAATGTCAAAATGTAATTAAGGGAGGCCTCTAATCATACTCACAAGGTTGGACCTCAAGGAAAACTCCTTATCACCAGAACTCTTGGACTCCTCAAGGTTAAGATTTGCCAAAGGAACATCAAACAATGTATTTACTTCTTTATAGTCTTATAAATCTTTTTTCATAACACCTAAAAAAATATGATTTTTATAAAACACATGCAAAAAGTGGTTGCCAGTAGGGGACGCCCAAATATCCCTGGCTCAAGTGTCACCTTTCACGTCCCTGTGGCAAATGGTAGTTGATAGGCGTCACATCTGGGGAGTTGGGGATGACTTCCCCACATCCTGAGGACATCCCTATTCTAAGAATGCTAGAATTTGAGGGGACACATCCTGGTGGAACATGGAAATAATGTAAAGTTAACTTAGGAAAACTTAAATTATTTGCCTACTGTTTTTTCGCACGTCCCAATATCTTTTAAAAGTTAGTGCACTCCATGAAAGTTAGAATTTTCCAAGAAAACTAGAACTGAACAAAAATGGAAATTAAAATCTTGTCCTTCCTCTCCTTGTTAGTTAAGTAAAACGTATTTATTGAAACAAGTAGAAACTGACTAAACTAAATTCATCGTCACTAATTAACTAAATAAAATCATTTTTAATAAATTAGATTAGTGCACATTTTTCCTCAAATTTAAAAACTAAATACAAAGTCATTTACATCTCACCGTAAAAAGCCAATAGATGACCTTTTTTCATCTTAAACACTCATTACAAGCAATCTTGACCATCTACTTACACTCTCGTCAAACCCCCACCTTTGTACATCACATCTCCTTATGAAAGATAAGAACATTATTGCACAAGCCATCACAAAGCAAACAACAAAAGGTGTTGCCTCCCTTGGTATGTCTTGATACGCATTGATGATCAGCTACATACATTACTTGGTTTCTTCAATACCAAAGTGAAGAGATAATCAATGGGCCTTTTTAATCTATAAAAATTTCAGCAAATGGAGAATTATGTCGATGGCAATAATCACATGGTGTGATGATTACGTCATAGCATTATGATTCTTTCCACCAAAACTCAAAACCCTACTGGTTTGGTATTGCTAAATGCTTTTATACCCGACTGATATTTTGAAGTACTCGTAAACCCTCATTGGTATGATAGGAATAACAAATTCAAAGACACAACTAGTATATATGTAAATCCTTTTTCCCATAGGAGTACTTTGTAAGAGTTATTGTGTCTAAACTCTACATGTTCTAACAACCTCGAAAATTCGATGTACTCTTGAGGAAGAGAAATTTATACAATGATAAGAAGACTTCTTCAGTTAATATATATGTACATATAAAATCATAACCTATTAGAATAATAATGTAATGCTTCTAATGGTTGTATTTGGTAGCTTTAGTTTTATTAGTTAGTTTCTTCTTTTGTATTTAGTATACAATTGTTTTGTTTAGAAACATCGTCCTCTACTTTTCTATTTAAGGAGACGTCATCTCCATTGTTTAATATGAAACTATCAAGTTTTATAAAATGGAATCGGAGCAGATTTAGGTCTAAATCCCTCACAAGAGGCCCATGGTTATGTGGGTTGCATGTGGTTGTATGTTATTGCATATTGCTTGCATGCTCTTTTTGTGAGTTGCATGTTGTTTCAATGTGTTGTTTCCGTGCAAAGTGTTTTCTTGTTTTACTGCATGAACTTTGGCCCTTTTTGGGGCATTTTACAATTTACCACACAAAGTCTAATGTTTTTCCACGTGAAGGTTTCTATGATAGGTAGTTTTGTTCGTCAAAATTGTGACTTGTTTTTTTGCAGTGAGAGAGTTTTGCATGATTTTGTCCTAAAAATCATTGGTCTCTTGGGTTTTCTAATTTGTGTTCTTAAAGAATTAGTGTGTAAGTTATAATTATTTTTCCCTTTAAAAAATCTATTAACTTTTCATTATTTTGTCCTTAAAAATTGTATTGTGGGTTTTTTAATTTTTGTCTTTTGTGGGTTTTTTAATTTTTGTCTTCAAAAAATTAGTGGTGATCTTAATTGTGTGATTTCTTAGTTCAAGCAGACGTCTCTGATTTTCGAAGGTTGTATTTGTGCTTTTTGTGAGTTGCGTATTCTTAAATGTTGTTTTAGGAAGCAAAGTCTCATGTTTTGCCGCATGAAAGTTTCTTTGATGGGTTTTCATAAAATTTTCCCTTTAAAAATTATGGTTGGGTTTTTTCTATTAGACATAGTTAATCAAATGTTTACAGAAGCAAAAAAACTAAAAGTATCGATAACAATACCGTTCAATAGTGTCAATAATGTTCAAAGTATAAGCTTAACATTTACAAATAGAAGATACTAAGCTCCAAACAAAACTAACATAGCATAATATGAAAAAAACATTAAGGCTCATCATGCCCCAAAAAGATAATTAGACTAAGTTGATTAGTCCCATCCATCATTGTTGCTTTTGGCATTAATACTACCCCAACTATCTCCATAGAAAGCATCTTCCACATGTGTACCGCTGGCCACTCCCTCTGAGTGCTACTGTCATGTTTATGCAAGCTCACCTGTTGAGTCTACTATGGTTCAGTATACCTGTCATAATCAACTTGCTGAGGTGGCTGCATATGGGTACTAAGATTGAGCCTATCTTTATCATGTTCTTCAAGCACAAAATTGGAAATCTGAATGTCTTTTTGAAACAGCACCATGTTGCCTTCTTTAAGCAGCTCTAGGAACCTCTCCCTTGAGATTTCAATAATGGCTGTGACCCCTGACATGATGTAAGAGTGGGTGAGTTTAGAAAAAAACCAGTAAGATTCCTTTGCTTTCCTTGGAAGGGTTCCTCGTTCCTTTGCTTCCAGATAAACCACAGAATTTCATTAGTAAGAGTAAACCAAAAAGCATTAAGTTTTAAATCAAAGGCCTCCCAAAACCAGCAAGGATCTCATGCCAAGATAAACAAGGCTTTTGATTCCATCTCAAGGGGTTACCAAAGAAAAGTTATTGCAAGCAAATTTGCACTCAAAAAACAAATGCTCAAAAGACTCCTTACAGTGACACATGGAGCAAAAGATAGATTGTTTACCATTGGAAGAAAGAAAAGACCCAACTGCAAGTTTCTTAAGCATAAGAAAACACCCAAGGCACACCTTTTTGGGTTCTATGTAATGTCCCCATTTTAGCAGTTCACCAAGTGTGTGTGTGTTAGCCTTGTTCTACATGGTCCCGAGGGCTAACGAAGGGTTTAATGGGATCTTGGAGTGTTTTGGCCTAGTCATTTCCAGTTTGGGCCAAAATGAAGTTGATTTACTCAGTTTCAGGCATACTTACTATTTTTAGTAAGTCGGCAGGATACAGTGCAGGTCAATTTTGGTGATTGGATTCGATACTCCTCGGTGAGAGCTTTCCGATGAGCTATCACTCGCATTATTCGGAGCCCGATTGCTAATACATTTTAATGCCTGAAGTTTTATTAAAGTAACGTCTAATTTAATTGTAAAATATTAAAGTGTTACTTTAATATTTATTTTATGGTGATGTGTACCCAAGGGAGACATAAGGGGTATTTTAATATATGTTTTATATTACACATCTTTATCCCACATTGCCCATATGAGTTGAGCGGACCCATGGGAATAGAATAAAAGGAAGCATTTGTAGCTTCATTAGACAGGTTGAATATGAGAAGAAATTGGTGTGTGAGTTGCAGCTTTGTTTTTGGCATTTGAGGACGTCTATCCTCTCTTGTAACATTCTAGACGTCATTACCTTGGGGTTTGGCCTTTGGAATTCTTTCTTATTGGCTTCATTATCAGGCAGTTTAGTTGCATTTCCGGCTACAGGCAGATTTGATATTTTGCTCATATCTTCTTCACTACTTGTCCGACGCTTATGCCGCTTGGAGGGAATGGTATTATGAAGGTAGTGGACTGATTGGAGGACAAAGTATTGTAGCAGCAAGTTCGTAAGCATGGGCTGGAGTATTATGACAATATTGCTGAAGTAATTAGTGAGTTGATAAATCTGCTATGTATTTGATTTTATGAATTCTGAAAATAACATTTTATTAGCAGCAGTTCATTTCCACTTTGCATATCATTGTAGTTGCTTTCTTGTTTATGTTGTATGATACCAATTCCATGCACGAAACACAACAAACAATAAATGTTTGATTTCTGGAATTATAAGGGGTTTAAAACATTAAACGAAGAAATAAGAAGTTGAATGCAAATTGTTTGACATAATTCCTTTCAGCAATTTGGTTTAGTTTTTTGGGACATCCAGGGGTGCCCATTACAGTGGTATCAGAGCTATAAAGTCCTGCCATCCTGTGGAGGTCTTATAGGGAATTTGGAACAGTCGGATAGAGGGAAAAAGTAAGTAAAAAACACAGGCTAAGCATTTATGTTTGAGCATGCGACAGGGGTCTTATAATTTCCGCGATACCAGAGCAAGACAAAATAGGATTTCAGACTTGCAAAGCAAACAGTCTAGTACATCCGTGCAGGGGGACATTGAATTCAACCATACAGACACAGAGGAGATATTCTGTGATCAGGACAATAATATGGGTGATCGAGATGACAGGAATACAGGATTAGGCGGAGGCAGAAATGCTGGTCCAGATCAGGGGGAGGCACTGTTCCGACAGTTACTGGATACATTAGAGCAGGGGCAGCGTATGCAGCAGGAGCAGAATAGGCGAATGGACATGATGTTGCAGCTCATGGCTAGACAGATGGGTGTCAATATTAATCTAGGTGATGCCAACAACAGAAACAATAACAACGAGGGAAACAATAACAACGGGGGAAACAATAACCATGAAGGCCAAGGCAACAACAATGGTCCTGAGAATAACATTAATGGTAATAATGGACACGGCAACAATGGGAATGAGGCTGATAACTTTAGACACGTTGCACGCCCAGCACGGACTGCGAGCTCAAGACCTCTTCTACCCACTTTTCCACCCAGAGATCCGGTTCAACCAGTAAACGAACCGCAGATTACCGAGTTACAGGATCAGTTCAGGAGGGACTGGGAGGCTAGTGGACCAGAGTTTCAGGCGGATATTTCTCTTAGAGATTATATGGACTTGAGGATGAGACACATGCCTAAAGCAGGAGGGAGGAATCAAAACTTTGAGCTGAGGAAGAAAGTTGGAAAACTTTCTTTACCTTATTATGATGCTTCAGGGAAGATGACTGCACGAGCTTGGGTGCAGAAGGTAGATACATACTTGCAGCTAAATCCTATGCCTGAGGAGGAGGCTATCAAGTATGCGGCTATGCACTTGGATGGCGTTGCACATGAATGGTGGCATCATGGCATGGTGACTTTGGGGCATAATCAGATTACATCCTATGAGGAATTCACCGAAACATTGATTGGGAGATTTGACACTAAGGATCCCGAGTTACATTTCAAGGAGCTAGCACAGTTAAAACAGTCAGGTTCTGTGGATGCTTACATTGCCGAGTTTCAGCGCTTGTCTGTACTTGTTACTGATATCTCTCCTAGGAGATTGGTGGTGTTATTTTGTGATGGTCTTGCTGATCCATTACGAGGTTGGGTGAAGGGACATGATCCACTCACGTTAGCTGAAGCAACTAAAAAGGCACGAGATTTAGCCCCTTCAGTATACAAAGGAAAAAACCATTCAACAGATTCTTCCTACCGCAAGGACAAAGACAAAAAATCATTTCAGAAAGAGTATAGCAAACCCAAAGAAGGATCAAAAGGACTAGACAATGAAACCTTGAATGAACTTCGAAAGAAGAAGCTGTGCTTCCATTGTAGAGAGCCTTGGGACTTATCTCATAAATGTTCTCTCAAGGTTAAGGCAAATCAAATGGAGTATTTTTCAGCAGAAGAGTCAGAGTCAGAAGGGGAGGATCAGCACTCCGATTCAGATGAGGGTAACACTATAGAGGAGAGCAACATTCCTAAGGATGATAGATCGTTGGCACGCTTGACAGGGGCCCAAAAGGCAATCACATTTAAGGTCAGGGGTACTATCCAGGGGCAGAAAGTGATATCTCTTATTGACACTGGGGCTACACATAACTTCATAGATGCACAGTTGGTAGCCAGGAGAGGGTTACAGACAGAGGAGCATGATGGGTTTAGAGTAATGGTGGCTAACGGTGATAAGTTATTATGCACTCGGAAGATATCTAATCTTCGCATCAGGTTTGGAGATGGCTACGAGTTGGAGGATGAGTTCTATGTTGTGGACATGGGAGATTATGATGTCATCCTCGGCATGACATGGATGGCTTCACTAGTTGAGTTCACACTCAATCTAGCGAAATTGGAGATGAGATTCCAGCATGAGGGGAGAACTGTGGTACTTAGAGGGCTTTCAGATGGAGGTTGCAAAATAGTGTCCTTGAGGAGAATGCAGAGACTTTTTCGTCATGATGACATAGAGTGGGCGGCAGAGTGCCACATTATGCCAACTTCACCAGAGCCAAAAGAAAAGAGTCATCCACTAGATGTCCAGAGGATACTTGATAGACACGCTAAAGTATTTAGCGATATTCCTCATGGGGTTCCTCCTGACAGAAGGATGGAACATGTTATTGAGCTCGAGGAGGGAGCCAAACCAGTTATGATTACTCCCTATCGTCATGCTAAGAAACACAAGGATGAGATAGAGAAGGCGATTAAGGATTTGTTGGAGATGGGGCATATCAGGCCCAGTAAGAGCCCTTTTGCTTCAGCAGTAGTATTGGTAAAGAAGAAGGATGGGACAATGCGCATGTGCATCGATTACAGGGCACTGAATAAAAAAACAATTAAAAACAGGTATCCCATTCCTAGGATTGATGAGCTGATTGATGAGTTGCATGGGGCATGCTTCTTCACCAAAATTGATTTGCGATCCGGATACCATCAGATCAGGATGAGAGCAAAGGACATTGAGAAAACAGCCTTCCGATGTCACTATGGCCACTTTGAGTTCATGGTTATGCCATTTGGTCTAACCAATGCACCTGCTACATTTCAAAGTTGTATGAACCAGGTATTCAGGAAGCAGCTGAGGAGATTTGTCTTGATCTTCTTTGATGACATCTTGGTCTTCAGTAAGACCTGGGAGGAGCACTTACATCATCTGGAGGAGGTGTTATCTATTCTGGAGAGAGAGTCATTGTATGCCAAGGAATCTAAATGTGAGTTTGGCATGACTGAGCTCCTTTACCTGGGGCATATCATTAGTGCAGATGGCGTTCGGGTTGATCCCAAAAAGATTAGAGCTATTGTAGAGTGGCCTACTCCCACAAACCTTACACAGCTTAAGGGATTCTTTGGTTTATGTGGTTTTTATAGAAGGTTTGTTAAGGGATTCTCACAGATTGCTACACCCTTGACAGATCTTACCAGGAAAGGAGCCTTCGTGTGGACAGGGGCAGCACAGAGGTGTTTTGAGCATTTCAAGCAGGTAATGTCTTCATGTCCAGTTCTAGCTCTACCGGATTTCACAAAGCCTTTTGAGCTTCATTGTGATGCATCAGGTGATGGGATTGGAGCAATATTGATGCAGGAGAAGCATCCCATTGCATTCGAGAGTAGGAAGCTCCGAGGAGTTGAGAAAATTTATTCTGTCTATGACCGGGAGATGTTGGCCATAATGCATGCATTGGCCAAATTTCGATCATATTTGGTAGGTGGACGTTTTGTGATCAAGACTGATCACAACAGTATTAAATACTTCATGAGCCAGCGTGATCTTAATGACCGGCAACAAAAATGGGTGACTAAATTGCAGGCTTATGACTTTGACATAGAGTTTGTCAAAGGTAAGAAAAATGTGGTGGCTGATGCCTTATCTTGGAGACCTCACTTATGTGCTCTGGCAGATATTTCAGGAGATTGGAGAGATCGGATTATAGCAGAGTATGTCGGAGATGCTTGGGCTTCTGGATTGATTTCAGGTACCATACAGGATGATCGCTATGAGGTGATAGATGGATTGATCAGAGTTCAGGACAGGGTTTATTTGATTCCGTCATCACATTTGAGAGAGGCGATACTGAAGGCATTTCATGATGAACCCACAGCTGGACATCCGGGGGTCTTCAAGACCTACAGGCAGATCCGAGAGCGGTTTTCATGGAAAGGGCTCAAGGATGATGTTCAGAGGTATGTCAGGGAGTGTGTGGTTTGTCAACAGAATAAGTGAGAACACACATTTCCTGCAGGTTTATTACAGCCCTTGCCCATTCCTGATAGGAAATGGGAAAGTATTTCGATGGACTTCATCACTGGTTTACCACGAGTGCAGGGAAGGGATTGCATCTATGTGGTGGTGGACCGCTTGACGAAGTTTGCTCACTTCATTGCTATTCCGTCCACTTACACAACAGCACAGGTGGCAGATCTTTTCTTTAAAGAGATTCAGGTTACATGGGTTGCCCAGATTCATTGTCAGCGACCGGGATAGTAAGTTTATGAGTGTTTTTTGGCAAGAGTTGTTTAGGTTGTGTGGTACAGATCTTACACTTAGCACTAGTTATCATCCACAAACAGATGGGCAAACAGAGATTGTGAATAAATGGGCGGAAGGATATTTGAGGAACTATGTAACTACACAACAAAAAGCTTGGATCAGATGGTTGCATATGGGAGAGTATTGTTATAACACCACTTATCATATGTCCATCAAGATGACTCCTTTCATGGCACTCTATGGTTATGAAGCACCTAGCTTCATGGATTTAGTTTTGGGGGACAGTAGAGTGCCCAAAGCCAAAAACTTAGTGCAGGATAGTCAGGACATCCTGAAAGTGCTCAAAGAGAATATACAACAGGCCCAGAATCAACAGAAATTGTATGCTGATCAGCACCGAATAGAGCGCAGTTTCGAGGTAGGGGATATGGTTTACTTGAAGCTACAACCATATAGACAATCATCGCTCAAGAAGAGCGGAGCTGAAAAGTTGAAACCTAGATTTTATGGTCCCTACAGGGTGATTCGCAAAGGGGCAAAGTCGCCTATGAGCTTGAGCTTCCAGAGGGCAATCGAGTGCACAATGTGTTTCATGTGTCTAGGCTTAAGAAAGCCATTGGTCAGAGTGTAGTGCCTTCTGCAGATTTACCCCCTTTGGATGAGGAGGGGAAGCTTGTGTTAGTACCTGAGGCTATTCTGGATACCAGAGAGAGGAAGCTTAGAAATAGGATAGTGAAGGAGTATTTGGTCAGATGGAAAGATCTGTCGGAGGAAGATTCTACATGGGAGAGTGAGCAGGTTATTCAACAGGCTGGACTGAGATTGCTTGAGGATAAGCAATTTCAAGGGGGGCGGACTGTAATGTCCCCATTTTAGCAGTTGACCAAGTGTGTGTGTGTTAGCCTTGTTCTACATGGTCCCGAGGGCTAACGAAGGGTTTAATGGGATCTTGAAGTGTTTTGGCCTAGTCATTTCCAGTTTGGGCCAAAATGAAGTTGATTTACTCAGTTTCAGGCATACTTACTATTTTTAGTAAGTCGGCAGGATACAGTGCAGGTCAATTTTGGTGATTGGATTCGATACTCCTCGGTGAGAGCTTTCCGATGAGCTATCACTCGCATTATTCGGAGCCCGATTGCTAATACATTTTAATGCCTGAAGTTTTATTAAAGTAACGTCTAATTTAATTGTAAAATATTAAAGTGTTACTTTAATATTTATTTTATGGTGATGTGTACCCAAGGGAGACATAAGGGGTATTTTAATATATGTTTTATATTACACATCTTTATCCCACATTGCCCATATGAGTTGAGCGGACCCATGGGAATAGAATAAAAGGAAGCATTTGTAGCTTCATTAGACAGGTTGAATATGAGAAGAAATTGGTGTGTGAGTTGCAGCTTTGTTTTTGGCATTTGAGGACGTCTATCCTCTCTTGTAACATTCTAGACGTCATTCCCTTGGGGTTTGGCCTTTGGAATTCTTTCTTATTGGCTTCATTATCAGGCAGTTTAGTTGCATTTCCGGCTACAGGCAGATTTGATATTTTGCTCATATCTTCTTCACTACTTGTCCGACGCTTATGCCGCTTGGAGGGAATGGTATTATGAAGGTAGTGGACTGATTGGAGGACAAAGTATTGTAGCAGCAAGTTCGTAAGCATGGGCTGGAGTATTATGACAATATTGCTGAAGTAATTAGTGAGTTGATAAATCTGCTATGTATTTGATTTTATGAATTCTGAAAATAACATTTTATTAGCAGCAGTTCATTTCCACTTTGCATATCATTGTAGTTGCTTTCTTGTTTATGTTGTATGATACCAATTCCATGCACGAAACACAACAAACAATAAATGTTTGATTTCTGGAATTATAAGGGGTTTAAAACATTAAACGGAGAAATAAGAAGTTGAATGCAAATTGTTTGACATAATTCCTTTCAGCAATTTGGTTTAGTTTTTTGGGACATCCAGGGGTGCCCATTACATTCTACATGAGATTGCCAAAACAACTCAAAAATAATTTGTCATCTAGAACATGACCACCTAAAACCCTGGACCTGGTTGATTCTGTACAAAATATCCACCTTATTAATCTGCTCGCTAGAAAACCAAGAGGCTTACCATCTGTCCAACACACCTGCTCCAAAAATTGATAAGTATTAATACTTTTACCTGGGTTACCAACAGCCTTACTGATTAGGGTGTAAGTTTTCTTCTGAGAATTAGGGATATTAAATTTAATCTTCAGTTCTTCCCAAAACCCATCCAATTATCCACCACAATATCCTGCAATAGAGATATGCCTTTTTTGTGCCAATGTTTAGCAGAGCAGCATTCAATTAAGGCTAGGGGCTTGTTGTTAAGATACACACCCCATCAAATAGATCTATCATTGACAGAATAGTAATAGGTATTATTACCCACTGCATTCCTTGAGCAGATCAAGTGCTTGCCTCGGTCCCATGCCTTCCAAATAGAATGGAACACCTTAGAGCCTGCAACCCTAACCTCAAAGTCCCCAAAAACAATATCAATAAGAGGGGCGTCCCCCCACTGCTTTCCCTTCTTGATTCTGGCCTATTGTCAGATTGTTTCTAATCAAAAATTTCCAAGATTCGTTGCCAATGAGAGCTTTGAGGATCTATTTGGATGCCAGAGCAACGTCTTGCTTTTTGATATCTCTCATACCAAGAACTCCTAGCTCCTTAGGATAGCAACACCAATCCCATTTCACACTGTCTTCTGTTATTACCCAAGCCATCAGACCACAAAAAAATCCTTACAATCTTTTCAATGTTGTTATTCTGGTATTTAGCAAATAACCAAACCGAGGCATAGTAGACAATGTGAGATGAGAGAACCTTTTGGACAACCTGTGCTCTCCCTACAATAGAAAGCATGAGTCTGCTGTTTCAAGTGCTTGTTCTCAATTTTGTTATAGATCCAAGTCCACACGTCTTTCAGAGAAGGTTCAATAGAAAAGGGAATTCCCAAGTAACTCACAATGTTGTGAGGACCAACCCACTGCCAGTCTTGTTCTCTAGCCCAAGCAAGAGGAGAATCTTCCCAACCAATGATGGAAGATTTCATAGGAGAGGCCTTGGCTCCAAAGGCCTTGCAAAAGAACTGCAATCTATTAATAACATTACTAAAGTTAGCCTTAGAGAGTTCCACAAAGAGAGCAGTATCATCTGCAAATTGCTCAAGGATCATCTGGTCACAGTTAAGTAGGGAGATACCCTTGACTGGAGGACCCAGTTCCTTGGCATTAAGGATATAAGTCAATGCAGGAAGAACAACTAAAGGACATCCTTTTCTGATTGATCTACCCAAGAGGATAGATTCAGATAGTTCTCCATTGACTTCAATAACCGTTGAGGAATCTTTAAAGAGGATGACAACCCATTTACAAAAGAAGTGGGGGATCCGTAGGGCTTTCAAAATAACACTCACAAACTTCCATCCAATTCTATCATATGCCTTCTCAAAATCAAGAAGCACCATACCTGCATTTTGGCCACTATCCTTAGCCCATTGCATAGCCTCACCCCTAGTAATGAGATTCTCCAAAATGTATCTCCCTCTAATGAAGCTTGTCTGGGTGATAGACACGATGTTATTGAGCAAACTAGCAACTCTTCTTGCCAAAAGTTTGGCAATGATTTTATAGGACAAGTTTAAAAGAGTGATTGGTCTCCTGTTTTTGACTTGAGACCTATCCCCACCTTTTGGCAACAATTTAATGATACCCTTATGATATCTTCACCAAGGGATCCATAATCAAAAGCTTCCTCATAGACCAATAACAGTTCCTCTGTCACCCACTCCTTATTCTTCTTATAAAACTTAGTTGAGATTTCATCCACCTAGGCGGATTTACCATTGGCTAAAGAATTGATAGTGTCTTCAATCTCCTTGATATCAATATGCTGACTCAAAAATCTGGCTTGTTCTCTGAAGACTTTCTAGGGAATTAGCTTAGCACATTTACTTAGAGCTTCATTATGATCATCTCCATGTTCAGAGCTGAAAAGGTGCTTATAGAACTTGTAAAGGCTTCTAGGATCTCTTTGTTGTTACTAGTAGGACGATTCTTAGTAAGGATTCCCTTAGTGTTTTCTCTATTATGTTTAGCTATGACCAATTTGAAGTACTTAGTACCTCTATCCCCTTCATTGAGCCACTTGGCCTTAGTTCTAACCCTCTAACCTTTGGATTTTGTGGTTTTGGATCTTTTTGAGTTGCATCTTAGTATCAATGAGTTCCATTTCTAGGTTCAAGCCTTTGTCTTTGTCCTACAGATTTTTCTCAACTTCCTTAAGCTTTTTTTGGTATAGGTTCTCCTCCCTCCTATCTTTAGCTTCTTTGAACCCAATAATTTGAAAGATCTTTCTCCGATTATCAACCATAAGCCTGCGATTGGACCTAGCAAAGGAATTGTTAATACAGAACTTGGTCAAAATCGAGATCATTTCCATGGTGTTCACATTATCCGAATCCTGCAACAGAGAAGTATTGAGCTTGAAAGAGCTTTTCCTAATGGGGACTTCATCATCGGAGGCTTCAGAACTGTTGATGCAAACATAAATAGGAGGGTGATCAGACATACTTGCAGAGGAGACCATAACAGGGGCTTTACCAAGCTAATGCTTGATTTCAAAGAGGAAAAGGTTCAAGTTGATTCTGTCAAGTCTACAATAAATTCTCTTATTGTAAGCTTGGTTGTTACCATGTATAACAAATCCCCTCCAGCTCTTTCTTATTGTTCTCCAAAGGATCCTTAACTTTGAATCTTCTCTTGAATTTGGACTAGAAGTAGAGTTCATTACCTTTCCATTCATTCCTGGAGTCGCCCACTTTACCCTACATATTCTCAATCATGTTAAAATCTCCTATAAAGATCCAACTACTCTCACGCAGATTTTCAGCCAACCAATCCCACAACATTGCTCTCTCTTTGTAGTCACTAGGAGCATAGATATTACAAACACCCACAGATTTACCACTATCATTATAAATTGCCCATAAGGCTCTATTACAAGGGGGGAACTATGGGAAACCAGCTTATCACACCACTTGGGGCCATCAAAATTGCTAATCCATCTTTCCCTCTTTAGTGTCCACAAAATAAGCATTTTGCCTTATCCCCGAGGAACTTGAAGGTATTAAAGGCACAATATCCATAAACTTTGATTTCTTGAAGGCAGATAATCTCCTTGTTATGAATCTTACTATACCAATTCCTCACAATATACTTTTTGTCTGGCATTTCAAGCCCTCTAAAATTCCAACTATGAATGTGTGAGTTCATGTCTAGCATGGGGAGTGTTGGAGTTCTTGAACAATCTATTAAAACAATCAGGAGTTTTATTTCTTTTGGCCTTATTGTTCCTTTCACTAACCTTTGCACTATTAGTCCTTTCTTAAGTTTTCCTTTGCTTCTTCTTACCAATGACTTAAAATATTCCATCCTCCTTTTGCATAAAAGGCTCGGGGGAGCATAGGGTTTCTGAATTTAGCAAAGGCTCAACACGGGGTGAAGCTATGGGACTAGGGAAAACCCCATTCTAACCCAAAGAAGGTTGGCATGGCACCAAATCCATGTTACTAATAAAATTGAGTTTTTCTGAAGCCAACTGTTGTGCATTGAGCTTCAAAGCATTATCATCATTAACTTTTTCTCTATCAACAAGAATGCATTGTGGTCAAGAATCAAATGGGCAAGAAGATTCACTATTCCCATTAAGAGCAGCAAGAAAAACTTCTATTAAAGGATTGCTTCTAGTGACAAATATGTCCAACCCATCACTAGTTTTTTTCCTTAGAATTTAGGTTTCGATAAAATTTCCCTCAAAAAAATTATAATTCTACAATTTGCAAAAGTTGTGTGGAATTCTTTTGTGGGTTTATAATTTTTTCCTCAAAAATTATATGCTCGGTTTTATCATCTTTGAGGTTGTGTATCCTTTGATCTATGTCTCGAATTCTATTGTCTGGTTTTAATTGATTTTTTATCTCAAAATTGTGTCTAGTTTTTCCAATTTTTCTCCTTAGGAAATGGTAGTTTTTTGCAATTTGTTTTGGGGCATCATGCTCATCTGCAAAATTTGGAGGGTTTGTCAATTTTCCCTCAAAATCGTGTTAACTATTCTCAATGTTTGTCTGTGTCTTTTGGGAAGAGCAGCTCCATTATCCAACATCAAGTTGGATGTTTTGTGATGATTTCTAGAAATGTTTTGCTGATTCTGGGAGGGTTAGTGGCAAACTCATCTCAGTGGCACAGGGTCTTGTCTCTTGTTGAAAAGCATTGTGAAGAAGGGGACACCCTTCCCTATTCTTTTCTAGACGGATTTTGGCTTCTTGGCCATTTACATTTTGCAGATCCACGTAGGTCTTAGCAGCAGCATAATGTTTTGCAGATTTTGTGACCAAAAGACAGCACAGCAGTTGAAAGATGGCCATTAACGAAGGGTATTAGAATATTATAATGTTTCTTTAATAGTCATCATAGTTAGTCTTTAGTTTATTTGGTAGTTTTTGTTTTCATCTTTTATTCACGATTGTTTCTTTTAGAAACATCATCTTTATAAATATATAAAAGGAGCTTTCATCTCCTGTATTTAATACAACTACAACAACATCAATTTACCATAACAAAGAGAAGGGGGCAGTTTTCTATGCTTTTTTGTAGTTAGTATGAAGACCATTGAGAGAGTCTATTAGAATAATAATGTAATATATCTAATGGTGATATTTAGCAGTTTTAGTTTTATTAGTTAATTTCTTTCTTCGCATTAGATAAAAATCATTTGGTTTATAAACATTACGACTTCGTCTCCATCATTTAACATCAAACAGTCAAGTTTTACAACAGAACCATAACTTATAGGCTAATTATTCAGATAAAACATGTGATTAACATTTTGTTGCATATGTAATAACTATGCGACTAGAAATTTGCTTTCCGAAAAAATGTAATTGTGTGGAATGTTAGCCAACTCAAAACTATATAATTGTGTGGAATGTTAGCCAACTCATGGAAAATAGACCATAAAAATGTCGAGACCTAAAAAGAAATGACTGTTAATCGGATATATTTAAAGTCTAACAATACTGGGCAGAAAAAAACAAAGACTAAGACCATAAAAATGTCGAGACCTAAAAAGAAATGACTGTTAATCGGATATATTTAAAGTGTAACAATACTGGGCAGAAAAAAACAAAGACTACTCTGGTGTTAACAATTATTATGCAATTAAGAAATTCAGACTCTACAGTTCGAGAGCCTTGTTTATAGCCTGAACCAAGCTTCGACAAATGATCCCGCTGTACTAAATTTCCACAGACTTGCTAGATTAGAAATCCTTAAACCGTTATTCCCGAGAAGCTCAAATTTATAGATGAATAAATACTTGCCTTACATAAAGAGGATGGTAGGATTCAAAAAGCTGGCTCGAGTCCTTCCCAGCTCTGACGAATATCATATTACCTCCCGGGTGGTGAGGAACCCTGACTCATTGCCAAATAATACAAAACAAAATAATTAATTCAATTTCTCCCTTTATATAACCCTAATTTCAACTTGAAACAGAGATCAAACAACACAAAACAATTCAATTTCTTCACTGAAATTCGAAACTTGACTTACAGACAAAAATCTGTCCATAAAACCTCTACAATTCACTAAAAGCATCCTTAAACAATAAGCTTACCAGGCAGAAACATCGTAAACCTTCCCCCAAATGATAAGCCAGCAATCATTCGGCGTGTTGTGTTTGCTCACCTCCTCCAAACTGTACTTCTCCAACCTCACTTCTTGCGGCGCCATTCTCAACTTCACAAAAACTCCGTCCAGCAGATGCGCAATGCGCCTCGTGCCCGCGACCTCACCAGTACACCAAAATGTCGTCTCCGTAAAATATTACCAACAATGCAGTGGCAGAGGAGAATCTAATACTTCTTCAGCTCAAATGCCAAGCAGCCAAATTTTTAAAGTAAAGATATAATAGTATATCGATGCAAACTATGCTGTATTGTTCGGGACCACCTGGAAAGAGAGGAAAACATTTATCGCCAGATATCCCAGACTGTATAGCATATTGCGCCAAAATCCAACACTGGTTAATATACGACAATTTATGATCTTTTAAACCGCCTCACAGTTTGTAGTTTGGCAGGGCACATGAAATTAAGCATCGTCACTTTTTATGATATTTTTATGTATTTAGACGATATTGGGGGAGGGGGGCTCGATAGGGGATATGATATGATATGATAGATTTTAATGACGTTCACGAGACTAAAGTAGTCTATGGGACCCATGCAATCACCCTTCCGAGTAGGAGCGAAACTAGTCAGTTGCAAAGTTTTGGTTAACTTGTCTCTCCTTCTCTGAATTTTGATAATCAAATCCGCAGTTCTTTTCACTTGATCTTTCTCGAATAAATAGTTGAAGTCCTTGTTCTGCAGTATTTTTGTATAATCAGATCTGATGTCGTTGTAAGCCAGGCACTCCTTGACAAAGTGCTGCTCTGTCTCAACTGTTTCAGTATTACAGAATAAACATTAACTGTCTGCCCACTCTTCCTTTGGAACTTGTCATCTACTAGTTTCACATCGCAGTTGATGTGAACTAGTTCTAAGTTGTGCCATCAACATTTTTCCTTTCTAGTTAATAGGTGCCCTTATATAGGCCTTTTCATCATGACTAGAAGTGGGATTAAATTCTTTAATGTAATAAGATTTTTTCTGCCCTATGTGTCTTGTCCATAGAATATTGCGAAATTTTTCATTGACAAACTTCTTTAGATTGTTCCTATGGTTGTTGATGAAGACCACATAGGGTTCGTCACTAATCACCTACGCGGTCAAATATTGTTTAAAATATTATATTGTTTATTTTTTATTCAATTAGGAAGTTTAGATATGGGATCTACTTTATGCAAATAGAGTAAAGTTTAATTTTTTCCTTCATATAAGATATGGCATCTCATATATGGTAGTATTAATATAAAATCTATATGTAAGAATGTTTTCTTATATAAGGTATAGGATCATATATGACAAGGGATCCAAGCGCCAAGGTTCCTACTTTTAGTATGGTGAGTTTGGAGTAGGAATTGAGTTAATTAGCTAAAACTTAGCACAATTGCATCAAATATACTTGTGAGCTTATATTTTTGTTTGATTTGGGATCTTTTGACATATTGGAAGGTGTTATTGGACATGTAAACTTAGCACAATTGCATCAAATATACTTGTGAGCTCGTATTTTTGTTTGATTTGGGATCTCTTGACATATTGGAAGGTGTTATTGGACATGTAAATCATTCTATTCATAATCAATGTGATTCGCGTGCCATAAAGTCTCAATGACGTGGGCTCCATTTGTTGTTTAACAAATGGTTGGAATGACAAGATCTAATGATTTTACATTGTGCATCTAGTTTCGAGGATTTTAGATTGGAACAAGTTTTCAACTAGGTACTAATTTTGTATCATATGAAAAGCATTAATCTCTTCTTTTACATGGTGTAGTGTATTAGAAAATCTATTATCTAATAATTATATATGTCGTAAAAAAAATATGTTGATTATATTGTTTGCCTCATCAATCTTATTGCTACCTCTGAGCATAAGAACTTGAATCTATATGTCCTTCTCACTACAAGCACTAGTCTATAGTATATATACATTCAATTTTATAACGCCTTCATGTTACGACGTTACCACATGTTTTATAGTATACTAAAATGTTTAAAGTTTTGTAGAACATCTCTAACTTTAACATATCTTAGTACATTACTTTCTTGATAATTGCATCCATTACACAAAAATTTAACTCAACTAACTCTATCATTTAGTTATGTGTAAAATAATTAAATAATAATATAGAATATTGAATCCATTTATATACATGAGAAATAATTTAATAGACAAGCATACACCAATGGTGGTTATAGTTAAGCACACTTATTTATTCATTTCAAAATGTAATTGTTCATTTAAGATGTCTAAGACATATATAACAGTATTGCTAAAAAAAATATTGTCTAATATAAATATTTTGAAATTTAATTTTTTAATAAAAATTTATATTCAAAGAAATTTATTTAAATTTTTTTTAAAATGTTTTAAAAATGATAATCACCTATTAACTAAATTTACTTATCTTTTATTGTGTTTGCTTTGTTGCTTTTTTGACTAAGAGCAAAGAACTTTATTGCTCATTTGCTAGTGAATTCTTTATTGCTCATTTTATGGTGAATTCTCTGAATTTTAAAGTTGCTATTCCTCCTACATAATTTATATCGACTTTTGTAATTTCCTTTCCCACTTCAAAATAATCACTTATCTTGCCCATTTGTTGTAGACAAATAGTGGATCGATACACTTTTGAAATTCAAAAGCTTGGCAATAAGTTTCTTGCCTTTAATTATAGAATGTTGGGCTAAAAAATAAATCAAAATTTTTTTATTTGTTGAAGCTCAATCCTCCAACGTTCAACAAATCTGATTTTTGAAAAAGTGTAACATGTGCTAGCTTCCCAGGAAACTTCTAGAATGAGGATAATGAGATTTAAAGTTGTTTTAATTATTCACTTATGTTACAAATTGCCTATTGAAGGATTTGATGAGAACAAATCCACAGATCCTATAGAACACCTGCATGCAAGAACTTGTCACAGAAAAGAAAAAGACAAGAGAAGGCAAGGGTTTCGCTTTGAAAATATGCAAGAATATATTATTAGGCTGAAAGAATGAATTGAAAATACAATGGATCATTCCTAATTAAGGAGATCGTAAAAACCTAGTAGGAAAACCATAAGAGATAAATGACATTTAATTATCATATGGAAATGCATGTGCATAAAGTGAAATCTTAAGTAGAGAGTAAAGGTAATTTAATAAATTAAATTAAATTAATTGCGTGTATGCGTATGCATGCTCACACGCACCCGCATGCGCGCGCGCGCGCACACACACACACACATGAACACGAATCAACTCCCCTTATTATAAGTATTTATCAATTATATATAAACTATATATACTTATGAATCAACTCCCCTTGTTACAAAAATTTATCTGTGTGTGTCTGTGTCTGTGTATGTGTCTGTCTTTTATCAAATATATTTACCAATATATTTAAATTGATTTGTTTAATTATATAGAACAAGTTTACTACATAATAATATCAATGTATTTCATGTTATCATTAATATCTAATTCATGCAAGTCTTATAAATGAATTAACTTAAACAAAAATATACTTACATTATTCAATTTTATTTTCCTTTGTTATTATCTTGCATTTTCTTCTTATTTTTCTTATTTTCCTTGAATAATCCCTTCTCTTATTATTATTCTGCTCCTTTTCTTATTCTTCTTTTTCTTATCCTCCTTTCAAAATATATCTTTTCTAGAGTTATCACTTTTGAAACTTGTGTTTTTTTTGTAATAATTAGACATGATCTTGTTAGAGTTATATATTTACTAACTTTATATTATTACTATCTTTTAACATATTAGTCTTACCAAAACCTTCATTTTAATATGTGGTATGATTATAAATGAATCATATTTAATTTTAAAAATATGTATTAATTATTATTTATATATAATTTATTAATAACATAAAATAATCAAGATAATTATTAGTATTAATTTGATTAACATTATGGATTGATATTATATTGATAAATAATATTAGTACAACATGATCAAAATATGAATTAGTTAATTATTTTTTATCAAACATTAAATGAGGTATTTGTATTTATTATTATTATTATATTTAAATAAAGTATATGTATTAGAGAATTTATTTGTCTTTTACACACATCAATTAGGGCTTATCACACAAAATTCTCAGAAGAACTCGAGGAAGAATGGTCCTCCAATGCCCTCTTGCCACCTCTATGACTAGGAACTACCTTGTTCTCTCCATCTAGCTCTATCTCCAAACCTTCCTTATCAATACACATTAGACCTTCATCCCAAATGTACTTATACAACCCTTGAGACCTTCATCTTGAATTTACTTATACAATTATATGCCCCACTCCTCTTCTTATAGCCCTAGCATTAATTTCAAAAAGGGGATGACCCACCATTTTTTGTCTTTTGGAAATAACCTCAAGGTACCAATTGTACACAATAAGGTACCTATCCACATTTCTTTCATGCCTTTTCACCACATAAAATATTTGGGTGGCAGAATTTCTAAACTGTCATCTATTTTCTCTAAGACATTGTCCAATTTTCCCAAGAGATTACCATTGACTAACTTTTTACACAAATCTTGCTCATCACTTTCTTAGTTTCAATGATGTCTAAAAGGGAGGCAATGAATATTGTGACAACATCCTAATTTAACTCTAAATGGTGGTTATGTCAAAGATACAACCAGTCTATATAACCATCCTTATTGCATGGATTAGTAAGCATTGATTGGTCTTCAAAATGCATCTCAACCTATTGTTCAAATGCTCCCATAAAAAGTTCATTTGGTGTGTTCTAACCAAAAGTCTCATAGATATGTTTGGATATCTACCACCTTTATAGGAGTTAACAATCTCTAAATACTGGCATTAAACAAATTCTTAAAAAATAATGATGTAATAGAAATAGCCACTCCCTTCTCTTAATAATTTTTTTTTTTTTTGTAATAGCTATGTTTGTGTGTCCATAGTCAAGGCATATTCACAATATGCCTTTAATCAATCCCCCTATGTGAGACTATTAGATCAAACTATTATGTTTACACACCAAGTTTGATGCTATAATTTATAATTGTTAAGACTCTTGATATATCTCCAAAAACATGTGATGAGAAGGGAATGAGGTTTCAACAACAAATTCCAATCATCATTAATGCCAAGATTAGATGCACACATACATAAGTATTATTTCTCACATGAAAAATCAAGTCTTGAAAGAAATCCAAAATTACCATAATTTCCAATGCCATTTACTTTTTTTTTTATCTACTAAATAAGACTCAAATATTTGTTCCCAAAACCACCTCTTCCAACTAAATTGGTCATGTCATTTTTATCTTTGTAGATATGGGAGAACTGGAAGTCATCAAATTTCCCAGTCAACTACCATATGATATTCACCCATTTTTAAAATTTTCAAATAAGATTTGATCTTCATCTAATGGTATTGACAATCAACAATGAATCCTCTTCAATATGTAGCTTTTCAACTTTCAATTCTAGACCTGATTTTGTCCCTAATTACATCTTAAACATCACCTTATTATTTTTTATAATTTTAATGGGAGTTAAATTTGAACATAAAATATTCCCTTGATTATCATAAGTGACATAAATAACAATATTGAGTCTTGATTACTCTTATAAGTACCATCAAAATTGATTTTGATCCAGCCTTGATCAAAATTAGTTGATTTAATTGAACACTCCTATGTGTTTGAGAATGATTAACATTTTGAGTCCCTTTAACAAGGGTTATACACCTTGTATAATGTTATTATTTTTAGTTAATCCTATTTAAATAGTAAACCTAAGAATATAGGTATGTGTGCATTACATAAGAATCTAGGTATGTGTGCATTACCTAAGAATCTAGGTATGTGTGCATCACATGGGTCCAACATTCGGGTCCAACATCCTTAGGGATACTAAATGTGCTATATGTAACATTTTGATTTAATGACATGGTTATAAAAACTAAAACCAAAAAGTAAATGAGGGGAGAAATGGTTTTGTAAGTTCATTTTGTTACTCAGCTAACTAGAACCTAAATATTATAAAAGGGTTAAATGATAATATTAAACAAATGCAAGCTATGATGGAGGTTAGCACAGGTGGGAAAGTTGACATAGACAATGAGGAAAATATGGTTTCTAAAGAGGAAGTCAACCCCCTTGTTGAGAGCCCAAACAATAAAGCGATATCAAACAAGAGGAAGAGGGATAGGGAGGAAACTCTAGATGACATTCAAGTAATGACTAAAGTAGGAGAGACCATGGAAAAGTTGGTTGCTTAAGATAGTAGGGTTGGTCAAAGAAACAATGCCTTGATTTGTTCTCTTGGCTTTTCTATTTTCCCTTGGTTTTTTGGTTTTCTGGGCTTTCCTACTCCTTTAGAGTTTGTTTTTCTTAGGAATGGTTCTAGTGGCCTTCTATGGCCTGTAGTTTTTTACTATTCTGCTTTATGCTCTAGACTTTATGATATAGTTTTATTTTGTTAACTGTGGGGTTTCAAGCACCCGTTAAAACCTGTTTTACTTAATCAAAAATTGTCAATATACTCTACATTTGATGATGTTGTATAATTTCTAACATAAGTCTCATTCATGCAACATGGAATATGGATAAGTTTGAACTGAGTATGTATCTGACCAAGATTTTGTATGTTTGACTTCTACCCCATCGGATCTATTTCTAACTAAGCATCAAAAAGTCTCTTGAGAAAACAACATCCACGCTAGATGCATCCCTAGTCATGCATTAGAATTCTCATCAAACATATCACAACCACTATCAAACACATCCATGTCAGACATCAAAAATCTTGTTGGACATGCAACATCCTTGTTGATGTATCTCATTGTGGAGGTCATAATTTCAATGATAGAACAAAGGTTACTTCATGGACTAGCTCTATTACATGCAATTAGTCTAGATTGTACATACCAAAAAAATCCATTCTAATATATTCTCGTAATGAGGTCTAACAATGGGGCTAGATGATCATTGTACATATAAATTATCCACTGCATTAATTTATTTAATTTGAATTGACTAATAGTGAAACACGTACAAAAATTATTATTTCACTACTAGTCATTTGACATTAGGTATTAATACAATGTATGTTTATATGTATGACCTTCAAGCCCCATCATTAGACCTTATTACAAGAACATATCATAATATCTTATTTTGGTATGTACGATAGACTAATTACATGTTATGTAGATTTTGCACAAATCAACCTTTGTTTTTCTTCTAGGTCTCATGACATGTTTTCTCTATTTAGCTCTCATTGAGAAGGATTGCCACATCAAGGCATCCCAAACAATAGAAAATAAAGTAATTCTCAAAGACCAAGAAGACCAAGCAAAGCATTATAAGGAGTATTGGTTATCAAAGGATAAGTAAGACCTCATGGCTTATTCTTAAGCATTGATTTAAGGATGTAGGCCCAAAATCCATATTTTGACTCCAAACCTTAGTTTTGAGAGGGTTTCAAGTAATCAATATTATCTTTCTTGCCAAATCCTTCTACTAACACTTAAGATCTTCAAACCAATTTAAGAAGCTAATTTAGAGCACTATTTAAGATAGTTTTTTAGTGCATTTTTTCAAATTTGAGTGGATCCTCCTCTTTGGCCTTCAAGGTGAGTTTTTCAATTAATTTTTTATTTCATAAAGCCTATATTGATGTTTCAGATCTGATCATTACATGTCTTTTTTCATTCATAAAATATTTTTCATTGTTTACATCTCATTTGGTCAATTTACTTGTGCTTCATAATAACTTAATCCAAATCAATTTACATCCTTATATGTAAGGGAAAGTACCTTGTTAAAAAGTTTCTTCTAAAGGATTATTCTTGAAGGCCCTTCTTTCACTTTCCTAATGTGGCATAAGAATTTACACAACCAAATATTCTCCATTGATTAGCCTCTTACTAATGGCATGTTAATGAGTTGAGAACTATCTCATTAATGTAAACATGGCTAGATTATCATGTGAAAGGAATCAACAAAGAAAATTGAACTTTTGATTTTTGCAATGGTTCTCAAAAGTGGGATCCAATGCTTACAAATTGAGATAATACAATTCATCTAAGTGAAAAAATAAGTTTAATATCTTTACTAATCTCTCAATGTTATTAGTAATCTCTATTAACATCGTCGATACTAAACAATATAATTTAACACTCATGATGGGTTCTAGATCTATATTTTTCATGGTTATAAACACTTGACTTATAGTGGGACAATGTCCTTGAGTAGTTAGAAAAATCATCACATTGTAGATTCTTATCAAAGTTTTATTTATTTGAATCATTTCATATGTAAAAGGTAAATAATCACACATGCACATACTATATGGATGAAATTATATTTAATACTACCTAGTTGGTGATCTTTTCTAACTTGGATATGATTGAATTTCTTTATAATTGGGCAATTCTATTAACGAGTGCTAATTTCATAAGTGGCTATCTCATCTACAAGTCATTATTCAAATACTATTCCATAATATAAATCAATGCATTTTTGTGTGTATTACATTTCAATTAAGCTTAATTTATATTTTTATTAGTAAATATTAAGTTATGTATTAATAGTTTAATCAAAAAATATATAGTGAAAGTACCAAATACTACATGAGCAAGCTTTGAATAGTTCATAACCTAAACCAAAAATC
Organism: Cupressus sempervirens; assembly: GCA_028749045.1. Lineage (NCBI taxonomy): Eukaryota > Viridiplantae > Streptophyta > Pinopsida > Cupressales > Cupressaceae > Cupressus > Cupressus sempervirens. Next base: position 353,322,915 of record CM053788.1, read on the forward strand.
TTGCCAATCAACTCAACCCGTAGACCAAAATCAAGTATATTTGAAATCAATGTAATTAATTTGTCAATGCATTAATCATTCTCTTTTCCTTTAACAATAGCATCAATGATAATGAGAGAGTTCTTTCTAGGTGACATAAGGAACACCCTAATATTTTTCCATTAATTTAACCAATAGAGCTTATCTAGCTTCGAAAATGTTATTAGTAACAATAACCCAAAAAAAAATTGCACTGGGTCAAAACACAACCCATCCAAACTTTGGAAATGTACACCTTGCACCTTAGGGACCTAGGTTCCCTTTAGAGGAACTACCTAAGTTCACTTTCATCCATCATTATTCTAGTTCCTTCCACTCCTATTACATTTCCTTAGGAGGATGGATTAATTCATCGAGGCCCATTGATAGGCCTAAACCTAATGAGAGGCCAACTTAATTGGATGAAGTTATCCTCCATATTGTAGGGGTGTTTATTTAAATTCAATGTGGATTCCACCACAAACACTAATTTTTAGATAGCCATTTTAGTTTTGCTTCATGCTTGATTAAAGATTTGAATTTTCTCCAAAAAAAATATGTTTGTTTTGTTCTTTCCATATCATTCAAATGAGGGTTGAAGGGTTCGTGTGCCAAATGCTCAACAAAATGGACTTATTTAGTGCTACTCTCTAGATTTAAAACATCTCTTTGAATATTATTGGTAATGTAATATGCCAATTCAATATTTGCAAAAAAAAGGACTAACCATTTCATGTAATATCATAATGTAAAAGTAGATGATCAATGGTTTCCTCATGATTCTTATAAAAGGAACATTTGAAAGTACACAAAAAATTGTATTTTTTAAATTCATCTCTTGTAAGGATATAACCATGAATGACCACCCATGAAAAGGACCCTACTAATGGAAGGAGATGCATGTTTCAACAAAGCTTTAGAAGCCAACCATAATATGTGAACTCTACTTGTAAAAAATATATTCTATTTTGGGTACACCTTCCATTATTTGACTCACTCAAGATAAGACAATTGGGAGTATCTTATAGGAGAACCCTCTTCTCCTTGAAGACAACCAGTCTTCTAACTATCAGGGTAGGTTCAATTCACTAGGATCTCTCTAAACAAAACTTCAACAGTACTTATGCTCAAGAAGATGACATACTTGGTTTTAGCTCATTTCTTTTAGTCAAGTCTTTAATATTTGGTATTTTTTTTGTTAACATAATAACAAGCATTAAAGAGAGAATTTTTTATATATTTTTAGAGGGGGAATTTCTTATGATCTTCACAACATGCCCTTATTATTTTAAATTATGGGACACCATGTCAAAATTAATTTTATGTTTTTAAATTCTACTTCTTTTATTTGATGTTGTTCAATATAATTTTTTTTTCTTGGTTATTTTGTCTCTTTTTGAAGTATTTACATAATTCATTTTTCAATCAAATTTTGCGTAGTTGTCTCTCTTGGATGTCTTCATGATCTCACAAGGTCATATTTTAGTGTACAACATGTGTTGCAAGGACACATACACGCTTGTAGGTTTTCCTATCACAATGGAGTCCACTTTAGGTGTAGGAATTTGTTGCATATTAATCATGTATGTTTATATGTATTATAGATATGTTAAGCATTTCAATATCTTATCTTGGCTCCAATGGAATAGGTTTCAATATTAATTAAATTTGTACAGGCACATGGTTGAATTTGGGAATTCCATATTTTTATCTAATTAAGCATAGCTATATACATGTCAATCTATTTTATTTGTATACTTTCTTATAGACAAAGATGTTTGGTGCCCAATTCGTTCTATTCATGTAACTTATATTGATGGCTTCACTCTAAAGTTTGCAACTCATTGTTTATAGATTTAATTCTTATAATGGTTTAGTCTTTCATTTCTATCAAATGATTTGATTGGTCAACGTTTTTTTATAGACTATTTAAATAAGTTTTGGTACTTAGTTTGTGTATTTGTACTTAGTTTATAGTTTATTTTAATTGATTATCCTTTTATTATGTGTTCTTTCTTTTGATTATAATTTTAAAATTAGTGAACATCTTTTATGAAATATTCTTTGTTTCCAATCAACCACGTTATATTCCTCTCAATAATAGTTTCCAATTGTTAAGACTTTTATTTTAGTTACAATCCTTCAATTAGTTTATTGTAATTGATAGTTCTAAAATTTAAATTGTATTTTACTTTATAAAATAAATTTTATTTTACTATAGTTGATTGCAATTATTTTTAAATACTAGCCTGGAATGTTCATTGTATGACTTTGCCACCCATAAAAACCAAAATCTTTCAACCTTTAAAGCTGCCTTGATCAATATGTGAGGAAGCTTCTAAGAATAATTTAAAATGAAACCAACCTTTTCCATAACCAAATGTATGACCATGGAATCATGACACATTCTCAATCAGTACTATTAAAGTTGTTATAAATTAAATGAAATCAATGAGAAATTAGGGCATCATCCGAGATTTTTTTTATCCATTTAAAGCCAAAATTATACATTTTTGAATGCTATTTGGAAGATCCTAAGTCTTTTTTGTAATCTACTAATTCTATATGTAAAGCCTCCTCGCAAACACACGTAATGGTCATTGTAGCAATTGATAATGGATATTGAAGACACACTTCCATGTTTTGTATGCATATTTACAAGGGCGGTTGTAGCTATAGGATCACAAAAATATTATTCCTTTATCTTGTGGTTGATGTCCATACCCCTTCCAAATCTTCCATTTTGGCACAGGTAGGTTGTCAGACGATGCTTCAAAAGCTCAGGGAGTCTACCTTTACACTTAACAAATAATGTTTGACTGAAAGTTTCTAAATCTATTCAAATAAAATATATTGTGAATAGCCTTCATCTAGTGAGACAATATTACTTGAAGGGATCCTCTCAAACAATTCATGTGCCTTGTGTGAATCTTCACATTTTGGAGGTAGTTTAGAAGGAAGTGTCTACCCAACATGCAAAATGTGTAATGGTTCTGGAAGAGAATATTGCAATAGCTCTAATTGTTTGATGGTGAAGTCCAATCATTCTTGTCTCTTCGTCTTCCATGCCCTTTCATCTTCCTTTGAAAGACTGAGAAGAATATGTATAACAATTGATTGCTATTGTTCATTGTAAAGTGTGATTTATCTAATAAGAGAAATTCCCCTTCTTGAAGAGTGGATGTAATCCAAACTAGCTAGATGAACCACTGCGAATTATGTGTCCACTCTTGCACATTTTTTTATTCAGTTTTAGTTTTTAGTTTTACTTTAATTTTTTGTACCTTTTATTTAGCTCAACAATTTGTATCAGAGCAAATTTGGACATAGAAAATATGGTGGACATAATGAATATGGTAGGAATTTTCAACGAATGTTCAAACCCTAAATCTCAAAGGCCAAGCTTGCAAAGCAAATGAAGATATGTGAATGATAGGGATACTAAAAGAAGATATGGTAAAGAAAACCATCGCTATGAACAACAAACAAAACCCAACAAATTGGAGAAATTATCCAATAAACTAGCCAAAACAACAAACTCCACTAAGAATGAAAAGTAGTTCAAAGGTATAACACAGTGCCAGGAACCCCTTACCACCAAAAATAGCTTCGAGGCATTAGTATGGCATCATGAAGAACATATTCGTAGTATTGTACAGAAAAACCCTACAAATCCTTGCCAAATTTCTCAAAGCCCTAACCCTTTGTTCCACGATATCCAAAATCAAGAGCCACAGTCGGATAGAGTTTGGAACATAATACACAACTGAAAGGAAATCCAGAGGTAGAGGAAACAAAATCGCAAGAAGGTATTAAATCCCCAAGATAAAGGAGCATAATCTAAGAAAAAAGAAGGCATAGAAAGAAGGGAAAAGCAAGCAAAAATCTTCGAGAAAAATAAATACACTAACCGAAAGGTATCAAGCCTTCTTTTTTAAGCCTAAGCCTTGAAAAATCAAAAAACATAATTTTGGATGCTCTATCTCTTAACCATCCCAACCTGAAACCCCCTAATATCTTAGAAGCAAACAATATCCTGATTAAACCATGGTCTGATAAATCCAATTCAACAGATTATTAACAATTTAATCCCATACCAAAACTCTTATTTCAATTCAGAAATTTTCCCAAACAAGAATCAGATATAGCAATTCCAAATCATTACCATCAAAAACAAAAGCAGGAAATTGAAGCACTCATAATGATCTTCAGTAACAAGGTGAGTGATAATCTATGGTTTGATTGTAAAAATAAGGGAGTTTATGCTATTTGGACCAGATCAAAGTCTGCTCGAATGGATTTGGTTAAAAGGCTCAAAACCATGCTCGATGAATAGGTAAGTACGAATTTTCTCTCTGATTACATAGCTTTCTTAGACTATAAAGAATTTAGACATAGGCAATCTTTATTAGAAAAACCTCTTAGCTTTTTTTAAGGCCATAATTTAAATTTCTTAAAATGGTTTCCAATTTGTAATGAAGAATCGATAACTTCCTTAAAATTACCAATATGGATTACATTAAATAACATCCCCACCAAGCTCATTGATATAAAATTATTCATTCAAATTGGAGAATCTCTAAAATTATTCATTCAAATTGGAGAATCTCTGGGAGGCCTTATGGGATATGAACCTCACCATAATAGCTCCAATTTGGTAAAACTCTTGGTTAATCTCAAACCAAGCCTATATCATTGAAAAGAAATCAAAATTATTTCAAACATATCTATATATAGGGTTAATTACTCAATCTACAAAGGAGAAATCAAACATATCTTTCTCATTAAAGACAGGTAGAAAGTAGCAATTAATTCTTCAAACTTTGAGGAGGTAAATATGGGAAATGATATGGAAAAGCAATACTTGGAGATGAAAGTTCAATTACAGACCTCCTCTTGCAAAAGGAATGTAGTCTATCAAGTGCAAGATACCACAAGAATTCTAAGTTTTATCATTACAAAAAAAAAGGATGAGCTAGAGGAAGAAGAAGTAACAGAATAAAAAATCCTACAAATTTTCTTAAGAGTATGGAGAAGATGCCCAAAATCATAGCACATGTAAATTTAAACCAAATCTCCCAAATAAGATTCAAAGAAGGTATTGAGTTGCTTAATATCCTGGATAAACAAGCCTTACTCTTGAAAGAAGAAGACATGGAAATAGATGAAGAAATAACAAAAATTAAGGAAACATATCCAACATCAAATCTCTCAATGAGGAAATAACACTTAAAATCAATGATACTATTGACCAAACAGTATTAGCTCAACAAAAAATTCAAGGAAAAAGAAAGGCAGGCATACCCAAGGAAGATGTACATTAAAAAAAAAGCACACAAGAAGATTAAGAAGAAGAAGGAAAGAACCCAACACGAAGCATTATGTAATCATAAACAATAGACCAAGTCAACAAAGATGATTAATAATAGTGTGGAAGAATTATCCACTATAGAGGAAAGAGAGAATGCTAAATTATTTTCAGTAGAAAATCTAGAAAACAATGAAAAGTGGATATCAAAAAGAAGTCAGTGTAAATAATTAGACAAAATAAAAACAATGCTAGAGGATAAACATGATTTGGTTGAACCAACAAATGAGATTAAAAAAAAACAAAATTTTGGCAAACACTAGAGCAAAGAAAACTATAGGACAGAGAAATGGATGATAGTAATGGCATTCAGAAGGAAAATGAACAAATGGAAGAAGTGGGAGAAGACCATCCACAGGAAGATGAGATTTTAGAGGAAGCAAAAGACAAGATAGAATATTTAGAACAATTGACAGAGGAAATCAATAGAGTGTTCAATAAAGAAACAACTGAGGAAGGAATGGAAGAATACAAAGCAATATTGGTCCAATAAAATTTAGAACTCGAAGGTGATAACTACACCTTTGAAGACCTAAGAAGAGATGTTGAAGCTTTCAATCTGGAAATAGAGACAGGTGGTATAGAGAAATCAGAGCAAGCCCTTACAACCCCAACTGTTGCAAAGATTCATAAGAAAAGAGGAAGAAAATCTCACAAGGAACTACAAAATAGAAGTGCCATAGTAGAGGGACAAACAAAACTTACAGATATTTACAACATAGGAAGGGGAAGAACCTTTCCAAAGAGGTATGAAGATTCTATCCTAGAATGTTAGGGGCCTTAATGCCCCTAGCAAGCAACAACTCTTAAAAAACTATATTAATAAATATAAACCTGACTTCTCATTTATCCAAGAAACAAAGTTAAGTAACTTAGAATTAGAAAAGTTCAAGGAAAAATTAGAATTTGGGAAAATAATAGGAGTTCCTTTAGAAGAAGCCTCTGGTGGGTTAGCAATCATTTGGAATCTAAAATCTTACCAAGTCAAACCCTTAAGGAAAGAGAAAAATTGGTTAAGTGTGAAAGTAGTTGATTGGAATAATTCTTTAATCTTTAACCTAATTAATATCTACGGGCCTACAACTAATACTAAAAAGAAAATAGTATGGGCTAACATTAGTCTAGATACTCAACAAGATAAGACCTTCTCCTTTTTAGGGGGAGATTTCAATGCTATAACAACCCTATAAGAGAAAAGGGGAGGAGTGTCTAAACTACCACATGCAACAATTGACTTTAATTATTGGATCCAAACTACTGAATTAAATGAAATCCCATCCAAAGATAGTGCTTTCACTTGGAATAACAAGAGACAAGGAAGTTCCCAAGTGGCAGAGAGACTAGATAGATTTTTTTGTAGTGGCCACCTACCAACAAAAGTTTCTCGAATGACCTCTGAAACCATTCCTTATTCTGGCTTTGACCACTTCCCTATTTGCCTAACAGAAGAAATGGAAGCCACCCTAGAAAGGAATCCTTTCAGAGTGGAACAAATGTGGTTCAAAGATAAAAACCTTTTGGACTTACTGGAACATTGGTGGACCAATACTAAAGTTGAGGGCTCTAGGATGTTTAAAGTAGTTTAGAAACTTAAAATGATTAAAATTAACTTAATTCAATGGAACAAACACCACTTTGGAAATATCTTGGAACTAAAAAGAGAAATTGAAGAAGCTTTAATCAATATTAACAAGTAGTGATGAGCAAAGGCATGGATGAAACTTTGTATACTCAAGTAAAAAACTTAAAATTAAAGTTGGAAGATATTCTGGCAAAAGAAGAAATATATAGGAGACAAAAATCTCGAGAAAGTTGGCTAAAAGAAGGGGATAAGAACACCAAATTCTTTCATGACTACATTAAGGCTAAAAGATCAATTTATAACACAACTAAAATCCACTCAAAAGAAGGCCAAATCTTAGAAGAAAAAGAGGAAATAACCAAAGAAGCCCTTGGTTATTTTGAAACCATTTTGAATGAAAACTCATCCTACTGAGATCAATCAAAGTTTCTGGATACTATTCCTGAGATTATTAATGATAAGGAAAACAAGTTCCTACTAAATAAACTTTCAAAGGAAGAAGTAACAAAGGTTCTTTTTAATATGAATCCGAATAAAGCCCTAGGACCAAATGGCTTCCCAACTTCCTCTTTCCAGAAATGTTGGCACTTCATGGGTGATGAAATTACAAAAGCCCTAGAAAGTATGAGGAATTTTGGGGATATCCTTAAAGAAATTAACCAAACGTTCTTAGTGCTCATCCCTCAATCTGGCCAATGTAAAGGTTTTAATAACTTTAGACCTATTTCCCTTTGCAATACTCTCTACAAACTCTTAACCAAGAATTTGGCATCAAAACTCCAATAGATCCTCCCCTTGCTCATTACTGAGGAATAGTCTGGATTTGTCCAAGGTAGATTGATCTATGATGGTATGATCATTGCTCAGGAAACAATTCACTCACTAAAATGAAGTAAAATGCTAGGGATGCTAATTAAAGTTGGCATTAGTAAGGCCTTTGACAAAGTAAACTGGAGGTTTTTGTGTAAATGTATGAAGACTTTTGGTTTTGCAAATTCCTAGATTAACTTAATTTTTGAATGTATATCCACATCAAAATTTTTGGTTCTAATTAATGGTACTCCAGATAGTTTAATTTCTCCCTCTAGAGGAATCAGACAAGGTGATCCTATATTCCCCTTCCTTTTTATTTTACTCTCAAAAGTACTAGGAAGACTTCTTAAACAACAAAAAATGGAGTCATCCCTTAAAGGACTCAAGATTTCTAATAAAAGAAAACTTGAAACCCATCAACAATTTGTTGATGATACTTTACTCTATGGAGAGGCCGGTGTAAAAGAAGCTAACATAATTAACACCACTCTTATAGACTGTATGAAGGTCTCTGGTCAAGAAATTAATAGAGAGAAATCTGAAATTTTCTGTTTCAATATAGAGGAAGAAACTCAAAAGAAGATCAATTCAACCCTTAACATTTCTATAGGCTCCCTTCCTTGTAAGTATTTAGGTTTCCAATTAAAGGGGGAATCACTATTAGGTAAAATCAAAAAGAGAATTTAGTCATGGAAAGGGAAAAGGCTCTCTTTAGTAGGAAGAACTACCATGATAAAATCAGTATTGACCAGTATACTTGATGCAGACATATAAAAAACAACGAATTTCTTTGTAAAAACCCTTGGTTTTCAAGCAAATTCAAACCTTGTGTCAAAGATTTTATCATATCTCACACATCCTAGCATCTCGAGACTTCAAATCTAATTCATTTGAAATATATTCCCACCCCCTAAACATTTATGAAGGATTAAAACCCTTATCCTTCTACACAAACAAGTGACAAAGCTGGAAACAAGAGAAAAACATGAAGAACAATACCCAAAATTTTAACCATTGTTCAGTAAATTTCAGTTTTCTCCCTCATCCAAAAGAGTTAGAACCTCCAACTAGATTCATTGGAAAGATAATTCGAATATCTATCCAACCATATAATTTTTATACCTTAACCAAGTTGCATAGATAAATGGGAACCAAACATCGACAAACTTTTTTCAAAATTAGAAAATCTCTCTTGTTTCTATATCCAAACTTGTCAAAAAAACCCTTTTCATTGTTCATACATTTTTCCTATGATATAATTCAACCAAAAAAGCATATATAAATGTGACTCTTGGCCTTTTGAGTTCTTGTGTATTTAAAAGACTCTTATACTTCTAAAATTTCTAGAATTTCCTAGTTTTAAAAGCACAACTCTGTATTATGCAAGCAATATTAAACTACCATGCATTTCTATTTGTGTGACCACTATGAAACACTTAGATGATCCTAATATTGAATTAAATGAACTAATTACACGCTTATAGGATAGTTGACAACTTGAACATGATGGCTTATAGGTGTGCCAAATCATGTAAGTGCCTTACACAATAAGCCTTTATTATAACTAAATGCAATTAAAAGACTAGATGACATGAACACAATCTACCAAACATGAATAAAATGATCTATCCTAATGCATGATGGACATATATACATGTGGAAATGAAATTAAAAAATTCTTTATGTAGGTGCTCCTACACCAATACCTATTTACCATCTATCATTGCAAAACCCCCCAACCTGTATAGAGAACTCATTGAACAAAATCCTTAAAGACTTTTTTGGCAACGAGTTGATAAAAAAAAAGTTCAACTTGATGGCTTGGAATAAAATCTATCAAACTAAGGAGGAAGGTGGATTTGGAATTAGAAATATAAAATTCCAAGTTCTAGCCTTAGGAGCTAAATTGATCTGGAGAATGATTTGAAATCCATAACTCTCTTGGGTAAGGTCTCTCTCTTAGATAAATATTTAAACTCCTCATATCCCCTAAGCATCCTCAGAACCAAATTCCCCCCCCCCCCCCCCCCCTCCGCACCAAACCCCCCAAGGATCAAAGGTTTGGAATTTCATGTTAAAATGTCGATTTATTATTTTTAACAAAGTAACATGGCAAGTAGCAAATGGTAGGGAAATTAGATTTTGGATAGATTCCTGGGAAGGATTCCCACCCCTTTGTAAAATTAAGGGGTTATCTAAGGCAAGAACTATCTTATCATAGCCAATAGGATCCCTCTTAAAAATTATTAGGAAGAAGATGTTTCCACAACTAAAGGTTGGAAATGGAAAAAATTGGATATTTATGACATTCCCACAATAGAACTCTCTATTCTAAAATCTACCCTAGCCTTGAGGTCCTTAACCCTTTCTTCATCCAAGGACAAACTTGTTTGGACTAGATCTAACACTGGAGAATATAATTCTAAATATGGCTTTAGTTATATATCCAAACTCAACTTGAATTTCTTTGAAATTACTACCAACTAATCTATGTTGGAATTTGTTATGCCTTCCTAAAGAAGGTAACTTCTCATGGATAGCTTTACAGAACAAAATTCTAACTATTGACAAATTCAAAATAATGAGTTATGGAGGGCCATTGAGATGTCCATTATGGAAGATGGTAGAAGAAGATCCTATCATATCATCTTACACTACAATTACACCCATACAATCTGGATGTGGTTTTATAAAAGAATGAACATATCCATGGTTTCACATAATCAATTTTAAAACACCTCTTAGTATGGCCAAGATTCCACTACAAAAATATTTTTAAAGGATTATGGATAATCTCACCCTCAATCATCATATGGGAAATTTGGAAAGAGAGAAATAGACGTATCTTTAAGAGTCAAGAAATGTCTACTGATCAAGTTATCCTAAAAATTGAAGCATTAATAAATGAAACTTTGAATAGAAAATTAAATCAATCCAATGATAACATGACATCATGGGATGGCTCTATGAGGAATAGATGGATTGGACTTAAAATACCCCCCTTTAATGGTAAAGGTGGAAGTTCTAGTCAATCCTTAAGGAAAACTTGTGTATGGACCTCCTCGGATGCTGGATGGGTTAAAATCAATTTTTATGGAACCTCTAGAGGCAATCTAGGCTTGGTTGGGATTAGATGTTGCATTAGGGATAATTTGGGGAAAAATTTAGTTGAAAGGTCAAAGAAAATAGAGCCAACCACAAACAATGTTGCAAAATTTAAAGCCTTAATTGAAGGCCTATGGCTATATTCCCAACTCAATTTCAAAAAAGTTTCCATTGAAGAATATTCTTCAATTGTCATCAATGCCTTGTGAAATAAAACTATCCTTAACTGGATGCTGACAAATTTCCTTAACCATTCCCCTGACCTTATATTGAAACAAGAGATTGTCACTTTTAAGAACATTTATAGGGAAGGCAATACCCTAGCAAATGAACTTGCTAATAAAGGTATCGATGGTATCAAGATCATGCAAAGATATTGCTTTGACATTTTAGTATCTCCTTTGATATGAATCAAGGGTCTTTTTAAATCCTTTCTCCGTCACTACCCTTTGCTCTTCACCTGCTACCTAGGGAGGACTCATAAGTGGTAAAACTAGGGAGGTATCTTAAATTATATTTGGATTTAAATTTGTTTTGATAATACTAACATATTTTATGCAAAATAATTACATTTTCCTTGATATATGTAGGACATTGACAAGTTAATAATCGGGCTCCAACTTCAGTTCTCTCTCTCTCTCCCATTCATTTGCTATCAGATTTGGATCTAGATGTTCTCTCGGAAGTACCCCTCTGCATGACATTATGCATTTCTACATTTATCTTGTAATCTTTCTATCATTAGATTTCAGAATGATAGAAAGCCAACAATAATTCTTATGTGATAAAGCTATTTGTATTATAAGGCTGAAACTTTGTAAACTAAGGAATGCCCCTTTTAATCCTATAATAATATTGGACTATGGCCTTGGGCGAGACTAGAGGTTTTCTTCCCCATTCTTTCCTACCAGTGCCTGTTTGAATAGTGGGTTATGTATGAAAATTTCCAAATTACTAATATGAAAATTTTCAAATTAACCTTTTACTGATAAAAAAAAAAAAAATAGTATCAGTGTTGGTTAATCTTGTTTGATTTTCTAGAAATCGATAAAGATTTATAGATGCCATGGATGAGGCACATAATTGGAAAATCAAAAAGTTTTTTGGGAAAAACTTTGGGCTATGAAAAGTGTAGATAGAGTCTTTTCTCATCAAGCAAGATTTGCAACCTGTGTTGCTTGGTAAGACAAAGGGAAAAGGATGATTGACAGAAGAAGAATGGGAAACACTGGATTTGAAAGTAAGGGCAACAATTTCCTTAGCTCTCTCAAGTAATGCATTGTTTAACGTTTCAGCTAAGAAGACAACTAGAGAGCTAGTTGAGAAATTATCTTCATTGTATGAGATACCTTCAGTATCAAATAAAATTTTATAATGAAGAAGCTATATAATCTGAAAGTGAAAGAAGGCGAAGTAATGTCAAATCATCTGAATGAGTTTAATACATTAGCTAGCCAACTCATTTCAGTTGGAATACCATTAGATGATGAAATAAAAGCCATTTTATTATTATGTTCACTTCTGTACAACTGGGAAGGCATAGTAATGGTTGTGAGCACTTCAATAGCAACCAAGAGAAAGCTAAAATTTGATGAAGTCATAGTCACATCACTTTATGAAGACATGCAAAGGAAGCACCATGAATCCTATTTCGGTGATACTCTAATAGTTGTGAGCACAAGCAATAAGGGAAGAAGTCATGAAAAAGGTAGATATAACAATAATAATAATAATAGAAGAGGTAGATTGAATCATCACTTGAAGTCTAGAGGAAGAAATGATACTTGTTGGTTTTGTGGTAAACCAGGCCACGCGAAGAAGTAATGTTGGAATTACAAGAAGGCGCAAAAGAAAGTAATCCAAGATTGGGCAAATGTTGCAACTAATGGAGCTTTGGTACTTACAGCTGGTGACATGGATTCAAGTTCATGGGTTCTCAATTTTGGTGCATCTTTTCATGCTACATCATGTCAGAGTGCATTCACAAATTACCAAGAAGGTATGTTTGGTAAAGTTTTTCTTAGGGATAACAAAGAATGTGATATTGTCAGCAAAGGGGATATTTTATTGTCGCTAAAAAATGGTAGTAAATGGATTTTAAAAGATGTTAGGCATGTTCCTCCACTCAAGCGTAATCTAATTTTAGTTAGTCCATTGTATAAGCAAAGCTGTAATGTTAACTTTGATCTTGATTCATGGAAAGTGTCCAAAGGTCAATTACTTTTGGCTAAAAGAAAGAAATCTAGAAGTTTATATGTTGTAGAGTGCAATAGTGAAGTGGGAGCAGCCATGACAGTTGTGGAAAGTAATTTTGAACTTTGGCATAAGAGGCTTTGTCACATGAGAAAAACGGGTCTTGAAGTCATGCTTCAAAGAGACCAACTTCTAGGTCTTAAATCTCTTGATTTGGAGTTGTGTGAGCATTGTCTTTATGACAAACAAAATATTTGTAAGGATGGGTCATGAGAAGAAATATTTTCCATTAGAGCTTGTGCATTTTTTATGTTTTCGGTCCTGTGGAGGTAACTTCTCTCGGTTGTGCTAACTATTTTGTCACATTTCTTGATGATTACACTCAAAAAGTTTGGGTTTATATGTTGAATAAGAAATCTGAGGTATTTTCAAAGTTTAAACTTGTTAAGGCTATGGTGGAAAATCAAATTGGGAAAAAGATTAAATGTCTACTAACGGACAATGGTGGTGAGCTTTGCTCTTTGGATTTTGATAATTTTTGTACAGATCATGGTATTCAGAGGATTAAAATAGTCCTTGATACACCTCAAGAAAATGGTGCAGTAGAGAGGTTGAATCACACTATCTTGGAAAGGGTTCAATGTATGTTATCAAATGTCAGTTCGGGGAAAGAATTTTGGGCAGAGGCATGCAATATCAGGTTCTTAGTGCATATCATAATGTATAAAACTACTAAAGTATCAAAATCGATAGATAAAACAATCCAATGTCCATCTAAGTCTCGAATAGCTATCAAAATATCAAAGTATCGAATATCAAAATGTAAATAAAATATCTATGCTATGATGGGTCAGGGTGAGGCCTCACATCCTCCCCCTTAGGCATGAACTTCCTCTTGGAGTTCATCAAAAAGATATGGGTAGTGAGTTTTCATCTGAGCTATAGCCTCCCATGAAGCGGTGACCTCGTCATAACAATCCCACTGGACCCTAACTTGGTCCAGCTCTCTACCTCGAAGTGTGAGGGTTCGTCAAGCCAAAATGCAAATGGGCTCCAATGCTATCTGTTTGTTTGACTCCACCTACAAAACATCCCAATATATGATGTGAGACTTGTCATAAATATAGTTCCTTTATACAGATACATGAAATACATCGTGAATGTGTGATAGGCTAGGTGGCAGGGCTAAACGATAAGCAATTGGTCCTGTGCACTCTAAAATCTCAAAGGGACCCACAAAGTGAGGTGCTAACTTAGAGCCTTTTCCAAAATAGATTGGGCTCTTATGTGGTCGCACTCTTAGAAATACTCTCTCACCAAACATGTACTCTCTATCCACCCTATTTGCATCTGCATATTTCTTCTATCTATCTTGGGCTTCTCTAAGGTGCTGTTTGATCAATACCACCTGCTACTCCATGTCCTTGACTAACCGTGGCCCTATAGATATCCTGTCTTCAATCCTATCCCAACTTAGGGGTGTCCTGCAAGGTCTACCATACAAGGCTTGATAAGGTGGCATGCCTATGGAAGTTTGACACCCATTGTTGTGGGCAAATTCAACAAGATGGAGGTACTCTTCCCACTTGGACTGGTGGTCCATCACATATATCCACAACATATCCTCTAGGATCTGGTTAACTCTCTTCATTTTCCCATCTATTTGAGGATGATAGGCTATGCTAAAGTTGAGCTTGGTACCCAGTGATGTCTGCAATTCCCTCCAAAATGAGGAGGTAATTAAGGAATCTCTATTCGAGATTATCTTACGAGGAATACCATGGAGTCTAACAATATCTCACAAGAAAATCTATGCCACTACGGGCGTTGTGAAGGAAGTGCAAATGGGTGAGAAGTGGACAACTTTGGTCAAAGTGTCCACCGTCACCATAATGGCATTGTGACAACGAGAAGACATTGGAAGACCAACAATGAAATCCATGGAGATAGTGTCCCACTTCCATTCAGGTACCTCACATGGCTGCAAAAGTCCACTTGGATGTCCATGTTCAACTTTAACTCTTTGACACTCTAGGCATTTGGCTATGATGTTGGCAATCTGTATTCTCATTCTAGGCCAATGATATAATTGCCTTAAATTTGCATGAAGCTTCTTGACACTGGGATGTGCTGCATAGGGTGCTCTGTGAGCCTCCAAAATGATGAACTCACATAAGTCACTCGAGGATGGTACATAAATACACCCTTTCTGGTGTAGTAGTCCATCCAGACCCAATGAAAAATCAACAAATCTTCCCTCTAAGGGTCTCTAAGAATGGACTAACTAGAAAACTTTTGCATAAAATGCATCTTCGGGTAAGTGGTGTAGTATGCACTCTCTCGAATCTATCTCAGTAGTCATAGAAGATATCCCATATCATCTCCTACTCAAGGCATCTATGACTACATTCTCCTTTCCTTAATGTAATGTACCTCAAAATTGTACTCTCATAAGAACTTCGTCCATATTCTCTGTTGGGCATTCAGATTTGGCTGCATGAAAATATACTACAAACTTTGGTGATCTGAATGAAGCTTAAAGTGATGTCCTAGAAGAAAGTGGTGCCATCTTGCCAAGGCATGAACTACTACTGTAAGCTCCAAATCATGGGTGGGTTAGTTGAACTTGTGAGTCTTGAGTTTCCTAGACTCATATGCTATGACAAAACCATTCTGCATGAGAACAACTCCAATACCATCTAGTGAAGCATCTATGCATGCTACAAAACCTGATGAAGGATCAGGTACTGCTAGGATTGGTGCGCTACTGAGTGCCCTCTTGAGCTCTTGGATGGCCCTCTAGTACTTGTTTGTCCATTCAAACTTGTTCCCTTTCCTTTGTAAGGATGTGATGGGGTGAGCTACTCTGTGGAATCTTGCCACAAATCGCCTATAATATCTTGCTAATCCTATGAAGCTTTTGACTTCTAAGACATTAGTCAATGCTGACCAATCCATGGTGGCCTGGATCTTGGATGAATCCATTGTGATTCCATCTCTTGATATCACATGACCTAAATAATGCACTTCCTTCCTGAAGAAGGCACACTTGGACAAACTACCATATAGCTGATTTTCCCTTAAGCATTGCAATACCTGCCTCAAGTGTTCTTCATGTTCCTTCTCATCACATGAATATATTAATATGTCATCAAGGAACACTACTACAAACTTATCTAGAAATGTATGAAACACTCCATTCATAGGGTTCATGAATATAGCTAGGGCATTTGTAAGACCAAATGATACCACTGTGAACTTGTAGTGGCCATACCTTGTATGAAATGTGGTCTTATGAATGTCACTCTCCACAATCCACAATTGGTGATATCCTGACTTCAAATCTATCTTGGAGAATACTCAGGCACCTTGCAATTGCTCAAACAGGTCATCTATTCTAGGGAGTAGGTATCGATTCTTGATCGCTACCTTATTCAATTGTCTGTAGTCAATACACAATATGAGTGATCCATCTTTCTTCTTCACAAAGATCACTGACGCACCCCAAGGTGACACACTAGGATGGATATGTCCCTTTTCCAAGAGTTCCTCCAACTAAATCTTAAGTTCATTGAGTTCATGCGTAGCCATCCTATATGGAGATCTCGAAATGGGCTAAGCTTCTAGCACCAGATCTATGGAAATCAATTGCCCTAGGTGGTGGCATACCTGAAAGCTCTGAGGGAAACACATCCTTGAATTCCTGTAGAATTGGATAGTCATCTAAGGAAGGTTCTTTCTCATCTTCTTCCTCTCTGTTATTGATAGATACTACAAATAGTTGACATCCCTTTTGTAGACACCACTTCAGCTGCATGGCAGAGATCATACGAAGGGACACCAGCCTTTGCTCCCCTCAAATCACCATATGAGTACCACAAGCATCAAAACACTCAACCTTCTTCTGTTTGCAATCCATCTTAGCATTATGTGCACATAGCCAATCCATACTAGGGACTACGTCATATGATCTTGGGAAGGTAACTTGTAGATTTGAGGTCATATTCATGTTTCCAATTTGAATATGAAAATTATGTATAATAGAATTGACTACTACCTTAGCCCCAGATACCAATTCAACTTCCCAATTATCATTCTGCCTAGCTACCACTAGCCCAATGCTCCCCTACAAAAGGAGATACAAAGAATCAGTGGCTCCAAAATCAAACATTATAGAAACCTTAATGCCTTTGATCATACCTGTAGCCTCAATAACTATAGCCTGATACTTGGCTTGGCAGTTATCAACCAATGCAAATACCTTGTGGAACCTGCCCATGTCTCCTACTATAGGCTCTGAAGTGATTCCCCGCCGAGTATTGGCTGTCAGCCCCTGTGAGCACTCTCTAGCTATATGACCCATACCACCACAAGCATAACATGCCCCACATGTCTAAATCTGAATTCCCTGTGCTCTAGGCTTCTACTAACCACTTGTCTTGTTGGATCCACTATACCCACCACGAGAGGACTCCTAAGTCCTAGCTGGCTGTGCATATGGAGTTTGTGGCCTACGATTTCGTTGAGACCCCTGAGATTGCCACTACTTAGGTTGAGAGCCCTAATACCCCTGTGCTAACTTTTTCCTATTGTCTTGTTGAGACTTTTGCTGCACCTATGGGGCCTTAAAGGACCCTGATTACCCTTCCATGAGGGTTTATGTTGTCCTGACTGTTGGGAGTAATTTTGGTTGTGGGACCGATCTCAGGATTCCTATTTGTTATGGAGATCTTCCGCAACTAATGCTGTCTCAATTGCCTCCCTGAAGGTGCTCGAAAAAGCTAGGCATACTGAATTTTGTAGAGACAAATTCAAACCCTTGGTAAATCGATAGATCCATAGCTTCTCATCCTTCATGTACTCGACATAAGGAAGGAGCTCTAGGAATCTGTTCTCATACTGTGCTACAGAAAGGCCCCTCTGTTGGAGGTCATGGAACTCCTAAATCTGACTCTGTTTGAAATGCTCTAAAAGATACCTATCTCTAAATCTAGCCACAAATGCCTCCCAGGTGAGTGTGTCTACTCTTACTCTGCTTGTGGTCTCCTCCTATTTCCACAAAGTGGAAGCATTGTCTCGTAATAAGTGGATAGCAAGTCAGGTCTTTAGATTGCTCCCATATGGTCGCAACTTGAAGCACCTCTCTAAGCTTTGTAACCATGCCTCTGCCCGTGTACCATCTGTTGTTTCGGTCAAAAGAGGTGGTTTGAGTCAGATCAAATCCATAATCTCATTCCCTATGTCCCTAGGTGCTCTCACTACTAGTGGTGGATCAATTTGATGAACTGAGACTTCTTCTTGGTCACCTTGTCCCTTTGTATCTCTAGGTAGGGGACTCCCACTTCTTACAAGTAAAAAATATATACCATCTCTCAATCTTTCCATTCACAATTCTCTTTTACACCACAATGAAATCACAATGGGAGCTTGATATCACAATACATTTGAGATGTCATGACACATTTGTCTCTCTTTACACACTTGATTTTTTTTCAACTTGGTCAAGGGTAAAACCCTAATATCTTCAAGGAATCCATCTTCACAAAACCTACATACACACACAAACTAGGAACCATAGAGGCTCAGCTCCCATCCTAGGCTTCTATGAAGCCACCCACCGAGCAAGGGAAATAGGATCCAAATGGGGTACACACACACACATCACTTGCCAATGCATGAAACACATCACATAACACAAAAAAATCCCTCCCATGGCATGCACATTGATTCACCATTGGAATCATTTCACATTGGGTGAAGGTGGACCCTTCAAAGAGGAGATGCCATAACCAAGCATACACATCATATTGAAATTTCATTTTGCCTCTCACAACCATCATAAAAAATCTCTTCCTTCTTACATAGAAAACCCCTTGTATCTCCCAAAACAACAAAGGTATATGGCTTCAATGGAACCCATACTCCATGAAAGAAAAAAACAACTCCTCATCATGAGGTAAACTTTCTCAACTACAATGTTGAGCCCAACTAATCCCTTCACCCAAGGCTTGTCTTCCCTCCCAAGGGTGAGTGAAGCCTTCACACCCATTATCACATTCAACATTCAAATAAAAGACAAGAAAATCAAGAAGGAAAACCAAGAAATCTACAAGAACACAATAGAAATTCACATCACCACAACACAATACCAAAATCCACAATGCAAAGATTCACAATACAATGCATGCTCCCTTGAAAATTTCTCCATACTTGTAGATTTATTTTGCAATACTAAAGGAAAGAATATGAACATGGTTTGAAACACCAACCTTGGTCCAAGCTAAAGGCAATGATAGTTGTTGTAGAGCTCCCTTAATCTCCCTCCAAAACCTAACTGTCTCTAACTTAGAGAGTGGGTGAACAACCCACTAATTTGTCACCACTCTAAAAAGACTCTTTGCTAACCTTTTTTAGTCGAAACATCAAGCCTCTTATTTCTTACATTGTTGCCCCTTCAAAATAAGAAAGTTTGACCAAGTGGGATTGTGAGGGTACACTCATGGGGAAACCCCAAATTTCGAATTGGTTCAAGAGTGCATTGTTTAAGGGGTCCCCTAAGTTAGCTAAGCACTAAAATGGTTGAATTTAGGCCCCTGACATGTTATACTACCATATGTGTGGCTTATTTTCAATAAAATGACACTTTAGGGTCACATTTAAGCCCCCTAAAATCCTTGACATATTTGAATTCGAAAATCAATATGATGGTGACCCATCCTAACACTCTCTCTCCCAAGTGGGTGTACTTAAACATTTATTGAAAGAAAAAAAAAGACTAAGATTAAGTGACCTTATGACCAACACCCTAGGTGACATGTCATGAACACATAGACAATTTCACCATGACATGTCCTAATGCATCTTTATAATTAAACACTTCCTCATACAAACAAACTTACATTACAAACAAAATACTTTCACAATGAGGCTTTTGAATCTTCCAAAGATTTGCCTTGGTTAAACTATGTTCATATAGGTTTGGAACTTGTTTCCCCCAAGAATTTTCATGATTCCATTTCTTGCACGTTAAACTCGAGCATCAATAGTCCAAGGAGGTCATATAAACTGTATATCATAAATGCATAATTCAAATTTTACAGAATCTATATTAACATAATTCAAATTAAATTCCCTTTCCTAATCATTTCAATTATATCATTCAAGGTGTTAGAATCTCAAATTTGCATATCGTAAACCATCATAATAAATCTAACATCCATCTGCATATCATAAATCATCATACCAATTTAACAGTTATTTGCATATCATAAATCATCATAATCCAATTAACATTTTGCATCGCATTATAATCTAATACTATCATGTCATAAAGCTGCATCCATATGTGTTTGATTATTTGATACACAATATCAGGTTCTTAGTGCATATCATAATGTAAAACACTACTGAAGTATCAAAATCGATAGATTCCACTTTCCATCTCAATCTCATAGCTATCAAAATATCAAAGTCTCGAATATCAAAATGTAAATAAAATATCTATGCTATGATGGGTTGGGATGAGGCCTCATAGATAGATGGATTAGTTATGTGTTTCTATGGATACTTACCCCATACTACATGTGTATGGTGTGCGTGTATGTTTTCTTTATGTGTGACATTTTTGATGTGGTTGAGGAAGGGAGTCGTAGTCATCTACTAGTCGGGATCTACACGATGAACCACTTCCTGCCATTGCCTGTCTAGTTTAGAATATTACATTTGTACATGCGTGGATTTTTATGCAGATTGCAGGTGTCGTGTATCGACTTTCTTGAATTGCTAGGATGAGTGTACCCTATTGTAGTATTTCAATGGTATAAGTGGGGTGATAACTCTTGAGTTTGAATCCTAAACCCTAAGCCAGTTGTCCTAGAAAGTAGGACAAGTATCTGAGTTAGTTTCACCTTTCGAAATACGTCAAGTGACATGAATTCGTGATTTTGACCCTAGAGTTTGATTATGTTCTTTATCTTTAGTGAAGTTGTCGTATTTAGCTTTGTGGGTGTGTGATGTCCTCCTGTTATAATTAAATCATAATTAAAGATAATTTAATGATTTAATTTAATGAAAATTTTATAAAGAAAATTCAATATTTAATTAATTGAGAAATTAATTAAATAAAAGAATTAAATTTAAAATATTATATGAAAATTCTATTTTTGACGTATTTATATTTATTTAATTTAATGATAATTATTTAGGAGTTTTATTTTAATAATAAACTCTAAATAATGTTATTAATTAAGTTAATAAATATATTATTAAAAACGTCTCGTGAATAGGCAAAAGCCTACAACGCAACGATAACTTGCGAGCCTCTCATGTGGGAGGTATTGGGTTCGAATCTACCTTCGCTTAACATATAATAATAATTAATCCCAAAAAATAATAATAATTAATCTAGGCTTCAACCGTTTACCAATAAAGAAAAAGTCTCATGAATTAATTAAATAAAAGAATGAAATTTAAAGATAAAGTTGTAGTTCCAATTGTGGTGTAGTTATATTTATTTAATTTAATGATAATTATTTAGGAGTTTTATTTTAATAATAAACTTTAAATAACATTATTAATTAAATTAATAAATATATATTTAAAAAATGCTCCCGAAACTAATTAAAGAGAGTAAGATAATTATTTAAATAAAAATATTGTATAATTAAATATCTACAAGTTTGTGCATGAAAATGTAGAAGTCAATTAAATATTAAAAGATATCAATCAACGAGTTTCCTCTCGTGATTTCACAATTAGAGCCCCAAATTAGGGGAGAACTCTTTATCACAGATCTAGTGCACATTTTGCAATTACACAGGTTTTGGAGGAGCAATTTCAGAAAGGAAGATTTTCAGAAAAAAAGGAATTGTTGCATGTTCTATGCAATTGTCGTTTTAACATCAAATCCAAGTAGGATCTCGTGGTTTATTTGTACTGTGGTTTTTGTTATTCGAATTCCCATCTTCTTCGTGTATGGATAAATCTGTTTTTAGAGTTTTTAAATGTGGTTGAAAACCCTTGTGTTAAAATCTTCTCTGCCTTGTTCTTAATACGTCTTTGAGCGAAGTAATTTGATTGAAACCCTTGTTTGAGAAAATTGAATTTTTGTTATACAATTGTTTGTGATTTAATTTGAAACCTCATAGTGGATTTATTGTTCTTGGTTTTGGAAACATCTGTGAATGGTTATAACTTTAAAATCTTTGTCTGATTGATTAGAAAATAGGATGAGGGTTTAGAAAGTAATCAAAATTTAATTGTAATACTTGATTGGTTAATCATATTTTTTCTATTAGACTGTTATGAATATTTTATAAAAATAAAATAAAATAATAAAATAATATATATACCATAGTAATATAATTACTGTGGTAATATATTATAATATTACGTTTAGGGCGGGGGATTCTGGTATTTTTGTTTTTATAAAATAAAAAGAGATACAAATTCTTTTGAAAAGAATGGAGGGCATGCTTTTTGTGTTTAAGTAAATATTTTTTTTAAATTATGTTTTGGGAGGGTGGGGGCCACCACCCCGCACCCACCTTTCCTCTCTTTCCTTCTATTGCCAGTGGCAATGAGGTCACCGACGACAGACCTACTGCCGAAGCAACAGGTATTGTTGTCGTAGACTTGTTGTGATGCCAGGACTGCCGCGACAATATTCCACCAACCTTTAGGCTTTAAACTAATGTAAGGTAAGTTGTATTAATTTTTTTAATTATTATTTTATATATATAGTTTTTAAATTAATGCTAAATACTGTATTAAATATTATTGTTAGTAATAGTTTTTAATAATATTTTAATATTAGTTGTTATTAATATTTAATATTATTATTAAATATTATATAATAATTTTTATTATTAATTATTAAAATGATATAAATAATATTATGGTTAATAATATTAATTATTTTATTAATAGATAAGAGATTGTTTTATTAATAAAGTTGGTTAAATTATTTTATTAATAATAAATAATTATTATCATTAATACTCTAATTGATTATTATTGAATTTCAAAGATATTTAAATTTAAGGATTATTTATTATTATTATTTTTTTGATCGATAATAAGATATTTAATAAATCATAGGAAATTACATAGTTTCATACATTAACCTTTCAAGGTTTACCATTTTCACAATGAGTCTAAACCTTCCTCCCCTACTATCACAAAAGAAAAAACTACACTATAGTCATCTACTTTCATTACAAACTTTTTCATTCAAACATAATATTTGCCTATTATAGACTTTACTCTTAAAGATAAATCTGCTACAGGGAGCCACCTTGTATCCTGCAAAACCCGACCGTTCCAAAATTGATCCTTCGCTTAGTTCGGCCTTCTGTTGTCGCACAACTTGCCACTGGTAACACCTTCATTCGCTTCCAGCCACTTTCGTTTCCTTGCCTCCAGCTAGGGCCAAACTGAGATTCTAACCCTTTCAACTGCTATCATTCAGAGGTGACACAAAAAGGATATGGCCTCTGTCACCAAAAAAAACGTCTCCAAAAAGACACCTCCAAGTTTTACCTCCGCACTTTGCTGGCTCTCCTATCCAACCGCCGCTTCCTTGGCACTGTCACATTGAAGGGCTCGTTTCGGTTCTGCGCCTTGCCCTCCATTATTGCATTTTTTAGGGCATTCCATGCTGCGCGGCGCTCATTCACATAAGCCTCTTTCTCCTTAAATCCCCTCGGCCAGTTCACAAAAGGCACGATCCCTTTCTCCCTGCCTTCCTCCTCCTCTGCATAACCCTCCGAGAAATTGAAAGCCCAGCCCGGATGTGCCCACTCCAACCAGTCTTCCATGTTTGGGATTAACTCTTCCTCAAACAATTCCTTCATAACCCATTCCACTACCCTTTCATGTTCTCCAACTTCCAAGCCCCAGGCCATTATCATCACAGCTATATCCACTTGCACTTTCCAACGGTGCTCTGAATCCTAAAAAAGGGGTCCCAATGTGTCTTGCAACGCCTCCACCACCGCCGGCGATGCGCACTTCACCATCTTCTTCAGCCTGTGGTCTGCAACTCTCCCATATAATGCCTTCTGCTGTCGCGCCGTCTTGAATGTGAAGGTTGGCTCCATCTCTGCAATTCCTCTTACCTTCTTCAATTGCTAACTCCCTTCAAATTTTCTTCTGAGAAATGACCTTTGCCGTGCCTTTTTTAAAGACATTTCAAATCTTTTGAATCATTATTATTTCCTGCGAGCCTTTCGCTTAAAAGATTTCGCACGCTTCGCAGGATTTATCGGACGGCTGAGACTTCTATTACTTAATTTTCTGACAGTTCGCTATTATTACATTCGATTTAGGATGTTAAAAAGTGTGCCTTTTGAGTTAACTTTTTCAATCCTTAATTTTCCCTCATTCATTGATAGAGCCCATTTTGAAAGCATGTCGGCCTCTTGATTGCCTTCTCTTTTTATGTGTGTTATTTTGAAATCTTCAAAGTTATTCAATTCCTGCTCTATAATATTGATAATTGGTTGTAGATGCCATGCCGTTGCGTTCAATTTAGATATTGCCTGCACTGTGATCAAAGAATCACCTTCCAGATGTAATTTTTTAATTCCTTCCTTTCTAGCTATTTGAACTGCAAATAATGCTGCTTGGCATTCTGCTATGTTATTCGTTCCATTTGGGAGTTTTTTCGCTCCTGCTAATAATAGGTGCCCTCTGTCATCTTTAAAAACAACCCCAATTCCTGAATCCCCTGGATTGCCTTTTGCTGCTCCATCAAAATTCACTTTGATCCATCCTTCCTGTGGTGTAACCCATTCTACTGGCTTCTTCTTTGTTTTGCTTCTGCTTGTTACCAAAGCTCCTGAGGGTGATTTAAATCTTATCCTCGGCCATGTATTCTGTATTTGTCTATCCTCTCGGGTGAATGGAATTTTCATAGCTTGTTTCCTTGTGGCTGACACACTGACTGTTTCTTCTATTGCATTAATGATTCTGCTTATGCACCTCCTCAGACTTTCTTTTTCTCCTCTAAAGATTCTCCTATTTCTCTCCTTCCACAATTCCCAGATTATCAGAGATGGTGCTACTATCCAAATACTTGATAGGGTTGATTTCTCAACTATCCTTGGCCATCCATCCAAAGCTTCCTTTAGTGTTTGTGCTCTTGGCCCTTGCCATCTTAGTTTGAATTGAACTGTGTCCCAGCATTTATTAGCATATTGGCATTGAATTAAAAGATGGTCAATGGTTTCCTCTTGTTTCTCACATAGAGGACATCTGGATGGACCATTTATCCCTATCTTTCTTAGTCTTTCAGCTGTTAGAATTCTTCCTTTGTATGCTAACCAGGTAAAGGCCCCAGCTTTAGGCTTTGTGTCCTTATTCCAACATAAGTCTCTTGAGAGGAAACTTTCCCTTCCTGTCTCGGCTAATAGATTGTAGCCTATTTTAACTGAGTATTTACCTGATACTGAGCCACACCAAATTACTTTGTCCTTCTTCTTTGTTAGCATCACATTCCTGTTCTTAAAGATTTGTTTCATTTGCTCTTTCTGTTCCTCTGTCAGTTCCTCCCTCGATACATCCTTCCAACACCACTCCCTTCCTACAGGACCCACCTTCTCAGTCATGTAATCTTTTACTGTATTACCCCATCTTTCTTTAAAAAAGGACTTCAGTTCATTGTCCCTTATATTATCCCCTAGCACTTCCAAACCATTCCACGAATCTTCCCAAAATTTTGCTGACTCCCCATCCCCTATCTGCCACGTTATGTGCTTCATTATCACCTCTCTACAAGACACCATAAAGTTCCATATGGCTGATCCTTTTGGAGGATTTCGGATTGTTAAAATTCTGTTGTTATCCATATTGTCTAAATATTTCCCTTTTAAAATTCTTACCCAGTAGAGGTGTGGATTTTCATAGACTGCCCAGACCAGTTTAGCTCCTAGTGCTTTATTCATACAACTCCAATCCCTCAGACCAGCTCCTCCTTCCACTTTGGGTCTACATATTTTTTCCCAAGCCAACAATGGGATCTTATTCTCTTCATTGGCACCATTCCAAAAAAACTTCCTCATTTTGCTTTCCAAAGTTCTAATAACCTTCTTTGGAATTTCTAGACACATCATTGCAAAAACCGGCATTGCTGTTATCACTACTTGAAGCATAAGTATTCTGCCTGCCAAAGTCAGCCATTTGCCCCTCCATCCTTCCATTTTCTTTTGGCAGTTTTCTATAAGCTTGTCCCATAAGTCTGCCTTATTTCTTCCTGCGAAAAAAGGAATGCCTAGATATTTGTTTGGCATTAACCCCAATTTGATGTCCAATATGCGACTGATCCTAAATCTCACATTATAGGGAGTATTGAAGAAAAAAAATTCTGACTTTTTCCAATTAATAAACTGCCCCGAGACTTTCCCATAGAGCTCTAAAGTATGCTTCATCCCTCTGGCTTCTTCTACACTGGCTTCTCCCCCTAAAAAAGTGTCATCTACAAATTGCATATGTGTGAGGGATTCAACTGTTTCTGTGATTCGAATGCCTTTCCATGCCCCTTGCTCCCTTTGCTTTTGGATCAGCCTTCCTAGCACCTCTGCCATTATTATGAAAAGGAAAGGTGACAGAGGATCTCCTTGCCTTATTCCTTTTTCCTGTTCAAAAAAACCTTGAGGGCTTCCGTTTACCAATACAGAAAACCTGGGTGTTTGAATACAACTTTTCACCCATTGTATCCATTCCTTACTAAACCCAAATCGGCCTAGCACTTCCAGCATAAAGCTTCTATCAACCGCATCATATGCTTTCCTTATGTCTAGTTTTACCATCATGTTTTGAGATTTTGAAGCTCAGATGGTGTGCACAGCTTCATTAGCCACAACTACCCCTTCAAAAATCGAACGCCCTGGGAGAAACCCACTCTGCTATTTTGAGATAATAGAGTTCAAAACTAGTTTGAGCCGATTTGCCATCACCTTTGATATGAGCTTATATACTGTATTACATAATGAAATGGGTCTAAAATCTTCAAAGGTTTGTTGTGTTTCCCTTTTTGGCACCAGTGCTATAAAGGTGTTATTAAAATCTTTAAGAATGAAACCTCCTTTTCTCGACTCCTCCACTACTTCCCACAAGTCTTTCAAGAATATGCAGCTTAATTTCTGAAAAAACAAAGCTGGAAAACCATCCGGTCCTGGGGCTTTGTCCCCTCCTAAACCCTTTAAAGCTTGAGAGACTTCAAATTCTGAAATTGGATCCATTAGAGCCCTTTTTTGTTCCCCAGTTATTACTGTCGGAATAACACTCAGCACCGCTCCCACCTTAGCATTGTCCCTTACTGGCACCTGACCCTTGTTTGAGAAGAAATTTATAGCCTCCTGATTTATTTCTTCACTTTCCGTCTTTAAGATTCCATTCATATCTTTTATTTCAAAGATTTTATTTGTTGCCAGCCTTACTTTTACCGAGTTATGGGAAAAGTTAGTGTTCCTGTCCCCATCTTGTAGCCATGTTTCTCTAGATTTCTGACGCCAAAAAATTTCCTCTTTGTTTAAGCATTCCTCCAACTCCTTTTTGAGCCCTTTTTCCAATTTGAAATCCTCCTCAAACATTCCACTTTCTATGACTTTGAGACTTAAAGACTTTAACTTCTCTTCTATATCCTTTTTCTTATCAAATATATTACCAAAGTGTTCCCTATTCCAGATTTTTAATTGCTCTTTTAGAAATTGCAACTTTTTAAAGAAAATGAAAGCTTTGTTACCTTTCCTTGTCGGAGCCTTTTTCCACCACTCCGCAATCTGGTCTGAGAAACCCTCTGCCTTCAGCCACATTGCTTTAAATTTAAAGGGACATCTGTTTGGAGTTTTTTCATCCTGAAATCGTAGAAAAATGGGAAAGTGATCTGAACCCTGGTAAAGTAGAATTTCCGCATCACATGACCAATTGGCTTCAGCCCAATTCCCTGCCACTAGAAACCTATCCAACTTTTCTGCTATATGCACAAAACCTTCCCTACGGTTTGTCCATGTGAAGTCACCTTTTTTGAAATTAATATTAACTAATCCATTGTCGTTTACAAAATTGCTGAAATCTTTTTGACTCTCAGAAAGCCATCCTTTGCCTCCCTTTTTGTCTTCCGGATTAGAATAGCATTAAAATCCCCCCCCAAAATTGTTACCTCATTTGGAAACTCTTGCACTTTTTCAGCTATTTTCCCCCATAACTCTTTCTTCTCAACATTTTTATTTGGTCCATACACATTTATCACCATAAATGACCAATGTAGATTTTTAACATAGACTTTAGCCCATTGCCAATTTGCGTTTAACTTAGACTCCGAAACTGTGATTGTTTCAGGCTTCCAAAGTATCGCCATACCACCTGAAGCTCCCTGATTTATTTTTAAAACTAGAGAAATCTTCTTCTTTTATCTTTGTTTCTTGGAGAAAAACTAAATTTGGCTTCGCTTGATCAAGACACCTTTTGATCAAATGAATTTTGTCAGGGGCATTGCAGCCCCTGACATTCCATGATAAGGTTTTCATGGCTCCCGGGAAAAGGCCAAGCCTTTTCCCGATCTCAAGATTTTTGTTTGGCTTGCATCTTTGCCTGCCATTGCCATCTTAACTTTCACTGGTTTTGGTCCTCGTTTTTTTTGACTCCCAACATTCGGTTTCTGCTTTTTGGAGCTTGTTAGCTCTAAAGATCTATCTTCCTGTATTCCTGGCCTATCTGATAACCCTAGGTCATTTAATAGGTCCTCTTCTAAGGGTAAACCCATTTCCTCCATTCCACTACTACTGTCCAAGGCTTCCTTAGAGGAATCACTTAGATTTCTTTCCGGGGAGACTTCATTGTCTTTAAAAATTGTTTCCCCATTACCTTCTAGATCCTTACTTCTCGAAGTTTCACATTCTCCATTCTCTCCTCCTTCTTGGGATTCCATTTCTTGTTTACTTGATTCTCCTATTCTTGCACTACACCTTCTAAGGTTTATTGGATTGTCATTCATCCCTTGCTGGTCACCATCCGTACCCTGAGAGTTTCTCTGCACCTCCATTTCCCTTTGATCACATTCTGCTTCCCATGGAGTTTCCAATACTCTTTGGGTGGAGTTCTCTGTGGTCCTTTTAAACCCTTCCCCCTCCTCACTTTTCTGCACCTCTCTTCCCTCTGACTGCACTGGATGATCCTGAATTTCTTCCTCAATGTTTGTGGGTGTTAGGTCCTTTGGGTTTTGTGTCTGAGGCTTCTGTCCCTCGCCCATCTCTAAGAAATCTAGGATTTCGTCATTCTCCAAACCTTTCCTTCTCCTGCTACTGATATTCGAAGATTCCTCTTCTGGGTTTTTTTTTTTTATTTCCTCTCCTTCCCATATCTCTATCTATTGTTTCCAAACCCCGCATTCTGTGCTTAGGTTTACATAGTCCGGGCATGGATTCCCTTCCTTTAACATGATCAGTAGCCTTGGATGAGAGGATGAGTCCACTTTATTTAGGACCACTTCTAACCTGACAAGTTCTCCTATTGTGTTCCCAATTTCTTCTAGCACCTTTTCTCCCCAGTATTCTACTGGTAAGTTGTGAAGATTGATCCAGGTGGGGAAAGACTTCACCTTCTCTTTGTTTGGATCAAAGTTTGGTGCCCATTCCTTTAAAATAATACCCTTACCTTCGAGAAGATAGGGACCCTTTTTCAGAATGTCATCTTTATCTGCTCTGCTTGGTGCTATTCCCAGATAGAAACCATTCGCTAGGGTTTTGAATCTACATTCTACCCCCCATAGAGATCGGCTCCCCCGCCTTATAATAGAAACTGACGGCCATGGCCCTAACCACTTAAAGAAAAATGCTTTCTCTTTCATTTCATTAACCGATTCTAACCAGTTTTCATTACTAATACGGATTATGGACATTACCTCATAGGTGGCATTGTCCTCTTTACTTTGAGAGCCCTCCTTCGCTGCTTCTTTCTCCCCCATGGCCATTTCCTCCTGTTGCTTCGGCCTGTAGAACTTATGGGCAATTCTGGAATAGTCAAACTTATCGAAATTTCTGTATCCCCAAACATTTCTGTTCCCTTTCTTGCTCTTGTCCCAGTTCTTTGCTTCCGCCTGTCTCCTCTGTGGTGGAAAAAACTGACACTCATTTTGGTAGTAGGGTTTTTTATTATGCCCCCCATTCCACCTATACCGGTTCATTGGCCATCGTCTATTGATCTTCTCATCATATGCCCTTCCTTCATGGTGTTTGAACCTAGGGTTCCATTCTGTGAAATGCTGGTGTACTCGCCTGTCTGTTGCAGGTGACCGTTGCCCCCAGCGTTCAAAACGCGGTCGCCCCTGCACTCGCTCCCCCATCCTTTGGATTAAGGATTATTTATTATTAAAATATATATTTGGAAAGTAATTTGATAAATCATATTAGGTGAAATATTTAATTTTGTAAACTCATAGTTTACTTGGTAGTGCAATTTTTATATGAAAACGATTTATATTATTAAGGGAACATTTATTTCATCTTTTGATAATTCGAAAATCTTAGTAGTTATCATACTATGACAAGATGAAAATGGTAATGTGTGTGGTTATTGAACTCCTATGTTTTGATAACAAATTGAACTATGAAACTATGTTTAC
Organism: Cupressus sempervirens; assembly: GCA_028749045.1. Taxonomy (NCBI): domain Eukaryota; kingdom Viridiplantae; phylum Streptophyta; class Pinopsida; order Cupressales; family Cupressaceae; genus Cupressus; species Cupressus sempervirens. Next base: position 353,353,614 of record CM053788.1, read on the forward strand.
ACAACTTTATATGATTAGTTGAATTGTCTAGGATTCTAGTGAACTCAAATACCATAGTGAATTTGGTCACTAGAGAAATGGAAATTGAAACCCCAATTGAGATTGAAAATATAATCAATTGTAATACTTATAAACGTAAATGAAAGCATGAAAACTTGCAAATTAAAATTGAACTATTGTGTTTTCAAAACGTAACGAGTTGAGAAAATGACTTTTGTAATTACTTTTTTTATGACATGTGATTTTATTGTTGGGTGTAAGGTTGACTTAGCTTTGACCAATCAGGTTGCATTACCAGAGGCTCGGGAGTTCTATTTTGTAATGTCATGATGATGTTTTGATCTCAATCTTTTATACTCAACCATGGTAATGTGTCTTGTATGCTCTATGAGGTGTTTTGATCTATTGATCGTTATTGCTTTCCAGTGTTCTTGTGTGAAACTGAGGTGAATGGTGTGACTTATTTGATATAATCTGAGACTTCGATCAATTGTATTTGGATTACTTTCCAGTCGCTTGTATAGGACTAAGATGTTTGTATTATTTGTTCTTGGTGATGTCATGTTATGATGTGGATTGGTTTATTTGTACTTTCTTGGATCAATCCTATTAGGACGATCATTTTACTAATGCTTGTATTTTGACCACTGATATCCATACTTGTCAGTTGCTTGTGTAAGAACTGATGTGTGGTTTAAGGTCGTATGAGACTTTTGATTTTACTGAGCTTAGGGTAGGTTATATGTATGTCATGTTGGGAAGTGGCTTGCAATGGAGGCCGAGGCCCTAAAGAGGCTGATGGGTAATCCATTGTAGGTTATTTGATAAGTGATAACATTTCATTAAATGAGTTTAAAATGAATTAATAAGATATTGGAACCACAAAAAGTCACTAAGGGGGCGGAGGATTAAAAGACTAGTCGAGTAACCTTAGAGCTAACTCGTTAGTATGCCTTATTAGTACGAAAGGATACTAGTGCCGCATAGAGTCACTAGGGGGCAGAGGATTAAAAGACTAGCTAGGTAACCTTAGAGTTGGCTTGTGCGATGACACTTGCCCACATGCATAAGATATTTCCTACGTGTCTATGTTGCTTCTAGAATTAGTTGATACTTGTGTCTTGGTACCCTTTGAGATAGTTTGCTTTCAGGTATTTCCTTGACCTAGATTTCAGTTTTGACTTGTGAGTTTGTTATTCTATTTGGAACTTGAGTTTATCTCCTCAATGTAGTGGGAGTGGACATTTTTGGGTTCCACAAGGTTTCGTGGTAGTGCTTTTTCTTATACCATTGAGATCCGATTGTCAGATGCTGTTGTTGGATGTGTTTGTGCAGATGTTCCTTTCTATCCGATCTTGTATTGCTATGATGGATGGTTATGCTCTAAGTGTATTGTATTTGATTTCATAGATCTTGATGTAATCTATGTCATGATGTATATTATTCTAGCCTCTCATACCCCGTGACTTGTACAATGGATGATTATGCATTATGATTATTGCCAAGTGGCATTCGAGATGACTGTATATTATTTAAATGGATTCATACTTGTATATTATTATTTGATGTGGATTTATTATATATTGATTTAGTGTTAATTTAAATTAAATGTGATTCATCGTCATGAGACCCTTAAGAGTTGTAACCTGTTTATGTGTTGTTGATGTATGAGTGTATGTTAATTGCTTCTGCTATATTATATTTGTTGTTGTTAAGTTATTATCTTAAAAAAAAAAATGTTTGTCAGGTTTAGTAAAACTTTAGGTTAACTTCTTTTGGGTTCCCTACCAGGGCGTTACATGAACAATGTATTCATTGCTTGGATTGGCACCCAAGAAAACATCAAACAATAGTATGCCTTCATGCATAGACTAGCACTCAAATAAACAATAAATACAATGGGATACCCCAACGCTCTTAATGAATATGACACGCTTGGTAGGTAGGTGGTGAGAAAAGAATCAAACATAGAGATAATTTTCCATCACATCTCATGGTGATTTATTTGTTGGAAATTTGTCTAGTGCTCCTTTAGGGATTCAGGATAAGGGCTTAACTGCCTCTTATGTTCTATAAGTTGAGTGGTTGTATAGGGCATTGACATATCGGTCTTTTGGTGCAATGGAAACCCACTCTACAAGTGGTATTACAGCTTGGTCACAAGTTTAAATCATTAGACCCTTGAGTTACACTGAGGGAGAGATTGTTGGACATTTGTTCAGCACTCCCCTCGAAATTTGTGACAAGGGCTTAACCACTTCCTATGTACTATAAGTTGAGTGGTTGTATCAGACATTGATATATTGATCTTTTGGTGCAATGACAACTGTTCTCTAACATGATCATGGTGGGTTCTATAAGAGACTTCCCAAAATACGTAGCACACAATAATTGTGCCTCGATATACACCAATATAAACATTGGATGATATATAACAATAATGACAACCATGAGTAGGCATAATATGGGCCAAAATGTTACATAAATCAAAAGTTTGAAGGTATTAATCATATATATATATTTCAATATTTTTTCATTAATTTTGAAATATGTAAATAGTAGATGCAACAACCATAGAAAGATAACCATACACATTAACACCAAACCTGTTAACTAGGAAAACCCTTAGTCAAAGGGAAAACCCCAATGAGGATGGTACCCACAAGATGATGTACTAATATAAAAGTTCCTTGTGAAAGGATAGACCCTATTAGGAGTCAATGAAATACATTGGTTGTGCAAGCTTTTGTTTATCTCTTACATAACGTGTTAACCAATAATATGGATTCGCATCATTTTCCTGTGGTGCAACCAATGCAAAGACATGTCCTGGCTGAAGAAGATCTGATATATGGTTATGCTCAATTGAACATTCCATGTCATCATTTCTGATAGAGGGTATGATAGACAATGGAGTAAGATAATGTGGATCACATGTGTCCATCGACTCACTCGACTCATAGTAATCCCAATCACACTGAAAACAACTACGACAAAAGCAAGCTAGCTGTCATGTCCAAATGGTCCATGTACTAGAATCAGAGCCTCCAAAATGAATACATTTTTGATGAATCTCTAATAGTAGCACAATTTGATCTATCACCTATGGAGCCTTCTTCAACAGACCAAAAGAACCTGCATACATCTAAATGAAGAGTCCCCTTGTGATAATGCTGAACTACACCAATCAACAATGCTACGAGCATCAAGAAGCTCTACTCTTGAAATATCTAATTGCTCCTTAACTAGAGCTCTCTTCAAACATGCCCCTACTCCATCATGTTCCCCTTTCCCATGGCCAGAGTCAAAGAAACTCCAAATATGAGGCACCCCCCTCTCTATGTGCATACTACACAACCAATAAAATATGCGTACTTGAATTGATCTCCGCAATTATCTGACCCAATGATATGTCTATCCATAGCAATGTCATGCTCCTATAAAAAATCAAAATAATTCTCAAAACAATGTTGCACAAACTCGTGAGAGTGAGATCTATTGTAGTGCCTGCCCCTAGGTCGCATTTTTGTTATCATTGTCGAACTCTTTTAGGACAGTTTTATGATGATGATAATTAGTAACATTATTTTGAGATTGTCAGATATTGTTTTAGATTCAGTTTATTATATGATGAGATCATTTGGTATTCTGTATTTCATGTAAGGATGATGATTATTGCAGTGTTTGTAGTTATTAATGATGATTAGTTAGTTGATTTATTATCATATGCGTCTTCTTATGGATACTTACCTCATACTTGCATGTGTATGGTGTGCGTGTTTGTTTCCTTTTTGTATGGCATTTTTGATGTGGTTAAGGAAGGGAGTCGTAGTCACCTGCTAGTCGAGATCTACACGATGCACCACTTCCTGCCATTGCCTATTTAGCTTAGTATATATTGTGCTTATACATGCATGGATTTTATGCAGGTTGTAGGTACCGAGTATCGACTTCCCTGAATTGGCAGGATGAGTGTACCCTATCACATTATCTCAATGTTAAGAGAGGGGAGATAAATTCTCAAGTCCAAATCCCAACCCTTTAAGCCATTTGTCCTAATTGAAAATTAGTACAAATATCTGAGTCGGGTACCCTTCGAATACGTCGGATGACGTAATTTGTGATATTAACCCTTTTGGTTTGATTTTGTATGTGTTTTGCTATGATGGGTTTTTGTATTTTACTTTATGAGTCTTTAGTGTATTTTCTATTAATTAAGCCTAATTAAAAGATTTAATTAATGGTTTAATTTAATGAAAAATTAATATGATATTTTAATATTTAATTTTATTTAATTAATTGAGAAATTAATTAAATAAAATAATTAAATTTGAAGATTTAAGTTATAAGTTTAAATTTGGAACATGATAATATTTATTTAATTTAATAATAATATATTTAGAGTTCATTTTTAAATAAATTATTATTTAAGTTAATAAATATTTTATCAATTAAGTTTTGAAAATAAATTTAAAAGTAGAAAAGATATTAAAACTATTAAAAGATTCTACATCACGTGATGCGTGCATGCGATTAAAATATATTAAGATAAAACAAGTGGATTTAATAAAGTGAGTGCATGAGATTTAAAATTAATAAATTAAATTAAAAAGAGTAAAGTGATTATTAAAATTAATGTGCATTATTTTAATATTTAGTCACAAAGGAGTAGGCGAACTCTTGTAAGTTGTCATGTTGACAACACAGGAGTTTGTACTCTAATTATGCACGTGTTGTCTACACTTAGGAGATAGCCTATTATTTGAGCACATATTGTCTACAACATTCTAGAGACCTCATCATGTCTATCTTCTTGTTGTGAAAGTTACGTGCTTAGTTTTCATGCTTATCTCTTAGTTCTTTCTAGACACATTCTAGATGCATCTTAGAGGCCTTTATATAGAGGCTCTCTTAGTGTGTATGGACAAGCTCACATGTATTCGAGAAGCTCATATGCTTCTACATGCTCATATGCTTCTACAAGCACTTCTAGTCACTTGGGGGTTTCAATTGGTTTGATTCTTGGAGGAATGGCAAATATTGGAGAAGGAAGAAATTTTTCTATGGACTTCTGAGGCATAGAAAATTAGCATTAGTATCTAGGTGCACTCGTGATTTTCACATATTCCATTTGCACTCTTTCTCTTCCTGTCTTCATCGTGTCTATTATATGTGTCTGAATATACTCCATGAACGAATCTTCAATTTTGAAATTTGAATCTAGATATGTATGTTAATTTTTATTTGGTTGCAAAGAAACATTAGGAAACCCTAGTTTGATTTATGAAGGAAATTCATCACAAACTGCCATGTCACTACCCCTTACATAGACCCGAACTCAGACATTCATAACTTTTTATCTAGACTAAATTTATTTGATCGCTCTAGTCAGATTTGGTGCAACTTGGCCCTCTCCAACATATTTCAAATTTGGCTCGATCCAAAGGTTCATTAGGGAGATATGGCCTCCGTACTAAGACTATTTATTCAATGATAGTCATTCCTCCATTTTCCTTAACTAGGAGTTCTTTGTGCTTAAACTTCACAAAAATAATCTATCAAAGCATGAAATGAATTAAAAACTAAACCAACATAGATCTAAGACATTTATACTCAAGATTTTATCCAAAGGAGAAGTCTTTTCAATACAAAAAGCGGATTGTGCCCTTACGGTAGCAAGCTAGGGCTTTGTAGAGAATTTAATTTGGTATTGTATGAAACTTTGATAGCTCTACATCATTATGTATTTTATTAATATTCCAAAGTATTTTCAAGAGTTTTATCCCAACTTTAAATCCCACAAACCCTCTACGAGCCTTCTAGGCTTCATTTTGCCATTTTTTTTGGCAATTTACATTTTTAGGCACTTCAAGTGCATTTGACACCATATAATGGCTCTACTTTCCATATTAAAATAAATTGGACATTTGAAGGTCTTTAAATAACTCATCTACCTTAGAATCCTGAAGTGAACCCTAGGTATACTAACTCCCAAAATGCCATTAAGGCTACATCATTGATCCTTTTACAAAGTGATCAATCAAAACATTTAAAACATAAACAAAACATTATTAAGTGACCATTGTGGACTTATTACAATCAAATGACCCTTCAAGGTCATGTTCATTCTTTGATCCCCCTAGGATCTATTTAGTTACCCTAGTTCCTCTAGGCCTTTTGTCCTTGGCCCTGGTGCTCCTGCACCAGTTAATAGTAGAAGAAGTGTAATTAATTATTAGTCAATTTAAGTAAATAGATTTTCAAATGAGGGCAAATTAAAAGAAAAGAGATATTAATAAGTGGAATTAAATAATTGAATTATTAATAAGATTGATTTTACTTAAAATCAATGAGAATTATTTTAAATAAATGATTGTCCTTGAAGTGTTTTAAGGAAATTGTAAATTAATTATTTAAAAATTGATAAGTATTATTTTTATTATTTGAATAATGGGAGACGCTTCTTGAAATTATTAGTAACATTGATTTTTAGTGAAATAATGCAAACGATTTTATCTAAAAGTCAATGGGAACTAGTTCAATGATTTAAATAAGTAAATAATTATCTTATGATTATTTTAAAAATTGTTTTAAAATAATGGAGGGATAATTCTATGTTTTATTCGAAAAGATAAATGGGTTGACTTGGAGATTAAATGGAGAATCTTACACACTTGAAATGTACTTGAAAACGAAAACTGAAACCTAATATTTGGCTTAACCATGTGATTGGGAAAGCAAATTAAAATATGTGTTTGTATCTTGTTCTTTATGCTATCCATGTTTGGGGTTTGGGTGGTCCTAGAGTGTTGACCAGTTAGGACGTCTACCAGAGGCTTGGGAGTTATGCAAATGTGATGGCATGTTGATGTTATTTGGTCTCGATTCTTTCTAAAACCCAACCATGGTAATGTGATCGCATGCTCTATGAGATGTTTGTATTTACTGATTGTTATTGTTTTCCAGTCTTATTGTGTGAAGCTGAGGTGTATGTATTTGAGACATTTGACTTAACCATTTTTGAGTCATTGATCAGCTATCCTTGGATTACTTTCCAGTCGCCATGATGAGACTGAAGTGTTGATTTATTTCTTGATGTTGTCATGTTGTGACATGTTTTGACTCGACCATTTTTGGAGTCTTCGATCAATATTACTTTGAGATACTTTTTGGTTGCTTGTTAAGAACCAATGGATATTGTGATTATTAGTGATACTTTCAGTTGCCAATAGAGAACTGTTGTGGTCATGATTATTAATGGATGCTTTTCAGTTGCTCATGGAGATTTGATGCTTTTATTGTGGATTATCTTTTGGTATTTTTCTAGTCGCTTGTATAGGACTTTGGTGATTTTGAGATTTATGATTCCATGAGCTTAGGGTAGGTTATCTACTTGTAGTGTCAGGAAGTGGCTTGCAATGGGGGCCGAGGCCCTAAGTGGCTGCCAAGGTAACTCATTGTAAGTTATTTAATAAGTGAAAACATTTACACTAAATAGAGATTAAATGAACCTAATAAGATAATTGTATGTTCTCGCCCATGCCTTGAGTGCTAGTACAGACTAGGATGGGAGTAGAGGGAACGCTTGGTTGCGACCTTGCATTCTGTAGTATGCCTCGTTAGTATCAAAGGATACTAGTGACCGCATAGGGATCACTTGGGGGCCGAGGTCTATTGAGAGACTACCAGGGTAACTCTAGTATGATCGATGACACTTTCTCGCTTGCACAGTAGGTTCCCTACATGTCTTTGTTGTGCCTTTGGAAACTAGATGTCATTCTATATGATGGAACCTTTGAGTTAGTATACTTTTAGGATTCCTGGACTTAGAGAGTATTTGTGCTATGTGATTTGATAGCCTGTTTGGGACTTGAGATTATCTCCTCAGCACGATGGGAGTGGACAATTTAGGTTCCACGCAGTTGGGTGGTAGTGCATTTTCACTCTTACCATTTGAGATCCATCCGAGACACCGTGGCTGGAGTATTCTTTGTTGGCATTTACTTTCATTCAATTCTTGGATCTTATGATGGATGTTATTTACTGACATGTTTCTTTATATTGATGATTAGCATGTGATAAAAGATGTTATCTGCTTTGTAGGATCATCTTATGCTTTATTCTTGCATGTTAGATTTTTTTATGCATATGTTGTAAATGTTAGATTTCTTTTTGCATATGTTGTAGTATGTTTTAGGAGTGACATTCCTACTATGATAATACTGATGATCTCTTCAGTGACTTGGGATGTTACGTGAGGGGGATGGCTAGGGCCCACAATGGTCTAATGATGCTATTGACGGTTGGGAGGAACCACACACTTAGATTGGTTGTGTTTTATGATGTATGGATATCTTTTAGGATGGTTGATATATCTTTATTGATGGATGGATGTATCATGTATGTTATTGGTTTCATTTACTTTATTGTAATTGTATCATGGATTCAATGAGGATGATGTATCTTTATTTTTACATATGTATATTCTTTTAGCTTTCCATACCCTATGTCATGTACAGTGGATGATTGAGCATTTCGAATTTAATTGCCAAGAGGCATTCAGAACAAATGTGTAATATGGACATTGGACTTTCTATTTATTCTTTCATGTGGATGTGGTAGTGGTTAGACTTAGTATTAATTAAATTAAATGTGACTCAACGTCTTGGGATCCTTAAGGAATGTAACCTGTTATGTATGCTTACAGTTGATTGTATGTTATTGTTTCCGCTCCTATGTGTTTGATGTGAATGGTTTATCTTTCATGATTTAAAAAATAAAATTGTTTGACAAACTTAGTAAAATTTTAGGTTAATTCTTTTGGATCCCTTGGCGGGGCGTTACATCTATCATCACTCATGTAAAAATGGTACTCTCTAATAATCTTTTGATTTTCTTCCACACTATTAGGGGCATGTCTATATGTTATGCGGACAAAATAACAATTTGAATAGAGTTGTAATACTGAGATTGTGTTTCATTTTGAGGCTGCAATGTGTAGTTCTCTGCAAAGTCAACAACTGATATAATAGTGCCAATGGGAAAAGTCTCCTTACATAGTCTAAATTGTTGATCCAACCATTGAGACCTGTGACTATTCCTTGCATACTTGTAGAAAATATTTGTCTTGAAATCTGAAATAAAACTAACCACACTGATTTATTTTGCAACCAATTCACATCTAGAGCCCTCACTTCCACTCTTCAATGTGTATTTCATCGTTTTATATACCATTTTTTTACTATTGTCCTCCCAAGATCTTGTTTGTGCCCCTCATGGAAACATGTGTCAAACTTATATAATCCACCATATTTTGAATACTCCTAATTTAAGTAAGCATTTCTATAAAAGAAACAACCATCGACTCTAGGATATAATAATTGATCTAGCAAGTCTCTTGATGATTTTGAAAGCCCACTAGCACCACAATTCTCCTACATTTCATTACTATGCAAAGTAGAACGGATGAAGCGTAATAGTTCATGGTGCATAGAAAATTCCACATGATATTTGCAACATCTATTTCGAATCTTAGTGGCACACAATAAAATGGCTTCAAGGATTCAAAAGCCCTTTGTGATATATGTAATCTTGGATGACTTTCTCTAAGTTCTTTGAACAACATAGTTTAACTTACTTCCAAATAATGTTTAGGATGTGGTGTATGGTCTCTAATGCCAATTCTCAACTTCAACAAATCTTTAGCATTGGGTGAGACTCTTGAGCTAGACTGCCAAAACTGTGTAATTTCTCGCTTCACATCATTAGTTAGCTTCTTTTCAAAATGGGGAAGTATCCCACTAAAAGCCCAGTTATCATTTTGAAGAGGATCGTTGATTCTCTCATCTAGTAAGTGCTCTTCTCAAAGTAGTATGATTTAAGTTCAAGTCAATACAAGTTTGTCTCATATATATATACCATTTCTCAAATGACGACTTACCAAAGAGGTTGTAATAACCCTTTGAGAAGCTCTCTTATCATTCTCTCTACTATTTTTCTTAATGCTATTGAGAGCACTGAAATGATTCTTCACAATAATGACATTTCTTTCCATTTTCTTATTGACATGAATCTTCAATTTGGAAAACATAGGTCTCATCTTTTGCATATTTAATAAGTGCATAAAAAGTTAACATTTCTCCGCCACTGTCTTTGTAATGCCCCACCCCGCCCCACCCTGCCCGAAGACCCTTGGAACAAGGGTTCAAATAAGCCAAGATAATTTTTTTTAAAACAAGTATGAAAGCAAAAGATGACTATCATACGTAGATCATAAAGATCGCAACAAAATACTAACTAACAACCCAACACCAAAGATCGCCAAGTGTCACCACTAACTAAAACATAAACAAGAAAACATGAGAGATCAACCAAGCTAAAAGACGAAAGATGACTCCTAAAAATTAGTTAAGTCTAAAATCTTGAAGCCTTGAAATTTGGTTAAGTCTGAATTTTTGAAGCCCTAAAATTTCTTAGAATCTTTATCTTAGCTCGTAGAGGTCTAGAACCTATCTCAAAAGAATCATTGCATATATTGAAATATATCTTAAGTATCAACATATACTTAAATGATATATTTTAAAAACCATAGGAAATCTATTTTGAACTAGGAAGGTGTAAAACCTAAGAGGGAGTCCAAAACCAACTTCTAAACTTTTCCAAGACAAGCCTAGATAGCCCCCGTTTTTTGCGTGAGGCTAATAGAGTGACAAATTCTCGTGTGAAGATGTGCAACATACCCTACGAGGAAGTGCCTTTTGTGCAAGGATGTGCACATGTGATGCAAGAAAGTTCTTGGCCAAACAACCACGAGAAAGTGCTGAGCCATGCGAAGAAATCCAACGCACCATGCAAGATCTTGCATCCTTACGCGAGGATGCACAATTTTGCATGAAATCCCAAAACAACATGCCCAAACCAAAAAGGGTAAAAAGCTAAGGGATGAATTTCCTCCACATTAGGGAGTACTAGATCCACATTTCGAGGCATAAACACTCGAATACACTACTGAAAGATGGAAACAACATCTAACCATCTAACAAGTAAAAAGGAAAAGTACAAAAGGTAACATTGTAGTGTACTAAAGAAACATTGTAATAATAGAAATAACATCGCAATGAACAATACAATCAAACAAAGTACACGGTTCCTCTAATAGCATCATAACGTCATCATAGACCCTAGCCATCCCTCGTGCATAACATCCCAAGCTACCATTGGATCATCGATACTATCATATAGGGATGTCACTACTAAAACATGCTACAACATAAGCATAAGGAAATCTAACATGTTAGGAGTAAAGCACAAGATAATCCTACAAATCTAGATAACATCATCTATCATATGCTAATAATCATAATAAGGAAATGCATCAATAACTAACATCATCTAAACATGATATACAAGTATCCCAATGAAAGCATAAATCACAAGGAAGCATACTCCAGAACTTGAAGTACCAAGTGAAAACATCCAACAATAGTCGTGCTAGGACAAGAAATCGTCTCTATACATTGGTCCCTAACAGTGGTACAGGTAGCTATGCCTCCCAACCACATGGCACCTGTAGGTCCGCACCCACTATGCTGATGGAGATAATGATCCAACCACAAACCCACACAAAACAATTTCCATGGCTAACACTCATGCTAGATAGTATGATGACTGAAACCAAGACATAAACAATGTATAAACTATAAGTCCTGGTCAGACACTTAATGGGCTACTAAGTAGGGGCGAACATCATGGAGAGTCACTTGGCATTGACAAGCCCAACCCAGTATTGGCAACATCAACTTCTTAACGGAAGGTGCACACTCCCATTTTTAAATTATCTTATTTTTATTACCACCCAATGTTCTATTTAGTTATCACTTATGTAAAACTTCCTTTGCCAATCGGGATATGGTCACTAGGATGAGTGCTACCCTACCCTACATGTGCTACCCTACCCTACCCTACCCATGCTCATCCAATGATGAGTGCCCATAGGCATGCAAATTCCCAACCCAACCCCAATGCTCTTATTTTTGGAAGTATCACAGAATATCAGGACTTACAAGTCACTCGATAAATGTATGCGCACGTACTCATATGTGGTGCACCACCATCATGAAGATCATAACACGAGGACTAGATGATAAAATAATGTAGAGAGTCACTCAACCAAAAATAAAATTTGGGAGGATGGATGCGATATGCATCCCAATGCAACATAAAAGTGCAATAGTGGTAAGAATGACATCCAAATGGATCATCCAGGTCCATGACCCACATTGTGCCAAGAAAACTTGAGAAAATAGGGTGGCACACAAAACGAGGTAACAACCCCCAAAATAGGAAAACTTCAAAATTGAAACCCATTTGGTCTATGGGTACAAAACCCCCAAAAATCTAATAATATTTGGGTTCAAACACCATATGCAACAATGGCCAACATAACGGTGCAAAACCCCAAACCCCCATCCCAAAAATCAGAAAAATGTTCATACCCGACCAACCAGGCAGAACTAGTAAATAGAAATGGAGGGGAACACTAGTTCTTACCCTCTAGACAAACAATTACCAAAAAAAAAAAATTGAAATGAGACTAAAACAATAAAATGGGAAAGCCCTACCTGACAGCAAAAGGGGCAAAAATTGAAACCCGCACAATAAAATAAATTGCCCTCCGAAGCTGTCGAAAATCATGGCAAAGCAAGGTCTGCTTGAGACTTATCCAACAAGATTGACCTCGCAAAGATCCCATGCTCATAGCTGCCAAAACGAACATAAATCCAATCCTTCAAGAAGAGGATTTCAAAAAATCCCTCAAATTTCTATTTTCAAAAAGTGAGAAGTGAATAATAAAATCTCTTTTTCAATACTCATTCACTTTTCGAGTGAATAGTCGATTAGGGAAAATAGCCAGTTAGACTACCTAGACTTTGAATCAACCCAAATGAAAACAAGTTATTCCTCGTAACAGGAATTCTCCTAAGGAAAAGCTACCATAAATTAAATTCGAGAAGATTTAAAGCCCAAAAACCCAAAATCACATAAATCATTTAAAAGCTTTCGCAACAATGCGAACCTCTAAATGCACAAACACAGTTACTAGTCTAATCAGATAATGCAGATAAGTTCGGATTTAATAATCACCAAAAGGTTTAATTTAAATAATTAAATAAGGATACGTCGACCATACAAGGACACCATTGGTAAAATATGAATAGTTGAATCACTAACTCCATGTGCCACTGTTAGGGATATAATTTTTGCACACTAAAATATATGATCAAGTGCAATTGAATAATAATATCATAGCCTAAGAAATGTTGCATTAAATACCTAATTAATCCATTTATATCACTCGCATTCACATAAAGTATAAAGAGAGAAGAATGAAGTAAATCACCATAGCATAAAATCCATCACATAACATAATCAGAAAGTATGTCCATATACTAGATAATCATATATCATCATAGATCTACTATCATCTCAAAATGACATAAACATACAAATATGATAAATTGAACAGCATAGTAGTATAACATTTATGATACTGAATCAAAGTATAACATCTGACCCTTAGGTCATCTCAAAGTACATATAATAAAAGTATCATGTATCTCTCAAATCAAAATAGACAAGGTAAAAACTACAAACACAAGAGGCACTACAGTCTTGTTGCCAAAAAACATCTTAAATAGCCTTAAAACCCATAACTGAATGGTTCTTTGTGAGTTTTTCCTTCCAAATTAATAATAATTGTTTCATCAATTCAATTATCCATTTTGGTGTTCTAGGACATTCATTTCGGTTATAATTAGGAGATATGTAACGGTGTTGTGCATTTTCATTTTTGACATGGTCAATCACAACATTTACATTATGAATTGGTAAATTTTTATTCTCCAATTTTTCAATCCTGACATTATCATAAATTGGTACATTTTCATTTCCCAATTGAACATATTCATTTTTTGACTCTATGATTTCACGTTCAATCAATATATCGCTAACTTGATTCACATTTACCATACCTTGTCTCTTCTTTAAGTGATTTACCTTGTCTCTTTCCCTATAGGTTGTAATGTCTTCATTTGATACCTTCCTTTTGCGTTTAGCCTTTCAATGACTACTACTCCCCTTTCAGAAAAAAAATACTAGACACCTAATCAAATCTTGTAGGAACCTTTTCAAACAATGGGCCCCAAATAAACTTTTTTCTACAAAGCTGTAAAAAAGCCAAAAAAAAACATAATTGTTGGGTTTGCAGTGATAAAGAATAATTTGGTTAAATTCTGCCAATAAATAGATTTATATACCCAATCCCATATCGAGTACCCGAAATCAACTTCTAAAATTTTTCAAATTCCCATCCACATCTCCCAATCGATTGTCTATCTTTACTTTTCACACTTATTGCTATAGCAATAGCGATAACCCTATCGCTCATTGTTATACAGGAAATCCCCTTTTTGCAACCTCTGATAGGTGTTTTCTCTATAGAGTATAGTGATCACAAGTTTCAGTCTTTGTTGAGAGTTTTCATCTTATCTCTTTACTACATAGCGATACACAAATGCCCATCACTCATCACTATGTCCATTATTCTCCAAATGCGATCTGTGATCAACTTCGATCTATCGTTATAGGAAATAGCAACCCCTTTTGAAAACCACATTGCTTTATTGTTGTAACACATGGCGATCAATTGATCTTAGCGCTAATCACTACAACACAACTTCCTTTGTTCGATCACCGAAAGCACTTATCGCCATATCATATAGCGATACAACCAACTTCATCGGTGATCGTCGTAATCAAAACCTCATCTCCTCGCTTATCGATGATCGCTGAAGGTTATAGTGATACACCTTTCTTTATTGCTCATCGCCATATTGACAATATGTCCTCTCTACATAGTGATAAACTTGATTGCTATATGTTATAGTGATATCTTGCTTGACTTTGAAGATGACCTTGTTGCTATAGCCATAGTATACACTGATACTTGAAGCTTCATCGTTGTAGCTATAGCGATATATGAAAAAATCATATATCTCATAGAGTTTCAATAAAATTAGAACTAGGATCCATAGATAGGGACTGCCATGTGATAGTAAGCCCTAGAAATGCATTTTGAGATACACATCTTTGATTTAGATGGAAAATCATGATTTTCTGCAAACAAAAAGAAATGCAGTAAGTATTCTTTTATTTGATCACAACCATATAATCAACCTAGGCTATGAAGAATATCCTTGAATTGATAAATAATTTGCAACAAGAAAATAAGTCAATAAGATCAAATATAATCAAAGCAATAATAGGTGGAAAAATTTAAAATAATGAGTTCCACTAGGATAAATGGTAATTGATCATGGGTTGAATGGGATCGTAGGCTAACCTACAACCCCATTTGACCCATTGCATCACAATATATGTCCCTAGGGGTCCTAGGACCCCTAAGGACATATGGTAATCAATCATATGGGTCGAATGGGGTCGTAGGCTACAACCCCATTTGACCCATTCCATCATGACATGTGTCTCTAGGGGTCGTCTAGGGACATATGGTAATTGATCATATAGGTCGAATGGGGTCGTAGCCTAACCTATGACCCCATTCGACCCATTGCATCGCAACATGTGTCTAGGACCCCTAGTGACATATGGTAATTGATCATATGGGTCAAATGGTGTAGTAGGCTAACCTACAACCCCCTTTGACCCATTGCATTATGACATGTGGACATATGGTAATTAATCATATGGGTTGAATAGGGTCGTAGGTTAACCTACGATCCATTGCATCGCGACATGTGTCCCTAGGGGTCCTAGGACCGCTAGGGACATGGTAATCGATCATATAGGTTGAATGGGGTCGTAGGCTAACCTAAGACACCCTTCGACTCATTGCATCACAACATGTGTCCTTAAGGGTCCCAGGACCCCGAGTGACATGTGGTAATTGATCATATGGGTCGAATGGGGTCGTAGGCAAACCCCTAGGGATACATGTCATGATGTAATGGGTCGAAGGGGGTTGTAGGCTAACCTACGACCCCCTTGACCCATTACATCAGCACATGTATCCCTAGGGGTCCTAAGACCCCTAGGGACATATGGTAATTGATCATATGGGTTGAATGGGGTCATAGGTTACTTTGACCCATTTCATCGTGACTTGTGTCCCTATGGGTCCTATGACCCCTAGGAACATATGGTAATTGATCATATGGGTCAAATGGGGTTGTAGGCTAACATACGACCCCCTTCAAGCCATTGCATCATGATGTATCCCTAGGGGTCCTAGGACCCCTAGGGACATATGGTAATCAATCATATGGCTCAAATGGGGGTGTAGGCTAAATGATCCCCTTTGACTCATTGCATCATGACATGCATCCCTAGGGGTTTGCAGACCGCTAAGGACATATTTTAATCAATCATATGGGTTGAATGAGGTCATAGGCTAACCTACGACCCCATTCGACCCATTACATCGTGGCATGTGTCCCTAGGGGTCCACAAACCCCTAAGGAGATATGGTAGTTGATCATATGGGTCGAATGGGGTCATAGACTAACCTACGACTCCCTTCAACCCATTGCATTGCGACATGTGTATCGATCATATGACTCGAATGGGGTCGTAGGCTAGCCTATGACCCCCTTCAACCCATTGCATCACAACATGTGTCCCTAGGGGTCCTAGGGACATATGATAATCTATCATGTGGGTCGAATGTGGTTGTAGGATCACCTACGACCCCCTTCCACTCATTGCATCATGACATGTGTCCCTACGGGTCCGAGGACCCCTAAGGACATATGATATTTGGTCATATGGGTTGAATGGTGTCATAGGTTAACCTACAACCCCCTTCGACCCATTGCATCACAATATGTGTCCAATTGATCATATGGGTTGAATGGGGTCGTAGGTTGCATCATGAGATGTGTCCCTAGGGGTCCTAGAACCCCTAGGGACATATGGTAATCGATCATATGGGTTGAGTGGGGTCTTAAGATAACCTACAACCCCCTTTGGCCCTTTGCTTTTTGACATGTGTCCCTAGGGGTCCTAAGATCCCTAGGGACACATGACAATTGATCATATGAGTCGAATGGGGTTGTAGATTAACCTACGACCCCCTTCATCCTATTGCATCGTGACATGTATCCCTAGGGGTCCTAAGACTCCTAGGGACATATGGTAATTGATCATATGGGTCAAATGGGGTCATAGGTTACTTTGACCCATTTCATTGTGACTTGTGTTCTTAGGGGTCCTACGACCCCTAGGGACATATGATAATTGATCATATGGGCTGAATGGGTTTGTAGGCTAATGTATGACCCCCTTCGACCCATTACATCGTGATATGTATCCTTAGGGGTCCTAGGACCCCTAGGGACATATGGTAATTGATCATATGGGTCAAGTTGGGTTGTAGGTTAACCTATGACCCCCTTTGACCTGTTGCATCATGACATGCATCCCTAGGGGTCCTAGGACCCCTAGGGACATATGGTAATCAATCATATGGATTAAATGCGATCGTAGGCTTACCTACGACCCCATTCAATCCATTGCATCACGACATGTGTCACTAGGGGTCCTAGGATCCCTAGGGACATATGGTAATCAATCATATGGGTCAAATGGGGTCATACCTAAGCTACGACCCCCTTTGACCCATTGCATCATGACATGTGTCCTTAGGGGTCCTAGGATCCCTAGGGACAAATGGTAATTGATCATATGGCTCAGCCTGCAACCCGCTTCGACCCATTGCATTGCGATATGTGTCCCCAGGGGTCCTAAGACCCCATATGGTAAGTGATCATATGGGTTGAATGGCCTACGACCCTCTTCAACCCATTTCATCATGACATGTGTCCCTAGGGGTCCTAGGGATATATGGTAATTGATCATATGGGTTGAATGTGGTTGTAGGCTCACCTTCAACCCCCTTCAAACCATTGCATCATGACATGTGTCCCTAGGGGTCCTAGGACCCCTAGGTACATATAGTAATCAATCATTTGGGTCGAGTGGGGTTGTAGGCTAACCTATGACCCCGTTCGACCCATTTCATCATGACATGAATTTCAACCCATTGCATTGTGCCATGTGTCCCTAGGGGTTTCAGGACCCCTAGGAACATATGGTAATGGATTATACGAGTCGAATGGGGTTGTAGACTAACCTACAACCCACTTTGACCAATTTCATCATGACATGTGTCCCTAGGAGTCCTATGGGTTAAATGTGGTCATAGGCTCACCTATGACCCCCTTCAACCCATTGCATCACGACATGTGTCCTTATGGGTCCTAGGACTCCTAGGGACATATGGTAATCAATCATATGGGTTGAATGGGGTCATAGGGTAATCTACAACCCCCTTTGACCCATTTAATCATGATATGTGTCCCTCTAGGACCCCTAGGAGACATATGGTAATCGATCATATGGGTCAAATGGGGTTGTAGGCTAACCTATGACCCCATTCAACCCATTGCATCATGACATGTGTCCCTAGGGTTCCTAGGACCCCTAGAGACATATGGTAATCAATCATATGGATTGAATGGGGTCGTAGGCTAACTTACAACCCCTTTCGACCCATTACATCGCGATATATGTCCCTAGGGGCCCTAGGACCCTTAGGGACATATGGTAATTGATCATATGGGTCGAATGGGGTCGTAGGCTAACTTATGCCCCCCTTTGACCTATTTCATTGTGATATGTGTCCCAAGGACCCCTAGGGACATATGGTAATCAATCATATGGGTCAAATGGGGTCATAGCCTAATCTATGACCCCCTTCAACCCTTTGTATCACAACATGTGTCTAGGACCCCTAGGAACATATGATAATTGATCATATGGGTTGAATGGGGTCATAAGCTAACCTATGACCCCATTTGACCCATTGCGTCCCAACATATGACCCCTAGGGACATATGGTAATTGATCATATGGGTTGAATGGGGTCATAAGCTAACATATGACAACCCCCTTCGACCAATTGCATCATGACATGTGTCCCTAGGGGTCCTAGGACCCCTAAGGATATATAGTAATCGATCATATGGGTCAAATGGTGTTGTAGGCTAACCTACAACCCCATTCAACCCATTTCATTGTGACATGTGTCTCTAGGGGTTCTAGGACCCCTAGGGACATATGGTAATCAATCATATGGGTCAAATGGGATTGTAGGCTAACCTACCACCCCCTTTGATCCATTGCATCGCGACATGTGTCCCTAGGGTCCTAGGACCCCTAGGGACATATGGTAATGGATTATATGGGTTAAATGTGGTCGTAAGCTAACCTACAACCCACTTTGACACATTTCATTGCAACATGTGATTATATGGGTTGAATAGGGTCGTAGGCTAACCTATGATCCCTTTTGACGCATTCCATCACGACATGTGTCCCCAAGGGGTCTTAGGACCCCTAGGGACATATGGTAATCAATTGTATGTGTCAAATGGGGTCATAGGCTAACCTACCACCCCATTCAACCCATTGCATCATGAAATGTGTCCCTAGGGGTCCTAGGACCCCTAAGAACATATGATAATCGATCATATGGGTCGAATGGGGTTGTAGGCTAACCTATGACCTCCTTCGACCCATTGCATCGTGGCATATGCTCCTAGGGGTCCTAGGACCCCTAGGGACATATGGTAATCACTCATATGGATCGAATGGGGTCATTGGATAACCTACGCCCCCTTCGACCCATTTCATCATGACATGTGTCCCTAGGGGTCCTAAGACCCCTAGGGACATATGGTAATTGATCATATGTGTCGAATGGGGTCGTAGACTAATCTACGACCCCCTTTGACCCTTTGTATCATAACATGTGTCCGATTGAATGGGGTCGTAGGCTAATCTACGACCCTCTTTGACGCATTACATCACAAGATATGTCTCTTAGGTCCGAGGACACCTAGGGACATAGGGTAATTGATCATATGGGTTGAATGGGGTTGTAGGCTAATCTACGACCCTATTCAACATATTGCATTGCAAGATGTTTCCCTAGGGGTCGTAGGACCCCTAGGGACATATGGTAATCGATCATATGGGTTGAATGGGGTCATAGGCTAACCTAAGACCCCCTTCGACCCATTTCATTACGACCCCTAGGGAAATATGGTAATTGATCATATTGCAATTTAATAAACTATAGAATACTATGTAATAATTTCTAATACTATGTAATAATTTCTATTATAGTAGTATATGTTAAGATATTTAATATAATAATAAAAAGAATAATATATAAATAATATTTATAATATTATAGATAATATATAATACTATATAATAATATACAGTACTATGATCCTAATATACTATCTAATCATATTTAATATCATATATAATATTATAACAATACAATTTGTTAAATAATATATAGTAATAAAATTCAAATATCATTATATCTTAAATGTGAAAACATATTTAAATATGTTTGTAAGCTTTTGTTTTAAAATGTACAATTAGTTCTCACCATCTCAATTTTTAAAATTTTGTGTTTTGTCGCCACATTTGAGATACTTGATTTTGGATTGGGTACTTGATTGGGCTTGGCATTTACCAAACCTCTTTGGTCAACTCAAAAAATCTGTTTGAGACATGTTTACTTGACATTCAGACTTCAATTGGCCATCTGACAATAATTTTTCATCCAAATTCAATGAAACAAAATGGGTTTTTTGAGAAAACTTTCAAGATTCCATCGATTTTTAATTGCTGTCAAATCATGAGTTAGATAAGTATTTATCAGTTAATTTCTAATGAAGATGTCTATTAACTGTTGATTGACATATTGATTAAAAAATAGCTATAACATTCAAACTGTATAACATTTTTGAAATCCAAAAGTTGTGTCACAGTCTATGATTTGCCTAGTATAAAAAAGAAGAAGAAAAAATTAATTTTGTATAGTTTTCAATTAGTTAAGGTGGGCAGACATCGGAGTTTTTTTATTCTACAAAAGTTATAGTAGAAAATTTATATTTAATTATTTATTTGGAATAAAAAAATCCAAAAAAATGCATCATATCTGGGCATGAGTCTACTTAAAAAAAAAAATCTATAATTATATTAAAAAAATTATCATTTGATTTTGATTAAGGGGGTCTGACATACACCTACTTTTTATTTTTGCTCTGAAATTTTTGTAATACTGCATTAAAATCCAAAATTTTGACCAATCAAATAATTTTTTCTTTAGATAAGGCCTAGTAGTTTAGAAACTACATTCAATTTCCTACAGATTCTTTTCTTACAAATTTTTGATATATAGCCCATAATTACTTTAAAATTTTCTATCAAGTTAACATAACCTTGATTTTTACACTGCTACTTAAGGCCATAGTTTGGTTGACCATGATCCTCCACATACCCATTAGTTCAAGAGACTAAAATGGGCCTTACTAGAGTCAAGTATCATTTTAACTTCTTTACCTTGAACAATCTTGTAATTGGGAATCATGTAGTATAGAACTATCATCCATCTCTAATGACACACCTTAGGCAACATGCACCTACAAGAACAATTTGTCCAAATCTATCCCTACCATAATTAGATCACATAATAACATGTAGTGAAAGCATGTCTAGTTTAACTCAGTGTAAGTGTCCCTCCCAAAGTTCACATGATAATTTCTAATCCATGTTCTCGTATTTAAGAGATTCATAGTTATTTTATAGTAAAATGTAGCCTTTACCTCAATTTTAGCAAGCAACCCAAGTTACCATGTTGTAAAAATAATGGTAAGTTTAATGAGGTGGGTTTGTAATCACTAAATGAAGTTTCCCTCACAAAAATCATGTAACCAAGAGAGAAATTCAAATTAATTATATCTTACCCTTTGCCTCAATTTTAGCAGGTAACCCATGTTACCATATTGTAACAATGATAATAAGTTTAATAAGATGGGTTTGTAATCACTAAATGAAGTTTCCCTTACAAAAATCATGCAAACAAGAGAGAAAAATTAAATTAATTATATCTTATTCATGGCTCATAAGATAAGATTTTCTTACAACTAAGTTACCATATTGAATACCTTACATTCTTATTTCCCTTCTCCGACGTCAATCTATTCAATAATTAAATCTTGTGCATATTAAAATCTTGGTCATGAAATTGTTATATTCTAAAATTTTCAAGTTCTCAAGTGCCACTTAGATGTTAGTTACATACATATTTTGATTTGCGATTATGCATAAAGTAATGCCCATTTCTTCTAAGATTGAGGAGAAGTATCGTTAGATTAGTACATCATTATGTAATTAAATACTTCAAGCTAAAGAAGTTGTAAGAAAATATATTTTCTTTTGAAAATACTTGAGAGTTTGAATGTAAATTGTATTTCTTAAATGATACCCATATACTTTGTAAATGTAGTTGTGATAAAATGGCTCTTCTTATATATACAAATCTAATAAAATTCTTCTTTAGTCATATTTTATTGTGCACTCTTTCTAAAATCTAGTTGAGTGCAAATATATGTGAGACTAGCTCTCATCTGATTACAAATTTATAAAGCATATTCTTTTGCATTTCATTTGATACATATCCTACCTCTTATCGTAATACTCAAAGAAATACTTGTTGAAAGCATTTATCAAATTGCTTGCTTGTATTCTTTTAAGCTTACTAAATTAAAATTAACATTTGATCATGTGTAAAATACTAAGATTGACCTTCTAATATTGTTTTACACTAGCATTATCACTTGGTATCCCCTTACTCACAATATTTATAAATATAAACAATAACTTAAACATCCTATATTTTTCCTATAGTTTAAAATTTTAGTTGCAACAAAGGATATCTATGAATTTAATGCTAGAGTTAAAAGGACAAGTCTACTTACCTTCCAAAATGATGTTGTAGAATTGGATAGTAAGGGAGTTAATTTAATCATTCAATTTCTTTGGATTTTGTTTCTTTTCCAAATTTAATTGCCCCATTTTAGATTCTTGCTTTAAATTTGACCTCTAGACTCGCAACTCTCCTTCACAATTTCTTTCCATTCTCTTATTTTCATTTATATGAATATCTAAGTATTCGTTATTCTGAAACTTTATTAGCTTTCCTAATGCATTTTTTCAAGTACTCCATCATATAGTACACGTTCTTCGTCTGTGTTTTCATATTTTGAGCACAACTACCAATGAGCTATAACTTAAACATTTAGTAGAATTCTTCTCTCGTTATCTCTCAAATTGGTCCATCTATTCACCACATGACATTTCTATTATCCCCTTTGTTTCAATTTTCTTCTTCCTTTTATTCCATTGCTTGAGGTGATTTTTTTCCCAACTACTGGAAAATCATGCATTCAATTTCTTTTATTTTTTACATGTTTATGGCTTATTTCTCATCCTCTTCACACTTTATCTTAATTATGTCAAAGAAATTTCATTATTTGAGAACTACAACCTAAAATTACAAATCAATGGTTCAAAATCCTTTTAAGGCATGAAAGACCACATAAATTTGTTAGGCCATCAAATATTAATAAATGCATTATTTCAAATTGACTGTCTCATTGTGCAAACTAGTGGGGCCATCATTGTACTCATTTTTTGATGTAGAGGCGATTGCCACAGGCCTTTGGTCACCTAATTGTGCCATGAGTGGGTGAGGAAGAAGGATGTTGAAAGGCTAGTTACACAACTACCAAATCTCTTGTCATCAACCCCTTCCATGGCATAGCATGCACACCCATCCCAAATGTATGGCAAACACCCCTTCCAATCAACTTCAACTTGCACAAATCTCATTGACATGCACCCAAAAATGTAGAATATATTTATTCATTCACTAATGTTATCATTAGCACTTGTATTCTTGAAGGGTGGAAGAGTTAGACCAATAGTTTTGTATAATTTTGATGATGTTCTTGAATAGATATTCATAAAATCTTCATGTCTACTTGCCTGCCTCCATCTTTATATATTTCTTATTCACATACATAGACACTCTTTTCTCCCTCCTTTTCTTTATCCTATCTTACCCCTCTTTACCTTTTGTTCCTTTGCATATATATCCTAATTCCTCTATTTCTCTTTAATCTACTCTATCTATATATCCACTATCCATCTATCACCTCATATTTCTTTATCATTCTCTCTCTTTGTCTCCTTTGTCTCCTCTTCCTATTTATCTCCCTCCCACTCCCCTCCTATTGTCTATCCCTTCATAAAAATCTTCCAGTTTAATATTTGATTTTGATCCATCCTTCTTCTCAATGTCTCTCCTTATGTTTCCCTATCTATTTTTATCTTTTCACCTCTCCCCCTTCCTTTTTCTTTATATTATTCATTTTACTCACTCCCTTCCTTCAATCTCTCCTCGTCTATCATTATAATTATCTATCATGATAACTATTAGTTTCTATATTAAATGGACATACTTAGCTATTTGAAATCAATAATTCAAATCTCTCTCTCTCTCTCTCTCTCTCTCTCTAGACCATGTTAACTATTTTCAATCAATAATTTAAACTTGTCTCTCTCTAATTCACACACTCTCCCTATCTACCTTCCTATCTTGTCCTTTATATGTTTCTTATACATACATGCACTCCTTTATCCCTCCCATCTCACCGCTTTCTTTACCATTCACCTCTTACTATCTATATTCTATTTGCTCTATTTCTCTTTGATCTTCTCTGTTTATCTATTTATCTACTATCTAGCACGCCAAATATCTTTATCATTCTATCTCTCCATCTCCCCAGTCTCATCTTTCCTCTTCCTATTTCTCCCCCTCTCACTTCATTCTTCTTTGCCTTTCCCTTCATATTTACCTTCCTTAGGTACACACACATTCCCTAATTTTCTCTCCCCTTTTTTTATCACTATCAATATTTTCACCTCTCATTCTCTCCTCTCTTCATATTATTCATCTTACTCACTCCTTTGGCCTCTCTCCCATTATCCCTCCCTATATCTCTCAAGCCTATTAACTATTATTTCTTATATGAAATGGACAACCTAGCCTTTCAAAATGCACACAATTTATCATCTTATTGTAAAATTAAATTAAATAAACATTTACAAATCTATTGATTAATATAAGCTAGGCTAGTTGACAAATGCATTGAATATTCACTTTGTAAAGTTGTTTCATCTTATTCAATCATATTAAGGGTTGGTTGGCTTGAATTATTTTTTTAGGTTTACAATATGTTTGAGCAAGATTTGTACATATAAATTTTAATAGTAATGACTCTAACCTTAAAGCTTGGTTCATCATATTCACAATTTTTTTTTATTGGTAATAGATATTTTATTAATATAAAAAGGTTTACATATAAAGTTTCGAATAACATCAAAAAGTGATTCCACACCTCCCTGCAGCTATACACTAACAACTGCTACCAACCCCTATAACATACTATCTTCATTTGAGCATACCAAAACACTTAATCTGCTATCATCCCCTAATACAAACTATCTACCATCGTACATTCAAAAAACTCTAGTACCCTGCAAATCTAAACACCTTCCTACTTAAATAACAACTAGTACAAAATTTGGCAACTATTGCCCGCTTCCATTGCTATCTGCTTTTTGCATTTAGAGTTGGTATCCACCCTTTTTGGAAATGGCATTCCAATCAAGCTCATTGTCCTTGTGGGTTGCATTTATAGCGAGGGAAGGTAGTCCATTCTTCCCTTGAAAGCTTCATTCCACCTTCAATCTTGCTCAGCTCCTCCCACATTCGCTCCCACACTTCTATCACATCTTTATGCAGAGAGGACTTATCAGCCCATGCCTTCACCTCAGAAATAGAATGTAACCAAATTGTCTGCCTTCATCTTCGTCCTTGAAGCATTCCGCAAAATCTGATCCAATACCCAGGACTGACCACTCTAAAATGGAATCCAATTTGCCCAACATATCCTCAGCAAACAATGTCTTTGCCACATACCTCATTTCCTTGGTAGATTTGTTTAGTTCTAGACCCCATGCAACCACCATAGTGATTACATCCAGATTTGAGCGCCACTTTATCACTCTTTCTTGAAACTACATCCCAATCACCCCTAGCACCGCATCCACCATGGCATTTGATTTTATCTTCAACAAACCTTTCATACATTCCTTACTTATTGGTCCCTTAAGCACCTTCATTTCCTTATTTGAGTCCAAGGAAAATGAAGCTTCCATTTTGTGTAGCTCCTCCTGTTCTCCAAAAAGCCGAGACCTCTGTTTTGAATACAAACTCATTATGCTTACATTCATTCTTTAGCTTGTCTATAAAGGCACCTTCACACATGCGAAATCATTCGGCCAAATCACCTACTAAATGCTGACTGCCATTTTACAATACGAACACTAACAGAGGCTAAAGTATTAATTATAAAATTTCATAAGCATCCCGTAGCCACATTTGACACGCTCCAATTCAACTAGCATAACATCCAACCACCACCATAATGACTAACAATCATAAAAAATTAAACCACCTCCATCAATAGAATCCCATCGTATCATTCGTAAATCATTCACTTCAATTGCATTCATGCGTGAGAAAGTTGTAGCCTAATTGGCCAACTTAACCACTTCTACATTACCTTCTTGGTACACATGGCTAACATTAAAATCCACAAAGGTATCCAATATCTCTCTTATCTTTTGAATCACATTCTGATAAAGCCATGTCTTCATCGAGCCTTTACTTATGGCCTCAATAATCAATTTTGAATCTCCTTCTAAATAAAGGTGCCTTACCTCCAAAAAAATTCCTAACATAACTGCCATTAGTGCGGCTTCAACTTCAGCTGCATTATTTGTTCCATCTGCCAACCTTTTCACCTCAAATCCTATAATTTCACCCTTGTCATTCGTAGTCACTGCCCCTGCACCAAACTCTCCTTTGTTTCCTTTTGACATGCCATCAAAATTAATTTTGATCCAATATTTTCTAGGCAACTGCCATCTGATTTCTTTCCTATCAATCTTCTTTACCCTGTCTAAATCACCATCATTTGACCATTTAATTCTGATCCCAGTCCAAAATTTTTGCAATCTACTGTCCCAGCTATTGAAACACTTTCTAGGATGCTGAAGAAAACCACTTGCATTAATACATTCCTCAATAGAACGATGAATTCTGTTCCAAACACTATCCACACTTTCCATTTTATCTTGAAAGATACGTCGATTCTGCTCCTTCTAAGTTTCCCAAATAACTAAAGTTGGGCTCACAAACCAAATGTTAGAGTAAAAATATTTTTTAAAATTAACTGGCCAACATTGAAAAATACCTTTCGCCAAATTCGGGAGAGGAGCAGCGTAGCACAAATGCATCTTAAGCTTCATCCAACATTGTTGAAAAAAATAACATTGAGCTAAAAGGTGATATGTCGACTCCATTGCCTTCAAACATAACACACAACAGGAAGGACCAAAAAACCCATACTTGTATCTTCTATCATTCATTAAAATCCTCTTTTGCAAAGCCAACCACACAAAAGCTCCTGCCTTTGGCAAGCACAATTTATTCCAGCACAACTTATGTGGCCATCCCTCAAGCTTTGCCACATTTCCACTCACCTGATAACCTAGTTTTGCCAAGTAACATCCACTCTTAGAGGCACACCATACCACTCTATCCTCCTTATTGGTCAAAAAAATCTGCCTCTCCTTGAAAATGCCTTTCAACTTTAATTTCAAGTCATCTATCAGTTGCAATTTTGAAGGGTCCCTCCATACCCAACATGGGCCTAACTCTGAGTGTTTTTCCTCCACATAACAATCTACGGTTGACCCCCAAGTTGTCTCCATCACAGGAATTAGATTCTCCACTCCTTCCATCTCATCCAATTTACCTAAGCCATTCCATGAATCATGCCAGAATGAGGCTCTTTCCCCATTTCCAATATGCCAAGAAATATGTTTGGTAATAATACATCTACATTCCAGCATAAAATTCCAGATAGTCGAACCTTTAGGGGGATTCCTAACAGTCAAAATCTGCAATGGATCCCTAGAATCAAAATATTTTTCTTGTAAAATTGTAACCCACAATTGGTCCAATTTTTCATACATTTCCCATATTAGCTTTGCCTCCAAAGCCTCATTCACAACTTGCCACTACCTAAGTCCCACACCCCCTTGTATCTTTGGTTTACACAAAGATTCCCATGCTATCAATGGGATTTTCTCTTCATTATGATTCCCATTCCACACAAATTTCCTCATCCTCTGTTCTATGTACTTAAGAACCTCCATAGGAATCTTCAAACAACTCATGGAAAAAGTAGGGATAGCTGAAATAACAGTTTGAAGAAGCAGAATTCTGCCTGCAAAAGTCAACCACCTCCCTTTCCAACCATCAAGACATTTGATACAACTGTCAATAAGTTGTTTCCATAAATTGGTACAATTTTTACCTTGAAACATAGGAATGCCTAAATATTTGCTAGGCAACAACCCTTGTTTAACTCCCAAAATTCGGCATAATCTGGTTTGAATCTTTTTTGCTACTTTAAAAAAGAAGATTTCAAATTTCTGCCAATTGATACATTGCCCAGTTACCTTGCTATAATCTTCAAGCATAAGTTTCATACATTTTGCCTCCTTGATACAAGCTTCTCCCATAAGAAAATTATCATCAAAAAACTGCAAATGAGTCATTGGATCAACACCCCTGGCAACTTGCAATCCCCTCCACCTTCCTTCCCTTCTTGCTCTAGAAATTGCTCTCCCTAGGACTTCTGCTAAAATAATAAAAAGAAAAGGAGATAACGGATCACCTTGGTGTATGCCTTTCTCCATTTCAAAATAGCCTTGTGGACTACCATTAACAAGAACTGAGATACGAGGAGAATCAATACATGAAAAAACCCACTTACACCAGCAATCACTAAACCCAAACTTATCCAAAACTCTCAACAAAAAAGGCCTATTCACATTATCATATGCTTTACGAATATCCAACTTTAACATCATACCAACCTCCTTATTCATTCTTAAAGAGTGTATTACTTCATGGGCTATGATAACACCTTCAAAAATTGATTTTCCTGGAGAAAAACCACCCTGTTCTGAGGAAATAGTTGTGGGTAACACCCGCTTCAATCTATTAGAAATTACTTTTGAAATTACCTTATAAACAATATTACACAAAGCAATAGGCCTAAAATCACTGAAAGTCTCCCTTTCACCTTTCTTAGGAATGAGTGCCAAAAAGGTATTATTCAAATCTTTAAACACAAATTTATTCTTCCGAGACTCCTCCACAACCTCCCATAACTCATGCTCGACAAAGTCCCATGTTTCTTGAAAAAATAGAGCTGGAAACCCATTCGGGCCAAGAGATTTTTCCTTCCCTAGCCTAGAAAGAGAAAACTTGACCTCTTCCAAGGATACCAGCCTGTAAAGCATACACTTCTAATCCTCTGATATCAGCTTTGGGACATTATCCACCAAACCTAAACAATCCTCTTCTAAGGCACTTGCATGTGGAGATCCTATAAGGTTCTTAAAGAACTTCACAACTGCATCATTGATCTGACCTTGATCTATAAGAACCACCCCATCATCATTCTTGATAGAGAAAATTTTATTGGATGATCTTCTTTCTTTGATTGAATTATGAAAATATATAGTGTTACGGTCACCCTCCTTAAGCCATGCTTCACGAGACTTCTGTTTCCAAAAAAATTCTTCAGCTGCTGTTCCTTCAAAAACAAGTCTACATCCATAACTCTTGTCATAACCACCTCATTCACTTCTGATAGTTGTTCTTCCAGCTTCACCTTTTCAACAAAATAATTCTTAAAGACCACCCCGCTCCACACTTTCAGCTGTTCCTTCACATATTGCAGCTTCTTGAAGAATTTGAAAGCACAAGAGCCCTTTCGTTTGGGGGCCGTAGTCCACCAGCCTTTAACCAAATCCAAAAAACCATCTGATCGCAACCACATCTTTTCAAATCTAAAAGGAGCACATTCCAGAGTTGATTCATTTTTTATGCTAAGACAAATAGGGAAATGATCTGATCCAATGAGGGGCAAAATATTAGCTTGACATAACCAATCTGTGCTACACCAATCACCACCTAGTAAAAAGTGATCAATCTTCTCTGCAATGTTAGTAAGACCTTTCCTTCTATTTGTCCATGTAAAAACACCATTCATAAAAGGTATATCCTGTAAATTATTTTCAAACACAAAATCAAGAAAATCCTAATGGCTTTTATGCAAGTTGACCTTCAGAGATAAAATTTCATTAAAATCACCCCCAAGAGCCACCAAACTATCCTTCCATTGTGACAATTTCTCCGATAAGAGCGTCCATAATTGTAATTTTAAAGATTGCTGACATGGACCATATATATTGAAAGCTAAAAAACTCATATGAAGCTGAAAGGAAGAAATCTGAACTAATTGCTAACACAAACCTGAATCAAGCAAAGAAACACTAACAGAAGACTCTTTCCAAAAGAACCCCAAACCACCAAAAGTGCCATCAACATCTACCATCAAGCATTGCCATGATATAAGTTTCTTGGAAAGAAAAACCTTACTATCTCCACTTAACTTTGTCTCTTGTAAGAAAACCACCTCTGCATTTTCTTGATCAACCACTTGTTTGATCAAGTGCAATTTTTCAGGGGCATTGTACCCCCTAAAATTCCACAAAAGGAGCCTCATTGCATCTGCGAAGAGGTATAGCCTCTTTTCGATCTCAGCAGTTTGGCTGGTCTATTGTATTACTAGCTATAGCAAGTTTAACTCTCACCGGTTTAGGACCTCTCTTTTGCTTCTCCGAAACCTTCGGTTTGCTAATGACTGATGGAATCATACTTATAGAGCGCTCATCCTCCATTACCAAAGTATCCAAAATCCCACATTCATTACCACCACAATCCTCATCCCCAGAAAACTCTGATTCTGAAGCCATTGATTCTCTGCTCCTTGCTTTCTCGCTGTCCAAATAAGAATCTAGAGTTCTAATTGGAGAAATTTGGATATCCTTAAAGGTTTCCTCTTCCACCAAATCCTTGTTTCCCTGAGGAAGAGAAACCCCCATCTCCTGATTAAAATCCTTCTTCTCTTGAGACTTCAGATCATTTGCAGCCACCTTTGTAAAAGAGCTTACCCCAAAATATCCATCACATACATCTCGAGCCAAAATGTTTTGATCCCGAGAATGCCCTTGCTTAAAACCTTGATTGTTACATAGCTGAGAAAGGGGAGTTTCCACCACCACTTGGGTTGATTGGACAAAATTCTCACAACACTCACCCTCGTTCAAGCTACAACTCCTTGCTCTTGGAATATTGTTTGAATAAGCAATCGGCTTTGTCTCAATTTGCTCACTGCAAATCATTTCTTCCTCAAAGGAGATAGACCATGGGGGGATAATCTCTCTCTATTTTTCAATACGTTTAACCAAATCTAAACAAAAATTCTCCACCTGACCCTTTCCTTTACCAATCTCTTCCTTGAACAAGACATGATTGGCATAATCAACATCCACACTAATAGAGGATTCCCCTTCTGGATTTCATAATGCAATATATTTCAGCACTGAATAACATTCTTGCATTTTCACCAGGACATGGGAATACTGATACAACCAATTTTTATCAAGACATTCCTCAAATTTAATATAAACTCCCAAACTATTCCCTATAATCTTTAAGGTTTCCTCATCCTTATACTCCCAAGGATTTTTTTTAAAATTCACCCAAATCAAAACCTTCTTAACCTTTTCAATTTCTGGGTTGAAATTAGGCCTCCAATCACACACATAAAAGCCCTTTCCATCTAGCATATGCAGACCAAAATTTAAAATGCTCAATTTCTCCTCCGGTTTAGGGCAAATGGCCGAGAAAAACTCATTAGCTATGGGTTTTAGTATAATATTCTCACCCTAGTTAACATTCAGCCACTCCTGAATTTTCCTAACCGATGGCCATGGTCTTAACCATTTTAAAAATAGAGCTCTACATTGTAAGTGTTTAACAGACTCACTCCATGAGGGATTTTGTACCAGCAGAGTAGATATCCTACACACATTCTAGTGGATTTGAGCATTAGAACACATACCTGTTTCCGCCAAAAACTTCTGAATACCTTGTTTAGGCCACCAAAACTTGTGCTCGATCCTTTTAAAGTCGAAGGTTTGAGGGTTTGATAGAAAACTAGTAAACCACTGATGAGACTCATTCCCCTTCCACTTAGGCCTCTAAAAAAATGACACATCTTTCCCTCTAATCGTTTCATTCCATCTTGAAGGCTCCCGATCATTTGCCTGTATATTCCAGGAAGTGTAGAAAGGTTGTCTTCTGAAACTTTGACCCATTCTTTTAGGCCTTCCACCATTCCAGCCAACACCTTGTGCAAACGTCCGTTGTCTTCACTCATCTCTACGTACCCAAGGTGCCAAAACACCATCATTGCCACCATGTGACTTCTGTCTCGGTGATTGCCAATCTCGCTTGCTCAACGGTCGCCATTCTCGCCTGCTCAATGGTCACCAATCCCTTCTGCTCGCCATTTTGCTCCCTGATATCAGTTGTTTAAACCACATTATGTTGGAGCAATTAACTATTACAACAACATATTCTCCCTCTATTGTAGACTAAGAGATGCAATTCTGCTACTTGTCCAAGATACTAATCTCTTTCCAAGAAAGAATTCATATTCACAAATATTAACTTATAATATAATTTTGAATTAGAATAAAAATTAAAAAAATTAATATCAAAGTTATGTCCAATAATTTTGGCAATATTATCTCTAAGTTTTAATAATCTCAAATTAATGCTCTATATGAGATAGTAAAATAAATTTAAAAAATTCCTCCATTTGATAAAAGAAAGTTTCCCAACCAACATATATAAAGAGGCTTTAAATTTACTCCTAAAGTGGACCACTAAAAAGGCCTTGAATTAAACACATGACCAATTGGAATTAATTGTAAATTTATTATTTGTATATAACATATAATTTTAAAAAAGTTTCTATTATCACTATTATTCTACTAAAATTATAAAATTATAATATTTTAAATAGTATTATATTATTAATAAGTTATTTATATTATAGATATATTCATTATATTTACATTTTTCTTTATGATTGAGACAATATGAAATGACATCTACTCATACAAATATGCTCATTATTTACTTATTTCTTATGTTTATAATTGTTAAGCATTTATAAGGAGTTTCTAAAATCTTATATCAAACTTTAAAATATAGTTGTAATATGTTTTATATCAAACTTGTTAGATCTCATTTTATTTTGTAAGGTAAAAGATAGATCTCACACTTTAAAAAAAATGTAATTATTTCAAATGTATATAATAGAAAATCAAAAGTATCCAAAACTATTGGTTTAACCCTTTCACTGCAAGCACAAATTATTGGTATCAACATTAATAAGGTCCAAGAACTAAGAAAAATGTTAACCACGTTCATTATTAATCATAATTTTTTTTTATGCTAATTGAAAGATTGGTAATAATAATAAAAACTAGTGTTTCCTGTATTTGAAGCATTAAGGTTAATCATGCGAATGATTAATTTAAAGATGCTTTCTATGTGAACACTCAAAATGGTTAACCCTAATGGTCATAATGATATCTTTGTGAACATTCACAATGATTAAAACTAATAGAACTAGCAGTTCCAAGCTTTTGTGCTTGCAACGATCAACCGATAGGTTTTTATTAATATTTTTTAAAACTATAATTTAATGTGCATAAATTAAATTTAAATTAATTTTTAAGTTATATAAAATAAAGTTTTCTTTCAATAAACTAAATAAATATTATTTATTTATTTAATTTATCATATACTAATAAATTATCATCTAAAAATATAACATGTATAAAGTGAATAGTAAAAAATACACTAAAATAATTATAAAAACTAAAAACTAAACTAATTTAAAGTCTGTTGGCTTAAATATATAAATAAAAATATCATTAAAAAAAATCTTCATCAAAAAATTTACTATGAAAAATTAATATGAGAAATATAAAAATATATTTTAAAAAAATCAACTCCTCCCACAAATATCCTATTATCTAAATTAATTTTAAAAATAAAATAAAATAATTTAAAAACTAAAACTTCAATCAATTTTAAAAATCAAAAGTTAAATAAATGGAAAAAAATGTGAGTTAAAAGTGGATATAACAACTAATTAAGTTTCTAAATAAATAAGAAAAAATGAAAGAGTTAAAATTAGTGATAAATTATAAATTATAAATTATAAATTAAATCAAATATTGTCTCAATAAATTAAATTATAAGGATTTTCCAATTAAAATAAAATAAAATTCATTTAAAAAAAACAATAATAACTAATTAAGTTAAATAAATAAATTTAAAAATAATTGTTAACGGTAGCGATAATAGCTAATTAAGCTAAATAAATAAGAAAAAAATAGTTAACAATGTAGATGATAACTAATTAAATTAAATAAGTAGATAAAACAAGAGTTAAAAGTTAGTTAACAATGTAGATGATAACTAATTTAATTAAATAAATAGATAAAATAAGAGTTAAAAGTAGAATAAAATGAAAATCGGTTGGAAAATTATTAACGGCAAGGATTGACAATTTATTGGTGAAAGGCTGACAATTTTCTGGCCAAAAAATAATTTTACAAGAACAAAGTTCCCACATATAGCCTATCGACTAAACTATCGGCTAAAATATAAACTATTTATTTTCATGCAATTGCAATATGAAATTAATTATTTGATGCATTAAGATTAATATATATCATTCACATTTCTAATAAATTGAGGTAGAAGCAAAAATTTAAAAAATAAAAAAAATACAATTGATACTATCCCTCATTAGAAAAAAATATCAGGTGACAAGATAATAAAATTAATTGCGCCCATAACCAATGAGGTTTAACCTAGAGGATGCTGAGAAAAATTGTGGAGAACCTATTTAGGTCAGGTGGCTAACATAATCATTATTTTTTGAGATTTGATTGAAATATTGGCTATGGCTTTGAGCGAGGAGTACTTTGCATCAAAATCTTATTGCCACGTGTGCACTGCCGATGATAACCTTGGACTCAATTTTCATCATTTTCCAACAAGATTTTTATTAACTTGGGCATGCCACAAGTTGGATTATCAAACACAATCCGACAGAAATACTCTTTTTATCTCTCTCTCTCTCTCTCTCTCTCTCTCTCTCTCTCTCTCTCTCTCTCTCTCTCTCCTTCTTATTTATTTAATATAAAAATTATAACTATAAAATAATAAGATATATTATATATTATTTAAACATTTCTATTTATTTAGCTTAATTAGCTATTATCTCTATTTTTAACTCTTGTATTTTTAACATTTTTTTTTTTTTTTTTTTTGCGCTCGGTAAACGACCGAAGCAATGATTAATTTTATTAGATTGAAAACAAAATTTACATATAGTTCCCCCGTTCTGACAAGCACAGTTAGGAAAGAACGAGGAAAGAAAATCTCTTGTCTTGCTCGGGACCTTAGTCCTATATTATACATTCATAAAGGGGCATACCTCAGTAATTACATAAGTTTGGATTACACCAGTTTAATTGTCTATCTGATGAGGTTCCAAATTGGTGTAAAGATAATCTGCAACTAATCTAAATTCACCATCATCAACATATGTTAAGAGTTAAGGATAAACCATAAATAAAAGGAAATCATGGGGAGTCATTTCAACATAATAAATGAAATCATTAAAATAATAAGATGGATTTAAACCTGTTATAATTATTAATTGATCTACCATTAGTTCAATTAAATTGATTTACATTTAACTGAATTATCTTAAAATTTCTTAGGATTTGATTATATATCATATGGTGTTCGATATTCTTATATCTAAACATTATTAATCTTCATGCACACTATAAGGGGTGGTTTAATCTTAGATTAGATACCGAAGTTTGAACAATTAGCTTTAACCCAAGGAGAGCAAACCAAAATCCAATCAAAAGCGTTAATGGAGAAGTGTTGATTTTCTCATAATCAATACTAATAAACATTACGTTTTAAATACAGATTAGCATAAAGCCCTAAATAATTGGCAGATCTATACCAAATTTAATCCTGTAACTTGATCAGAAGTGCCGACATATAGGAGCCAAAGCCATAACCAGAAAAGGGTCTGGGCAATAACTAAACACTATTTTTCATTCATATATATAAGAGTTTACATTAACATCCATATCCAGTTGAAAATGACACTATATTAACTGAAGTCTAGTTGAGTGTTACATCCTAATTATAATTTCAACGACTTATATACAGAGGCATTCTCACTAAAAACAGAGCTTTACATATCAAAATTCTGGGTCGGGTTCTAATACAAAATGACCCATGGATTATTTTAGTCATTCTTTCTTGAAAACCATTATGATTTCCGAAGCTTCGTGCATAGTGGTTGCCTTGGATCCTAGGCGAAATTCGTATGTTGACCTACCCCTGCTAGTTTTGTCATAGTTTGGAAGACAAAATTCCACATCCTCCATGTTGTTGAAGTCCACATCTAGGTGTATATAGGCATCAAACGCCCTCAGGTAATCGGTTAACCAAACCCTTCCTGGGTCTTTGATGATTCCCCTCCATCTCAACAAAAAATTAATGCTCAACTCCATTCGCGGCCATGCGTTAAAAAACTGAACATTATCCCTAATTACCATGCACGGGCGTCTCGAGCTCCTTCCCATTTTTGGGCTGTTAACTTCAAATTCCATGTATGCCTCTGGGAGAGGAATGTGGAGCCGAGCATCTATGTTTGCAACTGCTAGCTCTAGCCCCACTAACCAATAAGGGTCGAAAATATTGTAGGTAATCCTGATAATGTCCCATTTTTTGATTCCGGCCCGGACCAAGCATCCTACCCAGAGCCCTACTACATCACTGTTAGTCCTCCATGTGTAATCATATTTGAAAACTCCCTCTCCTAAGACCCGACTAACAACTATACGACTCATATCATCTATTGGCCTCAAAATTCTGTTCCATCGCTCTTGTGTAATTGGCCCACAGAAGGCCATGGTGCGATTTTCGTTTGCGTGGAATAGACAAATGTTCAAATCCATAGCAACTGGACTTTATCTACCTATTTTACTGCTGAAACCTAATGCGGGCCGAAGAGTGCTATAAAATAGCCCCGGCCTTAATGATAAATAGGTGAGATCGAAAATTTGAGATGTCTAGTAATGAGGAGGGCATGCAAATGATTAATGTTGCTCCTCACAAGATCATCATATTGAAAGGACATCCTAACTTAAGTGAAAGATTGTCTGCAAGATGATACTCTGGCCAAAACATGTGAGATCACTATAATGCGTCGAGGTAAGATAGAGAAATGATTATTTCGGCCTTTACCGAGGTTTAATATTAATGATTGTATGTTAAGGTATTAAAACCATCAGTGCCAAGATTGGCTAATGTATCGGCCTCCTTATTGCCTTCTCTAAAAATGTGTTTAAATCTCGTTTCTTCAAATGCCGACAGGGATTTAATAATGGCTTCTAATTTGGAATTTAATACCCAATTTGGGGTAACTCCTCTTCGGAGAGCGTTGATAATCATTTGTGAGTCCCCTTCTATAATAAGTTTTTTGATATTAAGTTTAATACATAGTTTTATACCTTCTTCTACTGCTTCGAGTTTTGCTATATTATTAGATGCCATGTCTATTGACTTTGATATTTTAACGATCCATTCCCCTAAATCATCCCTTATGATACATCCAATTCTTGCTTTACCAGGATTTCTTCTGGAGGCCCCATCAAAATTCAATTTCTTCTAGCCGGGCGAGGGGGGCTCCCATTTGCAAGACCGTCTAGCGAGCTCATTCTTTTTTTTATAATAAGGGGGGGGGGGGGGGGGGGTTGATTAGTAATGACTACTATTTTTTAATTTCAGCATCCCAATCAGAGAAGGATCCCTCTTCTCTAGGTCTCTTTCTGAGATCACTATTCATTACTTCCGAGATTGCTACTTCTATTTTCGAAAATAGGGCTTGTTTTGACAAGTATTGGTTTGAGAAGATTCAGCTATTACGTTCTTTCCAAATTTCCCAAAGAGCTATAGTCGGGGATATGTTCCAAAGTTTGCCATAGATTTTCTTTGGATCCTCTTTGGGCCAACCCAACAAATGATCTTCCCAATTATCCGCTAACGGGGAAAACCAATTCAATTTACTTTGAAGCCATCTCCAACATTCCTATGAGAATTTGCATGAGAATAAGAGGTGTTTTGCATTTTCTTCCTCTTCTTTACAGAGGGAACATCTAGACGATCCTTCAAATCCCATTTTTCTAATCTTATCTTCTGTTAAAATTCTCTTCTGCATGGCAATCTAGAGGAACATTCCTGCTTTAGGAAGATCTGCTAGATCCCAACATAGGTTCAATGGCAAGGAGCTAACTTCCCATTGCTGTGAGTTTGTGATCATCTTGTATCCTTCTCTGACTTTATAAGTTCCATCCTTTGATGCAGCCCAGATTAGCTTATCCTCCCTGCCTTTAATTGTAATGGTCTAGGATTTTAATAATGATTCCATTTTATCCTTTTCCTCTTGATTGATATCACATTCAGCGAGTGATTTCCATGCCCATACCTTACCTATATCTGATACAGTTTCCTCTAAATAGTCTTTTATTTTTGTTCCCCATACTGTTTTAAGATGTGATATTGTGTTAGGAGAGAAGTTTGAATTAATCAGAGGAGGGTTCCCATTCCAAGAGTCTTTCCAGAATAATGATTCATCTCCATTCCCTATATCCCATGTGAGGTATTTGGAAATTAGACTTCGATTCTTCAAAAGAAAGTTCCAGCCTGCTGATCCTTTGGGGGGAGAATTAATTCTGAATAATGAGGTTTTATCTAGTGGATTTAGATATTTATTGTATAAGATTTTAGCCCATTTCCTATCTCTCTCTTGATAAAGTCTCTAGACTTGTTTGGATCCTAGCGCTTCGTTCTGCCACTCTAGGTTCTTAATACCTAATCCATCATATTCTTTAGGTTTGCAGATTTTGTTCTAGCTAATTAATGCAATTTTTTTCTTGTCCTTCAATCCTTCCCAGAAGAAATTGCGAAGTTTGCTTTCCAATTTAGAATTAATATGTTTAGGTAGATGAGAACAGGACATTTGGTATGAGGGGATAGCTGTTAGGACAACTTTTATCTTTGTAGTTCTCCCCGCCTTTGTTAACCATCTTCCTTTCCATGATTCAGTTTGAGAATCAATTTTCCTGAGTATATGCTCCCATCTGGGGTTAGTTTTCTTATTCTTATCAAGGTAAATCCTTAAATATCTGAATGGATACTTGCCTTTTCTAAATCCTAAATTTTTGACAAATTTGGTCTTCAACTTCAATATTAGTATTTAGAAAGAAGATTTCTGATTTCTCAGCGTTGATTATTTGCCCAGATGCCTTTGTATATGTGTTTAAAATTTCTTGCATATGGTCAGCCTCTTCCAATGTACTCATTCCAGCTAGAATTGTATCATCAACAAATTGTTGATGGGTGGTATTTTCAACTCCGTTTGTGACTTTCATCTCGATGATTTTGTTCTCTTCTTGTGCTGCTTTAATTGCCCTCCTGAATGCTTCTGCCATGATAATAAATAGGAAAGAGGATATAAGGTCTCCTTGTCTGATACCCCTTGAGATACTAAAGAAGCCTTCCGGGGTGCCGTTAATAAGAATCGAGATTTTGGGAGTTGAAATACATTGGAAGATAATGTTAATCCATAATTTGGAGAAGCCAAATGCCTCTAAGGTTTTATAAAGAAATCTCTAATCTACCTTGTCATATGCCTTTTGTATATCAATTTTTAGTAACATACTGGCTTCTTTATTTTTTAATGCAGAATGGATAGTTTCTTGTATGATTGAGATACCATCTAGAATAGATCTGCCAGGGACGAATCCTGTTTGTTCTTCTGAGATGAGGTTAGGCAAAACATTTTTGAGTCTATTGGATAGAATTTTCGAGAATACTTTGTATATAGTATTGCATAATGCGATAGGCCTAAAATCTCTAGGACCTATGCTTTCATGCTTTTTGGAGATGAGGGTTAAAAATGTATGATTAATTTCAGTTAATATGGATCCACTATTACAGGTAGCTTCTAAGGCTTTCCACAAGTCCACACCTATTATATCCCAGCATTTTTGAAAGAAGAATGCTTGAAAGCCATCTGGACTCGGGGATTTGTCCAGATTCATACTGAAGAGTGCAGTTTTAACCTCGGTAAAAGTAAAAGGTTTGCTAAGGAATCTGTTATCCTCCTTGGTGATCAACTTGGGAATGTGTTTCAACATTTCATCTTGGGCAAGTTTATTTGATGAGCCAAAGCTATTAAACGTGTCAAAAAAGTGGTCTATAAAAGTTTCAGCAATTTCTACCAGATTTTCCATTTGCTCCCCCTCTGAGTTTCTGATTTTGGTAATATTAATATAATTTCTATTGTGAAAGGTACTATTATGAATTTTTTTTTTGTTGCGATCTCCTTCTAGGAGCCATTTTTCTCTAGATTTCTACCTCCAGAATATTTCCTCTTTTGCTAGAGTCTCTTCATATTTCAAAAGATATTCTTTCTCTAGTTGATAGGATTCATTATTCATTCCTTTCATTATAATCTCCTTTTTTAATTTGCTCATTTTATCTTCAATATCTAACTTTTCTCTAAAAATATTTTTAAAATGTTTCTTGTTCCAGTTTAAAATCTTGTTTTTTAAGTTTTTTAATTTGGAGACTAGGCAAAACATTTTTTATCCTTCAGATTGATCCTCCTTCCACCAAT
Source organism: Cupressus sempervirens (assembly GCA_028749045.1). Classification (NCBI taxonomy): domain Eukaryota; kingdom Viridiplantae; phylum Streptophyta; class Pinopsida; order Cupressales; family Cupressaceae; genus Cupressus; species Cupressus sempervirens. Next base: position 353,394,476 of record CM053788.1, read on the forward strand.
TGTTTATCTGTTCCATAAAACCTTTATCTATAAACCACATTTTCTCACATTTGAAAGGATTTCTGCTAGGTTTACTCTGTTCTTTGATCTCCATTTTCACTGGGAAATGGTCAGATCCTGCCATAGGTAATATTTCTGCAACGATCAGATTATTCATACTTAATTCACCTTTTAGAAGAAATCTATCTAGCCTTTCAGCAATGTAGCAAAATCCCTTCCTTCGATTATTCCAGGTGTAGATTCCATTCTTGGTTTTGATATCTAGGAGAGAGTCTCTTTGTATCCAATTTTTAAAACCTTCCATAGCTCTATTACTTTGACTGTTCCCACCTTGTTTTTCCTCCGTGCTTGAGATTGCATTGAAGTCTCCACCTAAAATGACTATTTCTTGAGGCATTGAATTAAGAAGTAAACTGATCTTGTTCCAAACTTCCATCTTGTCATCGTAGCTGTCGGTCCATACACATTAATTATTACTATTTTCAAGTTTGATTTTGTGCTAACGACTCTTATTCCCATCCAATTAACTTGAGAGGAGATCATTTCAATATTGATTTGCCGGGGGTTCCAAATTATTCCTAATCCTCTTGAAGCTCCCTGAGATTGCTGAAATTCTAATTTCCATTTTCCCAATTTCCGACTTAACTTTAATCCTTCCTCTTGGCTAAGGTTTAGTTTCTTGTAATAATAAAATATCTGTGTCGAATTGGGTGAGGTTATGCTTTAGCAAGCATTTTTTGCTAGGGGCGTTAAGACCCCTAGCATTCCAAGTTGTTATCTTCATTGCTCCTTGGGAAGGAACTTCCCCTTCCCATTGTTCAATATTTCAAAGATTTTTACCTGATCCTTAACCTGCCCTACTGCCTCTCTAAGTTCTTTAAGTGATTTCCTTCCACGTTTCTACTTAGATTTTTCACAAATTGGAGTTTTCAATCCTTCCTGATTCATAGCGATGCCTATACTATCAAGGTTTTGCTCTTCTAATACCTTTTCTACTATAGAGGAGATCTCCCCCTCCTAAAATTCCTTTAAGATTATTTCTTTGATTAACAAATTGCTTATTTGCTGATTTTCCTCCGCTACTATCTGAGTGTGCTTTATTACCTCATTCTCTTTATGACATTCTTTATTTGTCTGGTTGTTTAGTTCTTCTTTACCCCAAATTGAATCTATGTCTACAGAATGTGGAGTTACTCTTAATACTGATCCATTGTCCTCTTTATCTGATGCAAACATATCTTTCCCATTTTTGGGAGTTTGCCAAAACTTATAGTTTTTCTTCTTTCCTTTCTTTCTGATAGTTATATTGCTCCACTGGGCTGAGTCTACTGGTGGAAGGATGATTCCTCGTTCAACATTATCATTTGGATTTGCCATATTTTGCAATGTTTCTAGTGCTTGCTCTACTCTGTTTTCTAACCTTTTTTCCTTTGGTCTAAGTTCAATTGGTCCGATGTGTATCAATTCTCCTTCCGTCTTCTTGTCCTTAAACTGATTTGCACTTGTTTTTGGTATGTCTACTAATTCCATAACTTGAACCACTTTCCCTTTATGCTCCTTATGCAGCTCTTCTCCTATTAGACTCTAGTCTATCAAATCATTTTTAATCAACAGGATTTCATGGTGAAGCTAGTTTAATCTAACAATATTCAATTCCATTTCTTCAATTGCCTCTTTTTCTTTCTAACAGTCCTTGAATTTCTTGAATTTATTCAGTGAATGCTAGTAACTTATCTTCTCTTCCCCTTCTTTTTCCTCTGTTTTATCCACATCTTCTTTATTGGATATTGGTGCAGTTCTGCTTTTTGAGGATCTTTTTTCATATGTTTTTGTTTCTTGAAGGGATGGAGTCTTTGCGATAGTCATTTCCGCTCTCCCTGATGTCTTGCTTGTGTTTCTTTTAGTTTTTATTTGGTTTTTTATGTTTTTAATAATTTGAGATCTAGCAAAATTAGCATCTAATGTTTTATGAATTTCTCCTGAGTATTCTTCAAATGTTAACTTGTATATAGATCTATTTGTAATGATCTTCCTATTTACAGGTTGATTTTGATCTGATTTAACCAAAACCCTAATCCTATTAGCTTTATTTAGGTTTTCTTCGAAACCTATTACATTTCCCAGAGAATTGCCGATTTTTTTAATGGTGGATTCTTCCATTAATTCTGATGGGATTTCTTTACATTCCATCCATTTGATCATCACCATATTTTCAATATTAGTTTTGTTGAAGTTAGGTTGCCATTTTAAAAATTTAATGTGATGTCCTTTATAATATAATGGCTCTGAATTTAAAATTTCCTCCTCCTCCTGATTATTTCTATATAAAATGAACCATAATTTTTTTGAAAACGAGTTAAGGGTACTTACCTTGTCACCCCAAATCATGGAAATGATGCTTACCAACTTGGATCTCCTCCTTGGCGGACCATTCCAATACATATAAATGCCCTTATCCTCACAATCCTTCCATCTTCTTTCATTATAAGAGTTGCTTATAATTATTTCTTCGCCTGATAAATACTGGCTGGTAAGGCTTTGTTTAGACCCAGTTGTTGTTCTTTCCTTATGAGCTAGTTGTTCTATCTTTCGATGCGGTGGTATGTAAACCAATAATCCTCTCTCAGAGTGATTGATTCGCCAATTGCTCTCATAGATTTGCTTCGGTGGAACCCTGGAGTGTATGGAAGATTTTTCCGGTTGCTTTCCAAGAGGGATCACATTCACTTCTGAAATCCATCGAGGCTTTTTAGGGTGCTCCTTCTAATTGAAGCTTTCCTTCAGTTGGGAGCTAGGGTTAGGCTCAAAATTTGTCGCAGATTTAGTTTGGCTGGCAAATAACTTTTGTTTTGGAATTATTCCTTCCGTGGTGTCTAGTTTTTGCCGAGTCTGGGGCCATTTTCTCCTTCTTCGCACTGATTGCCAGCCAGCTTTTTTGTGAGGATCATTGCCACGAATTTTTGAGATTTGCCTGGTGTGTTGTCGAACATATGAATCAAAATTGTGATTGTTCACTTTACCAGTATCTCCTTGCCCTGAATTTGCTTGCCTAAGGGCTTCGAATTTATTTTTGGTTGCCAAAGGGGGTTGGGGAATCATTTTCTGCTAGAACGCTACATATTTCGAGAAGGGGCGACTGAATTTGGGGTGAAATTTTGTTTTTTTTGCCATTTTTTTTTAGAGCAGAGCTCGAAAGATTTGTATTTTTAACTTATTTGTCTAACTTAATTAGTTATTATTGATTACTTTTTTTTAAATATTAATTTTTTAAATTAGAAATTATTATAATTTAATTTATTCCACTTTTAACTCTTATTTTTTCCCTATTTATTTAGAAAATTAATCACTCTCACATTATTTAACTTTTGATTTTTAAAATTAATTGCAGTTTTACTTTTACTTTTTGAATTAGGTTAATTTTAAATATTAATTTTTAGTTTAGCCACTAGAATAGTTGGGAGGAGTTTCTAGATTTTAAAAAAAAATCATATTAATTTTTCATAATAGATTTTTTTATGAAAATTTTTTTTAATTGATTTTTTTTCTAGAATTAGTTTAGTTTTAATTTTTATAATTATTTTACTTTATTTTTTGTTCTTCACTTTATACATGCTAGTTTTTTATGTTATTGAATTTTTTTAAACTGATAACTTATTAGTATATGATAAATTAAATAAATAAAAAATATTTGTTTAGTTTATTAAAAAAAGTAAGTTCAATTTTATTCAAATTAAAAATTAATTTTAATTTAATTTATACACATCAAATTATAGTTTTAAAAAATATTAGTCAACAAGTAATTATAAAGTTGTAAGATTATGTTTACATAAAGATTTGATCAAAACAATTGAGTTAGTCTTAGTTCAATTTGTAATGAGCACTATTTATTAATTTCAAATTTTAGTATTCTAAATGAATTTAGTGATAATTATAATAGAATTTAATTTAATTTTTTTAAAAAGTCAATAATCCTTATTTTCCTTAAGAATTTGAAGTTTTTTCTTTTGGAATAGATAAAGAAATTAAGCATAGTTTTAAAAAACAATTTATTTATGACATTTTAATACTTAATTATGTTTTTTTATTTGTATAATTTTACTCTTTAGAGTATTAGAAATGATAATACTTTTATAATCTTAGCATCTATGATTTTCTAAAAAGTAAAATTTGTACTATTTGCATTCTTAGTACCAAATAACACAATGTTAAATCATCAAAACACAATTTATTAAATATATAAATTTGTAACCATAGTTTTAATATAATTTAAATTAGAAATACTAATTCAGAATTACTATTTTAAAAATTGAATGTCTAAGATAAGAGAATGCCATAGATTTAACTATTTAATTATTCAAGTGCACATAAGAAATAAATAACACTACATTATTGCTCAACTTTATTCACTAAATTAAATTGATAAAAATGTTAACCATCAACACTAATAATTGAGATTAACATGATAAGTTGGAGATAATTTTCACAAGTAGTCAAATTGTGATATTGCTATCAGGATTTAACTTTGTGATTTTGAGTCAAACTTATTGACCCATGTGATTCAACATGAATCCATCTCTCATAGCCAGCTCCGTTTTCTTCACTAGATTTGGTTTTCTTCAGCCCAATTTCTTATACAGTGAACATGTTGAGGCATGCGTGAATTAGATTAACTACAGGATAAACTGGCATGCGTGAATTAGATTAACTACAGGATAAGCTGGCGAAAGACAAGATCTTTATACAAATTGTGTAGTAAATGCATGTCCGATTTTTCCAATCAATTCTGGTCTTCAGGAAACCATATAATTAGATTTTGACTACAGAAAATCTGATGTCCACCTCAAGAACTCGATTTCTTAGATCTACTTTTTGTGCATTTGCAGCAACGGGGAGGAGGAGATTTGATTCATCCCAAAGCTTTTCTTTAGTAGAGTTTCTGCATATACTTTTTTTTTCATTAACATCGTTGACAGAATAACTTGATTCAGTGTGTGCAGGATCTTGGTCTCTAAGGTCCGCTCTGTAAGATCTCTTGTACAGATTTGTTCGCTCTCAAACACATTTATGAGAGTTCAGATGTTGAATAGTGTTTTCCTAGCAACAGATAGTAATGAATACTTATAAATCTTGAGATTTCAAATGCAGTTCCGCCCTTTTTAATTGCTGTTTCCAGGATTGTTTCTACAGTGTTAATAATGCAACGTAAGCAGAAGATTCTTCACACCAATTTTTTACAGAATCTTCATCCGTATGGAACTTGGTTAGTCTTCCAAGCACATGCGACCATGAATTTATATACTTCTGCTTCAGGATGGTACTTCAGCATAGTTTCTTCTTTCAACAAACTGCAGCTAATGATCTTATGTTACCATTGCCAATCATCAATATTTTTAAGAAAAGACATCAATATTTTTTAGAGAAGAATGAAAGGTTTCGGTTCATCTCCTTTTTCAAAGAAGTTGCTTTGATAGGGTTTCCTAAAATTTTCCAGCAATCTCTGCCCATTTTCTCATCGACATTACTAGGGACAAGTTGTGGTAGATCAAATTATTGTCTTTGCAGTAAATGCAATATGGTTAGGTTTGATTCACTGATGAGACTTTAAAATAAAACAAGCTCAGAAATCCCAATATTTGTAGATCTAATTTTTAAATTATTGTGAATAGATTGAAACAACTGATGTAGGAAGACTGCTTTTGATTTCACAACAGAAATGAAAAAAATGTAAGAAGCTTTCCTCAACGAAAAATCTCATGTCACCATTGGTAATGGCATCATCCGTATTTTTAGAATAGGTTGAAGCAAACATTCTAGGAATTTGGTTCGACTCCTTTTAAAAAGTTCTTTGTTGTGATGGGGTTTCTTCGAATTTTTCAGAAAACTCTGCTCGTTTTCTCATCGACAGCATTAGGGACAATTTGTGTAGAATCTTGAAATGAGTCACTTGTATTTTTTGAAATCTATTCCGCAACTAGATCATTTTCTTTTCCACATTTAATTTCAAATGAATCGTTGACTGCTGATATTTCCACACTATCACTACTAATGTTTGTGACATTTTTTGGATTGCCATTACTGTAAGACTAATACTGATCGAAGGTAGCAATGCGAAGCTAATAAGTTGTTTTGTCAAAATTGGCCATAAGGTGAAAACTGAAAAATATAAAGAAAACTGTCCGAGTGGCCAGTTTGTTATCGCATGCTCAGACTTTCTAATAAAACTGGTTATTAAATGCTGAGACTTTGTAATAAAAACTAATGTGCTCCTATGCATTGTAACTGTCACAAATCCAATGCTACTCACCATGCAAATTTGTCCACAACTTAGGAGTCAACTCATATATGTTAGCTTTAAAGATTCTAAATTTTAATTTCAATAGGATCCCCTAGAGCATGACTTGGAACAAAAAGCAAGAAATTTATCACTGTTCTTTTTGTTGTAAATCGCTGATTCCCTTCGGTTTTTCAGTTTGTAATTTAACATTCATTTAACATTGTTTTAAAAAGTTAATGTTATTGTTCCTTGAACAGTTTGGCAAAATGAATTGATTGACACAACTGCTATATAGGGAGATCTCCATTAAAAAGATTGTATGTTTTATTTTAAATTTATTAAGGTAAATAAGTGTAAAAGTCAGTATTTATGAAGCAGATGTACAAAACAAATTTGCAAGGAATTGAGCACTAAAACAAAGATGTGTCTAAGGCACAAATGATTGCATGTAAATTGTTTGAAAGGGAGATCTCCATTAAAAAGATTGTATGTTTTATTTTAAATTTATGAAGGTAAATAAGTGTAAAATTCAGTATTTATGAAGCAGACGTACAAAATAAATTTGCAAGGAATTGAGCACTAAATAAAGATGTGTCTAAGGCACAAATGATTGCATGTAAATTGTTTGAAAGGATGCTAATTTAGGTTGCATGGGTACTCATACCCACACCCCTAGTACTCTTACCCACGTACCCATGTACCGGGTACACGTATCCCATGTACTGGGTACTTGGTGGAGAGCATCATAGCTAAGGACCTTGATTAAGATTCTGATTTTTTTTTTGGTTTTTTGTTTTTGTATTAACTTGTTGTTTATCAAACTCAATTCAATACCAAATCAGTTTGAAACTTTGATACTCATTAACAATAAACTTTATCACTGTTCAAGTCATAAGTTTATCATTTGCAATATGTCATTGTCATATGGTTTAGGATCTTCTTGTTCATGTTTAAAGTCTGCCTTCTTTGTTATGCATCTAAGCATTTATCATGTATTATTATTTCGAACATATAGCAAATCTGAAACTGAAAACAGTACATCACATTTGCAAACTTTATCACTGTTCTTGTTTTGAAAAACTATTGTCATGACTCATAATTTCAGATTTTTTATAAATATAAAAGTATAATTTCTAAAATAAATTTGACATACCCAAGTACCTCCATCCCCTATTATGAAAAATACTTTAAACATTCAGCAATAGCATATATATATATATATATATGAGACTTATGGCTCATATTTTCAAATTTCTTGTTTTGAATGCTTAATGTCATGACTCATGACAGATATTTTGATTTTTATATTTTTTATAAAATATTAATTATATAGAAAAAATTAGGCATAAAAACATACCCCCGTCCCTTATTTTGAAAAATATGCGTACCCATACCCGTTCCCGTACCCACGTACCCATGCAACCTTGATGCTAATAGATACATAATAATTAAGGAGGAAATGTTACTCCTTTAAAATAATTATTCGATATTTAGTTTAATATCTACCTTTGTTTCTCAACGCAGGCATTACATTTTTTAAATTGACGTAAAAATATAAATTTGTACAATTTTGTCGTGGTTAACTATATTGTATGGTTTACACAGCCACTCTTTGATAAAAAATCTAATCAGATAATACACATACACTGTGCTAGACTGTTTGTGATACAGATATGTTGACGGGACACAGATATATTTGTTCAAAATATTTGGTAAGCAATCGATTCAATCTTTTCCTCTGATATGGTCATTTTACTTTCTGAGAAATCACATCAAGTACTGAACTTTGCCATCAATGATATTTTCTTGGAACTTGTTTTATGAACTTAACCATGTTAAGGTCAAAAGGAATTAAAAAAAACTAGTCTGCTCAATAAATCTGTCCTATTGATTACTACAATAGGTACCATTTTCACTTCAGTGAGCATCACCTAGATTCAATGAGTGCTAAGTATTTCATTTATTCTCATGAGAGATGGATTTGTGTGTGACTCACTACTCATGAAACATGGGTCAATGAGTTTGACTCAAAAACTACACAGTTCCTGATAGCACTATCACAGATCTTGATAACAATATCACAATTTAACTTGCTGTAGAAAATACCTCTACTTCTCTGCCATTTTCATGTTTACGTATATTTATAAAATCATTTAATTTATGAAAGAAAAAAAAAATATTAGTTGCACTATTCTACTCATAAAATTAATTCTTACTTAGAACCAGAAACTAAAACTACGATTTGGCACAAGTCCTTTGATTTGAGTAGTGAAGAAGGAAAAGATAATTAAACATGACAATGAAAAGCTGAAATTCCCTGTCTGCAGCCTGCTTTTTTTTATTTCCTGTGCTCATAGAAAACTTGCATTTTCCATTTCATCTACCCACTTTGTTGATCCCATTCTTTCTCTCTATTGGTGCATACTTTTCCAACTTCCACAGGATTTTTATATAGAGAACGCCATGGTGAACAACGGACAAGGTAGACCTTGCTCAATCTCAAGCAACCTAAAACCTAAAGAGCTCAAGGGTCTATGATAATGAATTGCAGTTTATTAGATCCCAAGATCCCAATATACTAGTACTCGTTGTTCTCCTACGAACTTAATTTGTTAAATAAAATTGAGGATTAGCATAGAACAAATATAGAGGGTGCTAGAGGTGATTTTTGATCTCTATCTGTGACTGAAAATCCCACTTTAAGCTCATTTTCTCATTTTCTGGTCACCATTCTGGCCTATTTTCTTTATGGCTTGATATTTGCTTCTTGCTAGGGTAGAGGAATCAATTATAAATGGTAGTGAAGGTATTCTAGATCTATTAAGCATAAAGGTTAACTCCCCATCCTCATTATCTAATCCCAAAGTGAGGTTCCGATAGCATTCAAACATTGCAACACGTTTATAGATCTGAAACAACAAAAGAGATATGATTTCCATAAAACCTATTGAATTTGGCAAAGTGTGGAATAGAATAATATATGATAGACAACGAGAATCACTATATTTTTCTCAGTGCTTCTATTTTGAATTGAAATTAACGTGCAAGATAGCTTAGCGATTAACGCAGGACAGTCTCACAACTTTTGTTTTTAAAGTACTCCGGATTAAAAAATTGTAATTGTTGACAAATGGTTCAACTCTATGACTTTTTTTTTGGGTCCAAAATCCCATCATTGAAAGGTTTGTTGACATGTTACAAAAATTATCTTATTAGAAAAATCTTTTTAAGTGCGTTTCGAACGCATTACACCTCTTACGTACTTCATGATCCTTGGAAACTCAAAGAAGAGAGAGGAATGCACTCCCTCTAGTCCATTCCTTGTACACCTGTTGCTCCCAGTGAGATTATTACAAGGGCTTCCACCTATGATGAGATCAAAACCTCCGATTGAACTCATCAACTCATCAAGTCTTTGATTTGTCAGGTTCACCACATCCCCCACCTCGATCAGCTCACCTCTCTGATGAGTTCTCTCCCACCAGCTTCTGAGGATAAGTATGTTATCTTTACTAGTTTCTGCAGATACAACATAATTAAGAGGTACACCCAAACGATGCAATGCCACTTCAGCACCCCCAATTCCAGAGAAGAGTGAAAGGACCCTGATCCCCTCGGGATAAAGACGCTTGAAAACAGATAAATGGTATCCTACGGTGTCTACTTGAAAAGCGTTTCCAAGAGATCTTATACGAGCTGTTGTTGTACAACAGACCCGTGTGTGGGCTTCGTCATATCCCAACACAAGCTCCATTTCAGTAGGACTCAGCGGACCCGGTTGATGTGGATTAACCCACACCAAGTTCCACTTTTTGCACTGTACCATTATCATATCCTGCTCTTCCTTTGAGGGTTGTCCATTAGAGAGCTTGACAATGTCTCGAAGTCTCCCACATAACAAAGCACTTGCTGCCACTGTGTTTATGCAGTTCAATTTGGTCCTTGTATCCCATGATGGCCAAAACTCTCGACAGTGAGGGAACGCTTCTTTAATTGTCATAGCTGGTAACGGAAGAATCTGAAACCGATTATCAATGGGAAGGTTGTGCACGTACCCCCGCTTTCTTGAAGACACTGAAAAGTACTTCGAATCAACAAATTCGGGTTCAATGTTATGAAGAGCGCGGGATATATCATCCCATACACCCTTTGGGGTGCTATGTACATTTTCGAAGTAGAAGTATGGGGGACCTTGCAAAGATTCTTTGAGATCCCGCCGTCGATCAACGGGGTGACCAGGAACTCCATATCCAATCAATCCTCCAACAGGTCGTGGTAAACGAAAATCTCTCTCTTCATTTTCAAAAAACCAACCTTTGGAGGACGTACTTCCTTTGAGCTTTATCTTCTGAAGTGGTTTCTTCTTGCAGGTTTCATAGCAATCTCCTCCTCCATCATCCAAGTGCTTTCTTTTATGAAAATTGATTTGCTCTACATTCTTTATTCCCTGTAAAAGGAATCCTCGGTTAGCATGATTAATCAGTGACTTAATTAGAATTCAATTGCATTGATATCATTTATTTAGCATTATATCTTAGTTTTTGGCTTCTCAAAATTTTCTATAGAAATTTTAAATTATTTCTAACTCTCTATAGAAACTTAAATTTTTACAACAGGGTAGTTGATGACAATACATAATCAAATATGATGCCACATCACATCAGTATGTTTTTCTCAAAGGTGTCCACAACAAATCCAAAAAATGAGACCAATGATTGTGCAAAAAGGAAACCCATAATTGTGCAGCTGATGTGACATCAATGATTTGATTGCTTTTTAGAACTGGATGCATTTCATTCAATTATGAGGGTCAGCATCAACAATAACAACTTTAAAGTCAAAACTCGGGGAGAGGACCCGGTACTTGAACACCCTAACTTTCCACTTTATCAAAATTATTCAAAATTCTTCATGAAAATTTCAAATCACTCCCAATTTTTTACATCAGCTTTTTTGGCAAGTCATCTCCTTATAAATAAGGTTTCAAGTCCACATCATCAATTATGATGTCACATGAACAAACTTTTTGTCAAGTTGACCAAAACAGTCCAAAACCAATGGTTGTACAAAAAAGGTACCCATACTTGCATAGCTGATGTAACAATACATCATTGGTTACTTTTTACAACTAAGAGTACATTTTTAAGAGCAGTCATCATTCTACTAACAACTTTAAGCTCACAACCATTGGTGCAATGTTGTCAAAAGAATTGGACATTAAGTTAATAGGTATGAATATTAAATAAATATAGGCATCAAATCAACAATTCCTATTGCAACCATAGGAATGTGTTCAAATATTGATTGCTTTCTCTTATTGATACAATGCTGTCAAATAAAAACTTTTTTTTTCTATTAGATATAAGAGTTTCAGAAAATACAAAGCAACCAAAGTACCACCACGAAAATCAACAAGGAGGCCAAGCCTCACTAAGGAAGAACAGAATCAGTTGTACAACATAACAAAAAGAGGAGAAAAAGGACTATTTAACTAAGAACATCATAGTAATTGACCACCCAAGCAGTCCAACCTAAGGGACCCTCCATCCAAACGATGTTTTTACGTTCTTGAATCTGTATCAACCTGAATAAATCTTCTTTTCTAGCATTCACTTTCTTACTGATTTCTCTGTTCAGCCTAATGCAAGCTTGCAGATCATCTAGAGTAACTTATAATAAAAAGAAAATTAAAAAAATTATATGTATATTAAGAATAACTCTTCTATAAAAATAACTAACTTTAATCAATCTTTCTCTTTCGAATTTTGAGATTTTCTTTTAAGAATTAATTTTAATCAATACTAATAAAACTAAATAAATATTTAAAATTTAAATTTAAAATAAATAAATAAAATATATTTTTATCAACAATCACTTTAAATGTATATTTGAAGATAATTATTGATCAATTGAAATATAAACTAGCAATCACACCTTAGTGTGCAATGGGTATGCCAAAGATATGTTGAAGCTAAAGTAAGAAGAAATTTGATCTGTATGTGTGTGTGATATTTTATAGCTTCAAATCAATATAGTCTCAAAGATTCAAATGTCTTAAATGAAGTTTTTAAATAAAAAAGATAATTAAGTTCCTTACTCTATTGCCAATATGTTTATGATATGTTTGTAATAGGGAGAGTGGGGACATACATGTAAGGAAGATTTTTAGGTAATAGGAAATTTTTATTATCTATAAAACATTATAATCTGTATTAAATATTTATAAAAACACAATTACAAATGTAAACAAATGTCAAAAGGTCGAAGCCAAAGACATTAGGGAGTAAATGACCTAGTAGCCGTCTAGGCTAACTTTGTGCACTTACAGTTTCTATTTCGTATGTCAAAATTTGTCATTTTTTTTTGGTGAACCTCTGTAGGTGAGTGAAGAGTTTAAAGCCACCTTTCAACTTTCCCATATTTATAGAGCTCTCCATATGACTTGTAGAGTGCAAGATGGTCTAAAAGTGCCTTTTACAAACATTCACCCAAAACCCGCCACTAATACCCCCAATAGCCTCTCACCCAAAAAATTTGTGCTTTTTGCACAAATGGAATAATTAGCAACCAAGAAAATTTTAAAATGATCAACTATTAGTACATGTGTGATTGACTATTAGTACATGTACAATCATTTTTATGAGTAGTGATAGGAGAAAAGGTAGTGGTAGACACAATGATAACAAAAATATGTGTGATAATTGACTCGTTAAACAAAAATACCAATAGTGAAGCCTTTATGCCAATTCTATCTCTTCAGCTAATATTAAAAAGAAATCATTGAGGAATTAGCTCTATATCAGTCCTCAACTTTTACTTAAAAATGGTGATGTAAATGCATTGGTTGTAGGTACTCTATCATTTGCCTACAAAAGTAGAGGCCATCTCAATTGTCTTTCATCCTCATTAAATCTTCAAGGCACGAAATTAATCTATTAATCTGCCAAAACAAGTGAAAATGTCTCTAATTTTAATATTATATAGTAAGATATACTTAGAAGGTTGCATACTGATTAAAAAATTTAATGACAAATTCTCTGCAGATCTTAGGCTGTTCCAATCAAGATAAGAAGCAGGGTAATATATTAATTGAATAGGGGAAATGAGCAAGTTGCAACCCATGTTTGTATCTTCTGTTCTCAAAAAAAAATTGTTCATAGAAAGCTCCAAAAAATGATCACACATGTACTATAGCCAATGACACATGTAGTAATAGTTGATCATTTTTTAGTTTTCTTGGTTATTGATTGGTCCATTTGTGCAAAAAGTATTATTTTTTGAGTGAGCGTCTATTGAGGGGTCTTAGTGGTAGGTTTGGAACGAACATTTTAAAATAACACTTTCCGACTACCTTGCACTACGAGTTCTATAGAGGTTCATCGACAAAATCGAAAAGTTAGCTTTAAGCTCTTCACTCACTTACAGAGAGGTTCACCGACAAAATCAGCAAGTTTTGACATACGGAGTAGGAGCTTTGGGTGCATGACGTTACCATGAGCGGCTACTAGGTCTTTTTCCTACTGTAAATATAGTATAGATTCACAAAGATCCAGTAATAAAATAGTTTATTTTATAAATGCTAGGGGAGTTTCTTGTGGAATATCTACATGCTATGGAGAAACCTCTTACCTCTTCCATGCCTTCACTAGGAAAACTGAAATTTGTATAATGAATAACTTCTTTGTTATCTATACCACGCTTTATAATTCTGTTTGTGCTTCAATTTTATCTAGTCAATTAGCTTCCTCAATTAAGAACACATATTTATCAAGATTTCCTTCAACATCAGCAACTTTCACTATATTTTGCAGATCTTCCAGACATAATATTCACACTTTCCTTTTTCATTAGGGGGAGTTGATCCCACAGCAAGTGGTTGGCCTAAATTATTTGTCAATGTTGTTTGTGGAAACTTGCCATCACCATTTCCCTTTGTCCTGGCCACGAAGCTAGGTCAACAAATTATCAACTTGGTTATAATTTTGTACTTGGAACTTTGCATCATCATATGAAGAATGAGTCTCTTGGTGCTGAGGTTGCTGGCATTCGGCGTTTTACATCTCCTGATTGCTGTCAATGGTCTCATCATATATACTGCCAATGCCAAGTTCTATGCCATCCGATGTTGCCAGCTCATCAAGACTAATTCCAGTCCATGAGAGGTCTCTTCCAAATCGAATGCCAACTAATACAAGGGCACAACAGAGGACTACGGATGTTTCAAATACTTCTACGATCTGGTCTGAACCAACTTCTCGTATTCATAGAAGATTCGCAAGAATTTTGATCAGCAAAATATGGAAAATATGGAAGGATGAAAAACTTTCACAATCGTCTTCAGAACTTCATTACTATTTTTTCTAAAAAATTATTTACATCCACTAATTATACTGAATTTTGTTGCAGAATGTTATGGAAAACTCATATTTGTTGTTTTCCCAATATTTATCTGTAAATAACACAATGATAAAAATAAATGAACTTGCTTCCACTTGCTACGCAATGTATACAAAATTTTTTTAGCGATGTGGATATCTTGCGAGCAGAAAACTGTGAGTTGTGATACAAACCTCGAATATAACAGTTTAATGATGGTTTGACATGACAGGCTGTAGAGCGAAAATCCAGTCAAATAAAAATGATGAATACATATAAAGTGAGCTTTCTGCGAACAATGTGTCGTGTATGCTACCGATACGGACTAAAGATTAACATTTGGACGGCTACGATCTTTTCAATGGTTGTCCATGCTTCTAGATAAAAGTTGACCTTTGGTTTTATGTGTACTTATAAGACATACTTGACTGACGAAAGCTGTTTTTTGTTTTAAAGAAACATGGGCAATGAAACGAACGGCCAAAATGCCTCCCATGGTCGTCCAGGCCTTTTAAACACTTCTACCCGTTGGATGGACTAAATCAACTCCTCCCTTTCATATAAGGAACAGCTCCGGCGTAAATAGAACTACTTTTAAATTCAAATAAGTCAAGGAAAAAAAGTCAAAGGAGCACCTTAGTATTGGATAAATAAAATCAACGGTGCAAGTTTAAAGGAGTTCTTTTTAAAAGGGTTAGTTAAATTTGCAGTCAACTGAAATGTTGTGTAACGTTCTAGCTGGCTGTCACTTTTTTTTATTTTGTTTAGCTTTTAAGCGGTTATGGAAAGTCATAAACTCCATTGATAAGATAACTATAATGTGATTATAACAGCGAAAAAGCAATTGCAAATATAGACTACTAGTAAAATTATGTTATTTTTCTCATTGCATCTTCAACCCTTATATCAATACGAACTTATTCAGTAGTTTGAAAAACTGATTCTTTAATCCCAATCGGCAGTTACAACACTTTATGTTTGCTGATAAATCCGTACAGCACCTTTCTAAGCAGAGATGGCTATCTTGTCGAAAATATGCACTTTGGCATAACGTTTTTAGGACATTTATTAATTAAATTATCTAGATGATTACAATGTTAAATGAATCTATTGTAAATTGGCTAATTTTACGTTCGTACTCAAATGCTCCACAATCCTCCTGACCGTATCTTTTGACAGCTAGAAGAATGCTGTCTATAACGATGTTTACATCCTTCTATTGTTTGGGAATTTACTTTTTTACTCCTCAAGCGACACTTATCTTTTCCACAGTTCCTATTCTTCCGAGAATGTAATTCCTTTAATATTTCCCTATTTACCCTTTATATTTCCAATGTGTTATAAAATAGAGGGGCATTAGGCCAAAAGATCTAGAAATCCTTTTTATGTCTTGGATAGCCTACAAAACTATGAGAAAATAGGCTAACCATAAATTTATGCAACTTGTATTAGAAAAGGGGTATTACATAAAAGAAGAAAATTACATCTAATCTATAAAACTAATTTTTCAATATTAAATTGTACTTTATATTTTGATATATACTAAATTGTATCATATAACAATGGCATTTCAAAATTGTTAATAAAAAGTAAAAAAATTATTACAACTTTATAATTCAGATATATTAGATTTCCACAATCCATGCTAATGCAATCTCAACTTCTAAATTTGATTGTGAGTATTTTTATCAACTTTTCAGACATACTACATGATCCATAATCAAGATGCCGGAAAGCATGAGGAACATAAGATAGTAGTTTGTTAGGCCTGCAATCTACTATATTATGTTCTTTTTACTCTCTAGCATTCTAATGATAGATCATGTAGTATGATTTGAAATGTTGATTATAAAAAATCTCTCCACAATCAAATCTAGAAGTTGAAATTACATTATAATTACTAATAATTTCATTTGTAATATATAATATATATTTATACCAAAATGCTTCTGAATTTGACTATTTATATTTCTTTGTTGTCAAAGTTTGACATCAAATTCTATGATCCATCATGAAAACAAAATGTTAAAGAAGAGAAGAAGAACATAAAATTCAATCATAAATGTATTGACAATAAAAAATTATACACAGTCAAATCAAAAAACATTTTAATATTAATATGAATTTTTGATCAAATTCTGATCTATCATCAAAACAGAATGTTAAAAAAAATAGAACAATCGTAAAATTTGATCATACATGTATTGATAAATACTCAAATCAAAAAAGCATTTTAGTATTATTATGAATTATAGAAACTTCATAAATTTAATATCATATATTCTTATATTCTTTTATAATACTTCTTAAACTAAGCTTATTTGATACATTTTAGAAATGTACTTTTTAATTTATATATAACTTTAAAAAATTGTTTGTATCTGGAATGTAAAGGTAATGGTTGGTATTCATATAAAATTTTATAATTATGAAGAGAAGCAGGATTGTTGCTATTTTCTTTATATAATAGAAATAGTAGTTGCACCCAAAAGGGGCGCAATGTATTAGTCGATAGAAAAATATCTAGCCAAAAAAGGTACTACAATAGATACAGTTGTACTCTAACTGAAGGAAATGTTGTTGAACAATAGGTAAAGCCAATTTTTGAGATAAGCATATAAGTTCAGCGTCACTTGATTTGATAAACACAGAATATTTGTGCGCGCCAGAAACAACACAGAATAAATATTTATTTGTGTGAATAGGAATGTGAGCCTTTCTTTATGTTTGAACTTGCTTGGCAAAATTTCTTACGAAACAGTCAACAAAATTTTACAAATGTATGAATGCATTTTCGATTTTCTAAGATTCCTTGTCTCCATCATTTTCTCTTGCGTGGTCATAAAATATGTTCAACATATTTATTTATGAAAAGAGGATCAGGCCAACAGACATAAACTGCAATGCCTAATTAAACAAAAAAGTAGAAATGTCTATTTAAACTAAAAAATAGTAGAAATGCCTATTTAAACCAAAAAAAAAAAAAGTTAGATAGAGATATAATCAAGAAATGTTTTTTATTTATTTTAATAATTTAATTTATATATTTTATCAAAAATAAATAAAATTAGATAGAAAATATAATTATATTTTTATTTATTTTTAATGTCTACATTTAGTTGTTTTAATGTACAGTAAAGGATCCTATATGTAGAATGAATCATCTGTTTATATTTCAATTTCTTATATTACTATAGCATGTTTGATTTTTAAAAAATATTGAGATTTAAAAAAAAAATATTAATTATAATTCAATTTGTCTTCTTTCCAAATCTGATATAAGTTATTGTCAAGCAGTACATCAGTTGAATTGAACGTTTTCCTATTAGTAAAGTTATGTGCATGCTTAAAATCTTTCATAAACACAAGAAGTCACAGCAAACTCACGTAATAAAAAAAACTTATTTTACATCCAAACCCACTAAGGTCAAATCAAATAATCTTCACCAGGATCTCATCACACGATTTTTATACATGTAATGAATACATCAATATTAAATTAGTGCAGATGTAGTTACAATCTGACAATAGATAAATTAATTAATCTAATTGGCTGAATTTATTAATACACTCCCATCAAATTCAAACCAAGAGACGAATGAAAACTAGTAATAAATCTAATTTTAACTTTTAAACTTCAGATAATATACAGAAAACTAATGTGCTACTATAAAAGATGATTAGAAATCAACCTATACAAAATAAAGGATAGCTGATATGCAATCTTTATATGGAACTATTTACATATATCTGATAGCTGGGATGGGTGACCTCTCGGGGAGTCTCAGTGTTTCACCTCCATGAGCATCACCTAGATTCAATAAGTGCTTCATTTACTCTCATGAGAGATGGATTCATGTGAATCACTACTCATGAAACATGAGTCAATGAGTTTGACCCAAAAACTGCACAATTTAATCCTGATAGCAATATCATAACTATTTACATTTACAAAACCTCAAATCAAAAAGCAGCTATATGATCATAAGGCAATCAATTTGATTAGGTCACCCATTGGTAGGATAAAAATGGACAAGGATGGTGCGCTTTCATCTAGTTTGAATTTTCTGAAAACTGTGGCCAAGTCTCATATGGTTCATAGGTGAATCACCGAGTCAACCTCTAAACTGTGGTTTCAAGAAAAGAAGTGGAACTCATAGGAAAACAGGAAAAGAGAAATCAAAGTACTCCAGTCAGCAAGCAAGGGAGACTCAGCCTAGCACAAGTCGACAATTTGTATTGTAAAAAGTTGGCGTGAACTAATGAAAATCACCCCTGTTTGAAAATGGTCTCTCCATTTCAGTCAACAAACAGATTTCAGAAAACTTAGCAATAAATATAGCGTAAGATATGGATGCTCCAAAAGACTGTAAAGATTCAAGATTGATCACACATTGCCAAGATGTGCAACGATTCTAGGTAAATGAAGTGACCCACCCGTTTGTGCTAATTTTAAGATCTCTCACTCGGTAATTCTGATAGATGGACTGTTTAAAAGGTTGACACTGAGTTTTTATTTGTTTTCAGTATGCAGAGTTCTTTTTGTTGTTTTCACTCGATGTTTCAAATGCGAAGGTTTACAGTTATGATAAGAGAGATACAATAATATTGAAAAGAGACAACAAGGTCTAACAAATTTAATTCATATTTCCAAGCAATTTTCATGTTCACTCTCAGAAAATAACAACCTTTTTATCAGAGGTAGACCGACCTGTTCATATGTGAATTCTGAGTTGTCCTGTTGTGCAACCTCCACTCCGAATAGCTCGTACTGCTCAGCAAATTCCAAACGGTCTGAGTAGTGCTTCCCACATGGCAGAGACTTCAAGCTTCTTTAATTAGACGCAGACAATTCCCAGCACTAAATGCTGACCCAGGAATGGTTGCACGTGGCCAACAGGTACAGTTAGTGTAGCTCAAATGTGATTCCAATATTGGCTGTAACACCAGCACTAATCTCAACGTGCTACTGTAGGGAATGCTACAATGACTAGACGGCTTCTTTGTTAAATTAATTATAATATGCAATAATGCCACCCTTAAACATCACATACTAAGGAAGAAGTTAATCTTGCAAAAATAAGTCAACTTTGACTGTTTAACAGTTTTAGCCTAAGAATTAAGTCGTAGTGTGTGATGTTTAAGCCATCCAATGCAGCAACAGTAAACTCGTTTCCAGTAGATATGTTCCAATGAACTCACACAGGCAACCCTCAACTCAAGATGTCTCCCAGAACTGTTCAGCATTAACGTACAAACTCTTCTCTGTCACACAAAAATTGCAGGCTCCTAGCAACTTCTTAAATTTCAATAGCATGAATCATTCCAACCAGTAGTTTTAAATGTTCCAACAAAATCTCCCTGACCGTGTGTTTCCAATAGTGAGGCAGATGTTAGCTTAGAGGGGTGATGCCCTCAAAGCCCTCAGCTTACACGACTCCAACAAAATCTCTGTTCACAAAATTTGTCCTCCACAATTTTTCTTTCTAGTCACAGCCTCTCCTGTGTGATAACCAAACTCACATATTTCTCACCACTTCTGCCATGACTCTTCCTCTTCTTCCATAACGCCCATCACTGCCATTTCTTGGTGCAGTGTGACAATTTCGATTGAGAGAGAATAAACATTTAATTACTCCTTATAATATGAATGTCAACATGTAAGGAGTGTTAAGAATGTTAGCTATTTGAGAAATTGAATCTAAATTTTGTGCCTATAGATCTATACTCAAAATTTATATTACATGATTGATTCATTAACTTTATATATATATAAAATTAAGTTGAGAATCTAAATAATGTAATATTAATATTAATTATATTGTATAGGTTAACCAACAGCAACTTGTATTCACCGTGAGTTGTTATTATGGGCAATAAGTTAATCACGTAAGTTATTTCATGACTGTTCAATATAAACTATCATGACTGTTCAAGGGATCGGGTTCCATGTTGGAGCGACTGTCCACCATTCCGTGCCCACATATATATGGTGTGATCTGCGATGGAAGTTTGATCAATAACCACGGCAATCAAACTCTCTCATCGCAGATTACCATTCAAATATCAGAGATCATTATTATTTCAGTATTCTCTTTTCTGAATTTATGAACCCATTCAAAGATCAGCAATAAGAGATTATAGTGTAAACAGTTCTTCACAGTAATACAAATTCTGCATATTACTAAATATATTGAAATTGAGATTTACACCAATAAGAAGACTTCAACATATATAAAACTTTACATGGTATCAGAGCCAAATTGGTAGAGAAATCTCGAATTTCAATTAAAGAAAAGAAATAATGATAAATAATGTCAGAGTGGAAGATAGACTTGAAGGTGCATCAAATTTTTTCTCTTGGAAAACTCGTATTATTACAATTTTGGAAGAATTGGAACTAGAAACCTACATTGAAGAAGATATCCCAATACCTCAAGATGAATCAGAAAGACTCACTTGGAAAAGACAAAATAATAAAGCAAGGAAAATCATTGTTGATTCAGTAAAGGATCACATTCTTCCTACTATATTAGATATCAAAAGTGCATATGAAGTATTCAAGATCATAAAAAATACATTTTAAATAAATAATTCAAGTAGACTGATCACCTTAAAATCTCAATTACTGAATATTAAAATGGAAAAAGGAGATTCTATTCAATCTTATTTCGAGAAAATTTCTGAAATGAAGAAACAATTATTGTCCATTAGAAACAAAATAGAAGATCAAGAACTTTCATTAATAGCTCTGGGAGGGCTACCAATGTCTTGGGATACCTTCATACAAGTGGTAAGCAAATCTTCAATTCCTACTTTTGATCAGTTGAAAAATGAATGCATATTAAAAGAATCAAGGTTAATCTCCAGAGGAATCACTTCAAATCAAGCTCTTCACACTGTCTCAAATAAATGAAAGAGAAAATTCAATAAAAGGAAATTCAATAATAATAAAAGGAATTTTAAAAATAAAAATTACTCTCAAGTTAAGTGTTATAAGTGTGAGAAGATGGGACACACTTTCAGAAACTGTCCACATAGAGAGAAAATTCTAGCCTTCCTTGCTAAAACAAAAAAAAATGAAAATCAACTATACTATTCCGCACTTTCAAGTGAAGTAAATTCAAATAAAGAAGCTTGGATCATAGACAGTGGTGCATCTCATCACATCTCTAGATTCAAAGATGTTTGATACATTTGGAACTTATATCACTGAAGGAGTTACAATTGGAGACAACTCTACCTATCCTGTAAAAGGTATTGGGACCTGTTCTATCAAATTAAAAGATGGAACTACACTTAATCTTAAAGATGTTTTTGGTTGTACCAAGTATAAAGAGAAATCTAATCTCTATCTCAAGTCTAACCGATGATGGATATCATGTCACTTTCAACTAAGACAAAGTACTATACTGGCCTAATAACTAAAATATGAAAAGTGCTATTATCACAAGGTCCAGATTTGGAACATTATATAGATTAAGCAATATTCAAATGCAAGCCCTCAGTCATGAAACATCAAATGTTAATGAGTTATGGCATAAACAACTTGGGCACACTGGGTTTAGTTCACTTCCAAATTTAGATAAGATCACTTCTTGTGCTCCTAAACTAGACTCAACTCATATAGGAACATGCAAAGGGTGTGCCCTAGGGAAAATCATAAAACAACCTTTTCCCTCTAGTGAACATAAGTCAAAATCAGTTTTGGAACTAGTCCACTTAGACCTTTGTGGACCCATGCCCACACCATTTCTTGGAGGATACCTTTATTACATATCCTTCATTGATGATTTTTCTAGAAAGACTTGGATCTATTTCTTGAAAGTCAAAGAATCAAATGAAGTTCTATCAAAATTCAAAACCTTCAGAGCATTAGTAGAAAATCAGACAAGTAAAAGGATTAAAACATTAAGATCAGACAATGGAGGGGACTATACATCTGAAATTTTCAGAAGTTTTTGCAATTCTGTTGGGATTAAGAGGGAGTATACAGTACCTTATAATCCTCAACAAAATGGAGTCGCAAAGAGAACAAATAGGACCATTATTGAAGATACAAAAGCTATGTTACATGATCAAAATATGCACGCCTCATTTTGGGCAAAAGCCTCTGAGACTGTAGTATACATTCAAAATAGATGTCCACATTCAATTCTAAAGAATACCACACCAGAATAAGTCTTCTTAGGAACCAAACTAGATTTAAGTCATCTTAGAATATTTGGATGTCCAGTCTATATACACATACACAAAGAAAAGAGGACAAAACTCGAACCTTCTGGGAAGAGAGGTATATTTATAGGATATAATGAAAATTCCAAAGATTATAGAATTTATATTCCTGGACAAAGATCAGTTGAAATAAGTAGAGATGTAATTTTTGAAGAGCACTCTGCTTTAAAATTTTCAACTGGCATAGAAGATGAACCAAACTCAGATGATGAGGAAATTAGACAAACTGAAAATCAGAGGGAGCACACATTTGAAGAAAGAGAGGCATATATAACTAATGGGAAGAAAAGATCATTATGGGCAAGGAAGATGATTGAAGAAAACAATGTAGAACTAGATGAGATCTCAACAGAAAGCAAGAGAACTCGAAATCAATTATGTTACACTGCTCTTATAACTAAGCTAAACAAAGTTGAACCATCAACAATTGAAGAAGCTCTAAATTCACAAGAGTAGAAAGATGCCATGGTGGAAGAATACAATTCCATAATTCAGAACAATGTCTGGAATATTGTAACTAGGCCTAAAGACAAATCAATTGTATCTTCAAAATGGTTATACAAAATCAAATACGCAGCAGATGGAAGCATTGAAAAACACAAAGCTAGATTTGTTGCTCAAGGATTTTTTCAAAAAGCTAGCATTAACTATGAAGAAACTTTTGCTCCAATAGCTCGTCACACTTCTATAAGAACAATTATTGCAATTGCAGCATCCAAAGGATGGAAGATTCATCAGATGGATGTAAAAACTGCATTCCTAAATGGGGTCATTAATAAAGAAGTGTACATAAAACAACTTGAAGAGTTCACTATGAAGGATAAAAAATTGTATGTATGTAAACTCAAGAAAGCACCCTATGGTCTCAAACAGGCCCCTCGAGCTTGGTATGAAAGGATAGACAACTATCTATCCAAACTTGGATACTCAAAGAATGAAGCCGACTAAAACATATATTTCAAAACCTTAAATGATGAGATGTTAATACTTGTTCTATACGTTGACGATTTGCAAATAATAGGAGATGATAAATTAATTGAAAAATGTAAACAAGATCTAATAGCTAAATTTGAAATGAAAGATTTAGGGTCACTACACTACTTCTTGTGATTAGAAGTTAATTAGAAGGAGGACTACATTTTCTTACATCAAGGAAAGTACACTCAAGATATTCTGACTAGATTTGGAATGATGGATAGTAAGCCCTTATCTACTCTGATGGAAACAAACTTACACAAGCTAAAAGAAGAAGAAATAAAATTTGAGGACATTGATCCTACTCTCTTCAGATAGATAATTGGATCTCTTATGTATCTTGTGAATACCAAACCAGACATATGCTATGCTACCAATGTCCTTAGTCATTTTATGTGTAAACCTAAGAAGATTCACTTAATGGCTGCAAAACATATCTTAAGATATTTACGAGGATCTATTGGCTTTGGATTAAAGTATGAAAACGTTGAGATAAATCTGGAAGGATATACTGACTCAGATTGGGCAAGTTGCTCATCTAATTGTAAAAGCACTACAAGTTGTTGCTTCAGTCTTGGGTCAGCAATGATATCTTGGTTCAGCAGAAAACAACCAATTGTTGCGTTGAGTTCTATTGAAGCTGAGTATGTAGCTGCTTCCATGGGAGCACATGAAGCAGTTTGGTTAAGGAAACTACTATTTGGGTTATTTGGAAAACCTCTAAACCCAACAGTGATTCATTGCGATAATCAAAGTTGTATCAAGTTGTCTGAAAATCAAGTTTTCCACAATTGATCAAAACATATTGAGACTCCTTATCACTATATAAGAGATATGGTTGACAAAGATATTATTAAATTAAGTTATATCAGTACAAATGAGCAGAATGCTGATATTTTTACCAAACCTCTTGGGAAGTTGAAAATTGTGTACTTTAGAGGAAAACTTGGTATGACATTGTTGTAAATGCATTTATTATCTAATATTCATGAATATAAATTGTTTTTTTTTTACTTGCAAGCTTGTGTTGTGAAAAGTGCTGACTTTTCTCATGAAAGGTGACAACCTTTTTTGTGTTCTGATCCTATTATAAAGTGATGACTTTATTTCAGTGGATCTATCTTCAAACAATGGTTGAAGTTAGGATTATCTTTGTTCTTCGGGCCGGATTTTGCCGGACACCATGAAAATCTATTGTGTTTTTTTCTTAAGTTTAAAACACTATGATGATTACACCTTATTGTGGAAGTTAAATTTATTTCAATTTCCCTTGCTAAAGAGAGAGTGTTAAGAATGTTAGCTATGTGAGAAATTGAATCTAAATTTTGTGCCTATAGATCTATACTCAAAATTTATATTACATGATTGATTCATTAATTATATATATATATACATATATATATATATATATATATATATATATATATATATATATATATATATATATATATATATATATATATATATATAAGTTGAGAATCTAAATAATGTATTATTAATATTAGTTATATTGTATAGATTAATCGATAGCAACTTGTATTCACCGTGAGTTGTTATTATGGGCAATAAGTTAATCACGTAAGTTATGTCGTGACTGTTCAATACAAACTATCTTGACTGTTCAAGGGATCGGGTTCCGTGTTGGAGTGTCTGTCCACCATTCCATGCCCACATATATATGGTGTGATCTGTGATGGAAGTTTGATCAATAACCACGACAATCAAACTCTCTCATCGCAGATTACCATTCGAATATCAGAGATCATTATTATTTCAGTATTCGCCTTTCTGAATTTATTAACCCATTCAAAGATCAGCAATAAGAGATTATAATGTAAACAGTTCTTCACAGTAATACAAATTCTGTATATTAAATATATTGAAATTGAGATTTACACCAATAAGAACACTTCAACATATAAAAAACTTTACAAGGAGTAGAAAGAAAATAAAGTGACCTTTGCTATTTGGGTACAAAAACAGATATAAAGTGACCCCCTTTTTTAATGATTAAGTTACTTAGACAGTTAACTAGTCATTTATAATATACTACCCTTGTACATTCAATTTTAGTACCAAATCAACTCGGTTTGGCATGAAAATAAATCTGCCTAGGCCAACTGTCTCTAGTCGTAGTTAGCCCTCCGAACCACAGCTGAATGTACTATTGACTTATTGCTATGGCCAACAAAAGTAGGGGACATTACGTTCTGCCCCCTTGAAATTGCTTGTCCTCAAGCAATCTCAAACCTGAATGTTGTAAGATGGCCTCACTCTCCCATGTAGCATCCTCACTTAGTACATCTTTCCACTGCACCAAGTACTCTCTGATAGTCTGCAGTTGGAGCATATGCTCTGGAGTGTCTAGAATTCTCTCAGGAACTATAATGTCCCCTATCTCAGATATCAGATTCAATAAATAAATAAATAAATATAATATTAAATGGATAAAAATATAATATAAGTACAAATTAGGTATGAAATATTAATTAGGAAAATGTAATAATATAATAATTCAAATATCAATTAAGATGAATCTATTATTAGTAATAATAATAAAATAATAATTAATAGATTCATAATATGTGCTACATACATGAATAACAAAATACTAAGAATCACTAAAACTAAAACAATATTATTAAAAGGATCCACATAATTTCCCTTGGAAGACAACGCATTGAAATCTCTACAATAACATCACATTATGGATATCATAGTTGCAACATGTTGGTATAGCAATTATTACCGAAAAATTACATATAACAAACATAGCCCCTGCATTGACATACGGTAATCATACTAATTAAATGTTACAAGGTCAGACAATGATTTGGTTATGGAGAGCCACGAGTAGATTAGAGGTGCGACCTCAAGAGAGGCGTCTCCTATGGGCAGTTGTCAAACAAGATACAAAGGAGAGAATCGAATCAAAGAGGGGGAGGGGGGAGGGGGGTGTTGGGAGAAGAAGGACAGGCAGACAGAAAATGTCACAGAGCAAAAGACATCACAATTCTCTTATATCTAATTTCTCAACTAGCAGGCACCTCCTTGGACATCAAGCATTATATATTGAAATCAATGGGTTGAAAACTTGAAACAAATTAATCTCAGAATTGTGCCGTCAAAGACAAAGGTCCATTGTTGACTGAGAAAAGGAGAGAAGTAAGGATCGCAGACATTGAATAGGAGGTTGAACGGTGCCAGTCACAAAGTGTGGGAACTATTTATAAGCGAAATACTTAAAACAAGATATCCACATTCTGAGGTGGAGGAAGTAAGAATTACACAGGACATTAGAAGACCGCCCACATCATTTCAGTCACGGGTCAGACAAAGGAATAATAAGTCTCTTTCGAAAGTAAGGAAAGACATCAACATTAACAAAATAAGATGCAAAGTCGATAAGGGGGATTTCTAGTTTATATCTTATCCAATACCCTTTTCTTTAGAGAATCGCATCTTGTGTAATAGAAAGAAAATTACAAATCCAGTCCACCATCCATCATAGTAGTGCAAAGATTATTCAACTTGATTAAAGTAATATCTACAAACATAAAGATCCAATTACTAATACATAGTAATTGCAAAAGGGTATTAAATCAATGAAACGATAACATCATGGCACTTTAAATTATTAAATATGAAACATTTCTACCTATTTACAACAAATGCTATACCTATATATATGAAATAACATCTTGGCCGAGTTTAATTTGGATCATTTGGGAAAATAAGTAATCAAAAATTAGTAATTGTCCTAAATTTCTCAGGTAGCCAACGAAGGGACATTTCAGGAACCAATACCAATTTCCCCTCATCATCATGAGGTTGCAACTCTGCCAAAGGTAACACATTGTGGCCCAGCACCTTTTTGAGGGGCGACACATGAAAGACATTGTGAATCTTGCTGTTTCCTAATAGCTCCAACTCATAGGCCACCTCTCACATCCTCCTGTTCGCTCTGAATGACCCATAATAACAAGGTTTCAATTTCTCTGCTCCCCTGCTCTTAAGAGAGGACTATTCGATTGAAGGGTCATTGATGTCACAATTAAAGAAGGTTCAGATGGTCTACTGATGATATACATCCAGACATGATCTTTTATATAGATGTGATGTTCATAACAAAGTCTCAGATTGTTCTTAAAAGAAGTTTCTGTCAAAAGACTTTGTAATTCTAGTAAAAATTTCTTTCGACTTTCAAGTTACAAAGGTGAAAGATCAGATACTTACAGGTATTAAATTTGTAGATGTTCTGATATCATTGATTTCTCAATGAACAAATAAATGGTTGAAACCTTTCAAATAGTATTGAAATGCTGCTTACACGTTCTAATCTGGGGATGTGATGGTTTTAAACAAAGAGGAAAGCCGCTTACTGATACAACCTTGGTACTTGTCAGGAGGTGGCAATCTGTTTGCCAGTCGGATAAAAGACAAAAGTCTATATTATTAAAACTGGTATCAACACACAACAATATGAAATAATCGACTTCAGTGAATACAGTTCTGACAGCGTAATCTTGAAGGTAATCGGGCAAAACAACATACAGGTGCCAGATTCACTGTTTATAAAGACATTGATTTACTCTCAAAAGAACACAAGTACTGTACATGACAGTTTCTTGTGAAGTAAATTCATTTGAACAAGCTCCGGCTTCCATAGACAGGTTGGTTTAATTTGGAAATATAAACAAAATTTGATAATGTTCGGGGTAGCAAGCATCCAAACAGGTTCCAACATGGCTCAAAGAGTTTGTATTCCTTTTGAGGCTTAAATCGATGTGATTTGAAATATACTTAAATATGTGTTTGCAAACTCAGATGATAAGTAATTAATTAAATTGAAATTTGACTTGTGGTCGGTTTACCTGACAAGTGACACATGTCGCTTATTGAATGAATTCCTAGTAATTGGAATAGAGGAATTGTTGCAAATAAAGGTCTATAAATGTGCCTCCATTCTTAGAGATTTAGTGTGAAGTGAAAGAAAAATTTATGAAGAAGACTGAAATATATGCTATATGAGAAAATTCTTAAGAAAAGAAGTTGTCAAAGATATGAGTTGAATTATGTTGTAAAGAGTAAGAACATAAGTCACAAGAGGTAGAGGGAATGTTGGAGTCAGTGGTCTGAAGGTGCATCAGGTATATTTTAATGTTTTACTATCTGTTCAAGTCTGATACTAAATTACAGAGAGATTCTCTTGCAGTTGGGCTTGTATATTCAGAATCAGTTCATGATTGCATAGTCTTTACATTTTTATACTCAGTGTAACACAGTGACTATCCAGGATATAATTTCTCGGCAGCTGTGATTGATTAGTCAATTGCAAACATTCTATGATTATGTATATGGAAATTCAGTTATCAAAAGGATGAAAATATATCAGGATTGACATTATCTTTGCAGAAGAATTACAGAATTGTATTGTTATTACAGACTTTCAGTAACTCATTTTTGTAAAGCAAAACCGCAGACGTGCAACTGATTTTATAAGATTTAAGAAAAATGTGAGTTAAATAGATTTTAATATGTTCTCAAATTACTTATAAACGGTAATCGGGTTTGTGCTCAGACTTGTTGAGTCAGTGCTCAGATTGACAGAGTTATAGCTCTGAAAGTAGGAGTTGCTTCTTAGGATTTAAGCCCTTAAAATTGCAATTGTACTCAAGATTTGTGAGGCTGGATTGGGATAGTAGATCTTAGCAGCTATTCTTACCATGGTTTCCTCATGCATTAGGTCTCCACGTCATATGATTGTGCATTGTCTTCTGTACCTTGTCTCTTAACTCTTTTGATGTTGCTCAGAGCTCTTATATTTTTATCCAATGCTTGTATATGGTTTTTGGAGTGATAACATGGAGAGTTATATTGCTTCTATTGGTTATGATGCATGATGTCTGTAGAAAATGGCTATACTTTGTCCAAAGGTCTCTTGACTGATGTTGCAGATAAGAGAGACTGAAAATAATTCTGAAGCTAGGAATGCATTACTATGTGGATTAGCAAATAATGAATTAACTGAAGTCATGCATTGTAAAAGTCTTATAAAATTCTGGGATTTTTTTAAAGGTCTTTATGAAGGGGGTGATAAAGTTAAATGTGCTAAATTACAGACTTATAAAGCTAGATTTGAAGAATTAAAAATGAAAGAAGAAAATATTGCTGATTATATTTTGAGGGTTGATGAAGTTGTGAATACAATTAAAGGTTTGGGTGAGAAAGTTAAAGAACCAACTGTTGTACAAAAGGTCTTAAGATTTTTTCCTTCCCGATATAATGCTAAGATTTCTGCTATAGAAGAAGCCAGGGATCTTACTAAAACAGTTGATGATTTATATGGTAACCGCTTATGAAATGAGATTAGCAGGTAATGCAAACACAAAAAAGGGAATGGCCTTCAAAACAACAAAGAAGGTTAAAGACTATATTACCAGAAAAAAGAAACGAAAATTGTAACAGCAACCTAAATGTGACGAGAAACCTGATATTTAAAGGTTGCATAGAAAAAACAGATATATTTTTATCTTTCATTAAATTGCAAATTATATAGATAGATAGATAGACAAATAGCACTTCAATGTAAGATAAAAATATCATCTAAGGTTGATAATAAAGAAATACTTTTGCTTAAAATAATTAAATTATATTAGGCAAGAGTCTACAACACAACAAGTAACTTGTGAGCCTCTCATGTGGGAATTCTTGGGTTCAAGTCTACTCAAACTTAACACACAATAATAATTAATTACAATAAATAATAATAATTAATCTAGGCTTTGGCTCATTACTGATAATTTTTTAAATATTATATTATATTTAAAACATAAACATATTATAAACAATTTATTGTTGAATAAATTGAAATACTTACCAATTTTATAAAAAAAAGTTTTTATACTCTTAATATTTTATAAAACATAAAATTATGTCCAAAATTATTTAAAAATCAAGTTAATTCAAAAACTAAATATAGTCTAAAACTTATATAATGCCTATATCATTTAACAAACAGAAGTTAGTTTCAGGTTAAAACCAATTTAACATACTGCTTTATCTTTAATGGAAAACTTGATGCATCTACAATATCATTATATATATATATTTTAGTTTTTCTTCTATAAACCTGAGAACAACTTTAGATTAATGCTGATTAATTAAATTTTTTTTAAGATGCAGACATCAGCCCCTAATTTATTTGCACCATATATAACACAAATGGT
Source organism: Cupressus sempervirens (assembly GCA_028749045.1). NCBI lineage: Eukaryota > Viridiplantae > Streptophyta > Pinopsida > Cupressales > Cupressaceae > Cupressus > Cupressus sempervirens. The sequence continues at coordinate 353,425,565 of CM053788.1, forward strand.
ACAAATAAATTAGGGGCTCATGTCTGCATCTTAAAAAAAAATTAATTAATCAGCATTAATCTAAAGTTGTTCTCAGGTTTATAGAAGAAAAACTAAAATATTAAATATTGAATCTGAACTGCAATAGCCCTGAAACAGTGGTTGTAATGGGAAATGGTGTTTCCTTCATTGAAATGGGACACATCCGTTACGTTTCAGGCAACTATGGTTAAAGACAAGAGTTCAGAATCTGAAAATCTAGAAGAACAACTAGTGAATCTGGTAAAAAGGTTCAAAAGATCTGGTAAAATTAAAGGGAAGTCACCTATGAAGTGTTTCAATTATGGTCATTGTGGCCATTTTGCAGCTAAATGCCCTAATTCTAATCGTGATGAGGAAGTGAACTTTAGAAAGAAATCATATGCTGACAAATAAAAGAAGTTTGCTGTGAAAAACAGAGTGTGTTAAAAATGATTGTTCTAGGTCATGAAACCTTGTTTATAGCATTAGGACCTTGTTCTACAAATTCTAGTGATGGTCAATCAGGCAGCGATACAGATGAAGAAATTGACCTTGAAGCAGATTTGGTGAGTGCCTTAGAAGAAATCATAGTTTGAAAATGGCGATATCAAGTAATGATCTTTCAAAAGATATTAAAGCAAAAATAGAAATTATACCAAATTTGAAAATCGAACTTGAAGAAACTAAGAGGACATTAGATTATTTCTGAAAGTGATATTTCTGTCCACAGAAGCTTAATCTGATTGCAGATCTGGAAAGTAGACAAAAAATTAAGTATTTTCAAAAAAATGGACCCTAAATATGTGTCTAGATGAGTCCGAACTAAGCCTTTGAAGTTGTGAAAATCAGGAATTGCGATTTGCAGAAAAATTCAGGAATAGAGATTTCAAACATCTTGCACCAATGTGTAGATCACAAAATTCTACCTCAAAACAAAAAAAATTGCTAGAAAAAAGGAGTCCGTATGAGGGAGATATCGCTGTTTGAAAATCACCTCTATAATTATTTTTCCTGAATCGCCGTCGTCGCACGTTCAAAAATCAATTGACTCGAGATTTCACCTCAGATGTTCGATTTTGATGAAACAAAAGTCGATTTGGGGATTTTTTGACCTTCTGAATGTGATACCAATATCTGATTTGCACCAGCAAGCTCCAATCTTGTCCTGCAAAAAATCTCTCGTATTGGCCTAAAAGGCCAATTTTTTCGCAGAATTTTGGAAATAAAATGCAAATCCGAGAAGCAAAAATGCAGAGACGCAAATATATTCAGATCTAAAAAATTAATTGCACAGATTTAAAGAGATCATACCAATTTCACAAATTGGGCCTTCGAGTTCTGGTTTCCAAAAAATTTTGCCTCAAATTTGACTATGGCCTAAGGTAGGCTAATTTATACTCAAAATTCACCAAATTGATCCTCTGGATGCAATGGTGAGGTTCGTTGTGGCTCTAGATGCTCCCAATAACTGCAGATACTCCAGATTTGAATCGTGGTCCTCTGAGAAGTGAAACAAAAATGGTCTGCAATGGCTATGTGAAGAGAAGCTCCCTCAGCTCTGATACTATGTAAAAATTTGGTATAGCTCTGATACCATTTAAGAATTTGCCTTAGGGAAAAATCACCCGAGATCAAGAAGCTGAAGCACTAGCACAATATGGACCAATAAAGTATGATCAGAATAACAATATGAAATTGAATTGATGTAGATACACACTAGGAGTGCCTGTATATAAAGGCCTCTAGAATGACTAGGAATTAGCAATATGATAAGCCTCACAACTAAGCACATGTCCACCAAGAGTGGATTATCCTCCATTGAGCATAGAAGTTGGTGCGATGATGAGAGGATAAGCTTACATAGGTGTGTCACATAAAAAATGTTGTAGACACCATGTGCTTAATTAGAGTGTGAACAACTGTGTTGTCTACATGACATCTCAGATAAATATGCAAACTCCTGTGTTGTAGACACCATGTACTAAAATGAGTTGCTAACTCCTATGTTGTCAATAAGACAACTCATATGAGTACGCATACTCCTAAGTGTCTAACCAATAAACAATAAAATAATGCATTAACCTAAGTAAAGTGTAATAATAATTAATTATTTACACTAATAGTGGTAAATTCTAAACTTAATCTTAAAACTGAAAGCTGCTTCAAGCTAGAAAAAGAAGTAGTTGACCTAAGAAATGAAATCAAGAAATTTACCTTTATACCCGATAAGTAGGTAAAGTTTGTAAAAAGTGCAGAAATGCTTAGAGAAATGTTCGCTCAAAAACGTGATAGTAGTATTGAAATAGGGGTAGGTTCTGAGAAAATTGAAAGCTCAAGTAGTGCAATGAATTCTGAAACAAGGAGATGGTTTCCTAGAAGAACTTATTCATTTTTTGGTTTTTGAAATTGCAGTAATTACTTTGGTCACAAAGTAATGAACTGCAGAATCAAGCGAAGACAAAGGTTCAATTTTTAAAGTCCTCAGCTCTTTTGATATCTTAAGAAATTACAATTTGGATTGCTTTAAATGTCAGAAACTAGGGAATACTGCAAGAAGTTCTCAGTTGAATGCTGGTAATTTAGGAAACAGGTTACCCAACAAAGTCAAGAAAGTATGGAGAACGACACAATACAAGCCTCCGATTATTATTATAGCGTTGCATGCTACAAAAGCGAATTTGTGAATTGTTGACAGTGGCTTTTCAAACCACATGACAGGTGACAAATTCAAGTTTTCTACATTCACAAATTGGAATGGTGGCCTTGTAAAATCTGGAGACGAATCTTCAGTACTAATTTGAGGGAAAGGTTCCTTGAGCATAAATGGTATGTGGGAGGTAAACAATGTATGTTTTGTTAATGGTTTAAAGTATAATTTGTTGTGTTAGTCAGTTGTGCGATAATGGCTATTTAGTAAACTTAAATGTTCAAGGTTGTAAAATAAAAGAAATTGATTCCAAAAATGTGACTGCAGAAGGTAAACGTACTGAGAGCAATGTTTATGATTTAAGGGAAGTAAAAGGCATAAATTGTTTGTTTTGTCAGATTGATGAGGGTTGCGGCACGGGAGGCTAGGTCATGTTAATTTCAATAATCTTGGAAAGATCAGCTCTTTAAATTCAGTTAAACACATGCCTAAGATTGTGAAGCCTAAAAGTATTGTGTGTAAAGAATGTCAATAGGGGAAGCAAACTAGAGTAAGTTTTAAGCCCCAAGAGTAAGTTTTAAGCCCAAAGAATACTCAAGTGTACAACCTCTTGAACTAATTCATACTGATCTTTCTGGACCTACCAGAACTAAACTGTTGAAAAATGAGAGATATTTCATTATGTTTGTAAACGACTACTCCAGAATGACTTGGGTAACATTTCTACAGGAAAAGTCTGAAGCCTCTGAAAGATTTTTAAAAAATTAGAGTTAAGGTTGAAAAGGAAATTGATTATGAATTTAAATGCCTTAGGTCTGATAGAGGTGGTGACTTTTTTTCTGATGAATTTGTTGTCTATTGTGAAGAAGGTATAAACAGCATTACTCTACAGCCAAGACACCTCAACAGAACAAGGTAGAACAACAAAGGAACAAAACAGTAAAAGAAATGGCTAGAACCTTACTTACTGAAATCAAATATGTCTGACAAATTTTGGGTAGAATTTGTACGCACAATAGTTTAAGTTCTTAACAGAGTTCAGCTCATGCCTAAAAGTCAGAAACTCCTTATGAATTGTGGTATGGTAAGGTAAGCCAACCTCGGTAAATTATTTTGAACGTGATGAGGAAAGTCTATGTAGTTTTGATTCAAAATGTGATGAACGATTGTTTCTTGGGCATTCAACTCACAACGAAGCATATAAATGTTATAACAGATTTGAAGAAAGCTGTTGAATGTGTCAATGTAAAAATCAATGAACAATTACACAAGAACAACTCTGATAATTTTGTTGTTAATCCTGAAAATGTATTTGTGAGTACTTCTACACCTTCAAATGTTTCTAATGAAACTACAACTACAGCAAATATTTCTAATATTGATGCTGAAATATGTTCTGAAAATGTTAGTGGAATTCCCTTTGTAAAGATTGGTTAGAAGAGTCCATCTAAGTTCGTAAAACGAAATAATCCTAAACAACAAATAATTGGCGATAAAGGCGATGGAATTCAAACAAGGAAGAAGGTTGTCCCAAATTATAACGATGAAGCTTATTTGTCTTTAATTTATGAGATAGAGCATACAACATAAGGAGGCTAGTACTTGTTGTTCTTCTGAGGATCATTGCAATTGTGTTAACACTGCCATCATGCTTGGTATGTGTTCCAAATGGCAGCGACCTCTTAATTGTAATGAGAAAAGGATAAGAAGAGGACATGTCTATTCATTAATTTGATAATTAATATAATAACAAATATCTCATATAAAATTACATCTCATATATAACTATGTATAGCCATAGTTTTATCCGAATGAAGCTACCAAACATCAACACTCCCTCTTAGCTAGGGAGGATAAACACAAGACATATATTGCACCACTGGAGATCTTTACAAATGACACATTAAGGAAATCTTTGATTAGAAGATTTCTACTATTTTGATATCACATTTGATATCATGAGTATTGGCCTTTAGAATATCAACATGTGATATTCACCGAATACTCTGAGTAATGGTCTCCAGAATATCAACACTTTATATTCACCATGTACTCAATAAGGTAATGGTATGCAGAACATCAACATATGATATTCACCATTATGATATCACAATTGAGTATTGGTCTTCAGCATATCAACATATAATATTCACCAGATACTCTTTGAGTAATGGCCTCCAGAATGAGATGCAAGATATTCATCAAGTACTGTGAGTAATGACCTCCAAAACATCAAGTCGTATGATATTCACCATGTGCTCTGTGTAATGGCCTCTAGAACATTGATTTGCACAACATTCAGCGTATACTCAAAAACATGTTTATAAGGTATGTTGAGGTATTAAATATCATTTTCTGCAAATGTAATAACATTGTCATTTTTATTGGTGTGTTCCAAATGCAGATTTGAATGACTTATAAATATGATAGGAGAAGAGACATGTCTCTATGGTTAATCATCATTAGATAATGTATTAACAATAATATACTTAGTTACCGATTCGGGATACGAATCCGATTCGGGCACGTGAATCGGATCCGTGGATTCGTGATTTTTTTTTTCCCGATTAGGATTCGTGGAGGATTCGTGAATATATACATATATATATATATATATACATACATACATATATATATTATTAATCTTGTCCAAGCCCCAACTAGTAACAGATATATATATATATATATATATATATTTGTTTCTCTCATTTATTAGTATATATAATGCATAAAAAGGTCATTTTAGTACTAGAAAGCAAAAAAATATATTAAAAAAAGTCATATTAAATAACTTAGACTCACTTAAACCTGTCGATCCTTGAGGATTCACGCTGGATCCTTGAGGATTCGTGCTTGGATTCGTGCAGATCCGGGTAGGATCCTTGTTTTACACAGTGGATTCGTCAGGATTCGTGGCCCACGAATCCTGACGAATCCACTGTGTAAAACAAGGATCCTGCCCAGATCTGCACGAATCCAGGCACGAATCTGGATTCGGATCGGACCCAAATCCGAATCCGGCCTCTAGGGCATGAATCCGGTAACTAAGATAATATATATATAACCATATTTATAATAAATATATATATATTATATATAAGAGTATTTGTCTAAATGATGATTTACTAATAACCATAAGAGAATTATCTCTAGGACAATTCAATTCGACTGAAGCTACAACCTTAACACTCCCTCTTAGTGAGGGAGGATTGTTATAAAACACATTATGCTATCAAGCATATGGAGAGATATCATCTCAATATGATATTCTTGGAATGACATATTTAAGGATATCAATATATATTCATCAAATCCGATATAATCTGATTAATGCTATTTCATCAACACTCCCTCTTAGTGAGAGAGGATTTAAACATCACAACCATCTCACAAAATGGTGATTTGATTTTGAACAATCTTATCAATCTCACATTCTTGTGATATGAGCACTAGCATCAACACCAAGATGCCTATCAACATGAATATCATATCCTAGAAAGATATGAGTAATTTGATTTTTGGCACACTCGAGGATAATACTAAATTTAGTCTATCAAATAACAATCTTGATCTCAGGGACAACAAAGTAGTCTCTAATATCACGATCTCCAACACACTCTAGGACATCAACTTAATGTAGTCTATCATGATATGTTAGTTATTATGATTTTTGGCACATTCTAGGACAAGAAATTAGTGAAGTTTATGATGATAGTAGATCAAGAACACAAGAACAACAAATATAGTATCATGATCTCCGACACTTTCCAAGACAAAATATAATGCAGTCTATCATGATACATTCGTTATCATGATATCTGGCACTCCGGGACAACTTAATGTAGTCAATCATGATAACAAGTCAAGCTATTGTTAAGATCATCACCTTACAATAGCGACCTCACAAATACATTAATGAAAGATCGCCGCTTTTCATGACATAATCCACATATGTAAAATAGTAACTCTCATGATATCCACAACGAACCAAGTTAGAGGGTGGATCCATCCTAGTTGCTCCTAGAGGGTGGAACAATAACTTTTACCCAAACTTCTCTCTCGCAGAGAAGAGTACATTACAAAGAATTTCAATTTGAACTTCTCCCTTATAGAGAAATTAACAAGGGATATGTATAAAGTCCATTTGTATCAAATCAAGTGATGGTTCAATTTGGAACTCTGATAGTGTCCCTTCTCTACCATGTTCCCTTTAAAGATGGTTAGAGTGAGAAGGAAACATTCATATTATTATTTCCCCCACAATGTAGAAGTCCCACTCATTCCATTTTATGGAATTGGAAAATTTCTTCCAATTTGCTTCAGAAGTGAGCTTGTAATGTGTCTATGATCCCAATGTATATTTGCATGGACATGAACGTTGTCATCCCTGTTGGCAAAACATTGTTCAACTGTATCACATATTTCCTATCTCAGCTACCATTGTGATGACCCCTTCGCTTTAGTAAGTTCTCAAAAGATGGGCCCATGATGCCTAGCACATTTTGTTATTAAATGAAATAAAGTTTCGCTCTCCATTTGTTTAAACCAAATACCAAAGGGGAAAGGTAATTATAGCAGCTCTCTAACTTCCTTTCCACTTAACTTTTTCTCAATTTCTTATCAATTTCATCCAAAGTGGTAGTCAATATATCTTATTTTGACAATAAATGTACACTCTTATTCATTGAATCAACATTATTTATCTTATTCCCATTTCACACTTATTGTGTTTGTCCTACTACCTTCTTCAACTATGACAATATCAAAGTGCTTTACGAGTCTATAATATATATGTTTTACATATACCTGCTCTTTAATATTTCCTTCGAACTGTATTATGAGTAATTATAGTATATCTGCTGCTTTGAATTTATCATCAAACAATTTGTCTTTAATTTGATATTACATATTCGCCTCCCATCCCTTACTCACAGCTTCCCAACCCAAACATACCTTCGGTTGGGGTAGGCGGATGGTTCCAATAGACATCTTGGTTGTAGGGATATTGTTGGGATATGTGGGGGTGATTTAGGCTTGCTGGATGGGTGGAATCATTTCCAATCACAGCTATATCCTAAGCTTGGACTACCATGGTTGTCTCCACCTTGTATGCCTCCTATCTCTGACTCATGTCCGGGGAATATATTTGTTACTTGCAGTAGAGAATTACTTCTATGCAAGATTAACAAGACATGGTGCAATATAGTTTTGATTCTCTGAATAGATGGAGCTTGCTAGTTTCTTCTAATATAGAAGTGAACATCTTCTCCCTAAAATCTGCTAACATGATTATCCCTTTCCACATAATCTGTAAGATACAGGAATTATCGAGCTTAATGCATTCAAATCACAGATGGCTCTATTCACTTTTGTTATTGGAACAACATCTCAGGTAGTATTATGACTCCATCTTCAGACCTTACTTTTCAGGCTCTCTTATCTTAAAAGTCCATCTTCCCAACCTCATATGTCTGACGCCTATCTACATTGGTGTCCTCATGATTCAAATGGAGTATAGGCTAATTTAAGAATATGGTTGATGCTGTTTCTGATTTATGCTATAATCACTGGCGCTATCTCTGATTTGTACTGACATGCTTCCAACTAATTTATGCCAATTAGGTACTTTCTATAATGAGCAGATGCAATTAAGGACTAAGGCTATACAATTTTCCCTTGTTTTCATATAATTCACAACCTCTCTTCATTGTTGGTTTTGACTAACATATTTGATAAGAAATTTAACATTCCTTGATAAAAGCATTTCATGGCTCGTCCTTATATTTGATACCAAGTTATATCCTTCTATGACAATGACACTATATGTAATATGCTTCTAAAGTATATTTTCTACAGTGATGGCACTGTACATAGTATGCTTCTTGTCCTATTAATTTTTTATACTCTCTCCAATTATCAATTTTCCTTGGTCTTGCTGATTAATCCGACAATCTAATCTCCTGTGACCGATTAATGGATTGAAGATAATAGTGCCTGACATGTAGTCTTCAAGCAACCCTATCTGATATAGGTGCATGTATTTATTCTCGTTCCCGTACTATGCCATCTTCAATAATCATGGATATAGGCTATATTTGGTTGGTAATCATGAAATATGAATTAGTATTTTAAATATATATATTCAGATTCCATAATCTTGAGTGTAGGCTTCTTTATATTGATAATGACTTCTCTGTTGTCATCGACCAGATTGTGAATCAGTGTGATTACATTACCATTGCCTTTGGTCATCAAACAAGATTTATTATTTGTTTCAATGCTTCCTGATATCTTATTATCCATCTGTCTTGATGAGAGGCTGTGAATGTTTTCAACTCTCATATGTAAGGTGCTATATTTATTTTTGATTTTATAATCCTTAGATTATATGTAATTGATTATGGCAAAGGGCGATTCAATCTAATTGAACAATTCTGCAAACATAATATTCTGATCATCACTGGAGCTGTTGCTTCTCTTCCTTCTTTTCTTTTGATTATATCTTTTAAAATTCATGTCATGCCCCCAGATTTCTATGCATACCGTTTTAAATATTGTGGAAGTTACAGAGTTTATGACGTTTAAATGTGAAAGAGACGCGTCTCATAAATAAATCACAGCCTTAGTTTATAGCAGTCACATGTTTTAATATGCTTCCCATTATAAATTTAATTCTGATTGATGATATCAAACAACACTCAGAAACAAAATTTCTTCAGATATTCCATCTCCTTATCCGTTATGATTAAGGTTAGCAGAGTATGGTTGATGATGCAGCAACCTCTATTGAAATCCATGCCTTCCCTTGCTGGTTATCACTGTTGGGCTTCCTGTATTGGGCTGCTTGTTATACATGATTGTTTTGTGGATATATATTTGCTTGCACACTTATACTTAAAATTTCATCCACTAACAGTGGAAACTGGGTCCAGCACAAGGATCTGTTCGCATAGGTAAGCATTCTTAATATTCTATATTTATAATAATCCCTGAGTAGTTTCGTATATACTCTGTCACCTTAGCTGATTGAAGAAACAATATATCTACTGAATTTATTTGCCACATTCTCAGTGATGTAGGATCTCCTTGGGATATTTCCATTTAATGCAATGTGGGTGCTGATACAAATTAACTGGATTATATGCCTCTGAAGGGTCAAGCCAATAGAGGCCGCCCTCTCATCTTATAAAATCTTTTTGATTCCCTTTTGCCTGTCGATTTCGTGGTCTTCCTCTCCAATGAGAGTTTCTCTTTTAAATATGATGGTAAATGCAGGGAAACTTGTGCTCAAAGTCTGCCTTCATTTCTTTTTATTCATTTGCAGCCCAGCTCTGATACCATGTTGAGGTATTAAAGATCGTTTTCCGCAAATGTAATAACATTGCCATTTTTATTGGTGTGTTCGAAATGCAGATTTGAATGACTTGTAAATATGAGAAAAGAAGAGACATGTCTCTATGGTTAATCATCATTAGATAATATATTAACAATAATACATATATATATATATATATATAAGAGTATTTGTCTAAATGATAATTTACAATGACCATAATTATCTCCAGGTCAAATTCACTCCGACTAAAGCTACAACCTTAACAAGGTATGTGCACAAGCATTCTCATAATGCTTACCATATAAACATCCACCACGCAAAGTATAATCTATTATGATCTGCACAGACATTGTAAGATATCCATCATAATAGAAAATTAAGTTATTCTAAGATCGTCACCTTTCAATAACTTCTACAAATACAAGTGACATCATTTGTGAGTCATCACTTCTTCATGATGCGCATAGGGGGTAGGCCCATTAAATCATGCAATCACACGCATGATACCAAAAGTTTACATGAAGTCAAAAATCCCTTTGATTCCAATAGGATCAAGATATACAAGGATCAACTGAAACATATCCTCTATCTGTTCCTTCACATAGATGTGTCAGAGTCCCGATGAACATCAATCTTCAAAGCTCTCCATCCAATGTTGCCTCTAATGAAGTGTCAAACTCCCTCTAAATTTGATATCAATCTCCCTTTTCCTACAAGAACATTCTCGAAAGAAAAGATCAAGGCATATAGCTCTTATAGAAGATAAAAATAAGATAGAGATTGAAATGAATAGATAAATGTAATACTTAAGTATAATAAATACTTATTTGTACATCATCATTGATACAAGTTAGTCCAATGAAAGTCCATATGCATCAAATCATGCTCAAGATCTTTCAAGTATATCAATCTCCCTTTTCTTGCAAGAACATTCTCAAAAGAAAAGATCAAGGCATATAGCTCTTATAGAAGATAAAAATTGTTTACCATACAGGGTAAAAAAACTTAAAACATGTAGTATAGCACGATTCAACGCAAAACAAATACTTTATTCATATATGCCCTTAATGATTACAATCCGAATACAATGACTACAATGATCACAATGATAATTTCAAAGTCCATCTCGGACGTGTACATATACCTTTTCGAAGGGGTGACTCAAGCGTCATGCACCCATTCGGATACTATTCTACCCGTTGCTACACTATACATTTTACCGACAACATCATCCCCCCCAAAAGAAAAGTTGTCTCCAGAGGGCAATTAACAAAATGGAATAGAGTAACTGACTAACTATAGATTTGTTTCTGTCAACTCACATTTGTTCCGTGCCTGCACCAAATTGGTCTCAAAACCATGTTGCATCTGTAGCCTCTGCTAACACAATACTGTCTCCTTAATCAAGCTGACCTTGATAGCCACCCGTGCTACTTTCTCTGCTTCCAACTCCTGGGTACACTAAGCCAAGTGTCGCCGTATTGCCTTCAACTGGATGATCAACTCCTCTTGAGCTCTCTATGCATCCACCAAGACAGCCTCACGTCCAAACAACTACTCCGAGTGCCACCTTTGACACATAGACACTCATGCCTACAGCAGCTGCAGGTCTCATCAACCGGTCACACTTCCCACAACTGATCACCACACTGACTGGGGGTCTAGGGGGCATCGCCCCAAGCGGGGTTGAGGGGCAGCGCCCCCGCCACCAAGACCAAATCAGCACCCTCAAACTCACACAAAACTCCATGGAACACACCATTTTTGTGATTTTCTTCTAATTCCATACTCTTTTAGCCAACCACTTGCGTTTTCCACCTATTTGTCTTTCTCTTGCCTTTGGCATCATATGTTACTCATTCTGAATTGTTTTGATTTGTCATCGTTTTTTTTTCTTTCTTTTTTTTTTTTGCTCTTCCACTTCCTCTTTCCTGTAGACTTCATTTGTTCTTCTGCCGGGTTGGGTCAGTTATCCCTCGACACACAAAAATTCTTCTCCTTCCCTGTTACGGATCCGTAGCTTTGTGAAGTACGGCTTGTTTTTCCTTCCTTCAATTCTTTTCAAAAAAAAAATGTGTTGTACGGTTTCCTTATTTTCAAACAACTTTAACTCCTCCCTGCTCTATACGGTCTCCTTGGTATTTTAACTCTTCCCATAGTACTACTTTGAATCCTTTCTTTCCTGTCATTTTCAATTACCTGTACGGCTCCCAAGTTTAATAGCCTGCTTACACCGTATGGTCAAATTCATCCTCTCTCCTGTCGTATGCCATACGGCCTTCTTTTCCCTTTCTATTTTCGTATGGTCTCCAATTCGTACAGGCTTAGTTTGTCTCTCAATCCCGTACGGACCTAGACTTCTGCTTTGGTAATTCCTTTTTGTTTCTAGCGTACGGTCTTTATTTACTCCTCCTGAGCTTTTATGTACAGTCCTTTTCCCTTGTTTCTTCTTGTGCCAATCGTCGTACAGCCCTCCTTATTCTCCCACGACCTTCCTCTTTTTTATCTTGTCGTACGGTCTCAAATGCTCTTCCCTCTTTGTCCCTGTACAACTGTATGACACTTAATTTTCACCACTCGAGAAGGCGTCTTGAAGCCGTACGGTCATCTCTTCTTTCCTGGATGGTCATACGGTCTTTTCCTTGTCTCTCCACGAAGTGCTCTCTTTTTGTACATCTACCTTATTTTTCCACCAGCCGTGTACACGTCAACAGGATATGCAACAGAATGTGTCAACACATAGATATTAAAATAGCCTAGAATTAAAAGACCACTGTACAGTCCTTTTAGTCGTACGATCTTGCCTTAATGTCTGCCTTCCAATTGTACGGTCTTCAAATTGTGGTTGCCTATTTCACCTAGTACTGTACGGCTCCCCAAAATGCACTGCTATCGATTTTCCTTCAGCCGTACGGAGCCTTTTATAACTTTGTGTTTTGCCCCTTAAGTCCGTACGGACTCAGGCTGTACTTTCATTGCTTTTTAAGTTTGATTTTATCATTACATTTTCACTTCCTACTCTTTTAATACTTCATCATTTTTTTTTTCCTTTTTATTACTTTGCACTTAGAATTATGTTTTAAGTTTTAACTCCATATTTTATTTACTTATTATACATATATACATTATTTATAGACGTTCCTTTTCTTTCCTTAGTTGTTTGCTGGCAGGGGATCATTTCTTTCATGGTATATCTTTAGCTTCGATCCATTTATTGCATCTAGTATTTCTTTTACATCCAATGTCCACAACTTAATTGCCCCGTTATATCCAACTTCCCGTATCTTGTACGGTCTGACCCATTTAACTTTGAACTTTCCAGGCCTGATTTCATTCTGCCCATTATACTTCAATACTAACTGGCCCGGTTGAAAGTTGTTTAATTTTAAGTGCTTATCATGCCATGCCTTCCGCCGATTTTGTGCAGCTTCCGTGGCCCATGTTGCATAGTTCTTATTCATTCGGTACGGCTGCTTCCATACAAGTACTGCACCTTCGATCAATGGTATCTGGTGAACACATAGCTCTGGTGGTACTCCTTTTAAGTCTTTATATGTCCAAGCAACAACATCCTTGTACTCCATGAATATTTTGAATGCTGCTGCCTTCAACACTGGGTTCCAATTCCAATCATCTCCTACAAGAATGTTCTTCGGATTTTCCTCATGACCCAAGTTCATTGTTTTCACTATAGGCTCTTCATACTTTGTCAGTTTATCTTCACTGAACGTATGGGCTGGTGTTTCATCCACCTGCACTTCTCCCTCTTTCAGTTCACTGTACTCCTTTGGGAACTCATTGCCTGCTTTTTCTTCCTCGACACTCAACATGTTGCAGCTCGGAAAGACCTCGTAATCTTCCATTTGCCAATGTAGCAGTCCGTTCACTGAATCTAGGTCATCATCAGTTGACCCTCCTTCTAATCTTAGCACCCCTTCTTCATCTGGTTCCATCCTCTTTTTCCCTTCGTCGTCACTCTCGCCTTCGCCTTCTGAGTTCGACGACGCTACTTCTTCTCCTACCATTTGCGTATGCAAATCAATTATAAATCTCCTGCCTCCTCTCTCCATGGATAGGGTGTTCTGTTTCCAATCATGCTTTACCTTTGCTTGCACCAGCCACCCCCGTCCTAGGATGGCGTCGTACCCTCTTCTCTTCAATGGGATGACCACAAAATCCAATAAAAATGTTTGTGTCCCAATTGTTACCGGCTATGCCATCAAAGTTCCCAACAGCTTTATCCCATGTTGATCTACTGTGAGTAACTAGAAAGTAGGCGGCCATAGTGTTGGTTGTCCACGCTTTTTCCAAATATCTTCCGATAGCACGTTCACCCCCGATCCTCCATCTACTATTGTATCCGTCAGTGCAGTACCCAAAATGCCCATCTCCACCACTGTCGGGTGTCTACCTGTCGTAAGTGCCAGCAACATCGGGTCTATTGTTACCGCTGTTGTTTCCTTACTATCTTTTGCTTCCTCCGTCACTGTTGGGGACGACGTCATATTTATAATAGCCGAACGCAATTGTGGCATAGTGAGAAGGTCATTTAATTTAATCGGCACTTTTGTTTGCATTATCTGTTTCACCATGTTTTGTTCCACCAAGTTTCTTTTTGATGTTTCGGCAGTGTCCTTTACTTGTGACTTCTCTGCTTTCATTTGCTTTTCTACCTTTGTTTGAGCTTTTTGTAACCTCTCCCTCTCTTCTTTTGCGTTCGAATATTTTGCTTTCCTTGCCTGTTCCCGTGTGATCGCTAGTACCTTCTCATCACACGTTTCAATACTTAATAGATTTACGCCTTGCTTTGGACATTTTGAATCTTCATGGTCCCCTGGACCACACCATCTACACAGTAGCTGTGGTATCTCCTTCGTAGTACAGTCCCTCGTGAAGTGACCCCAAAGATTGCATGCTCGGCATTGTATCATCGGTCATCCGCTCGCATCGTATTGTATTCTACTTTGGCCTCCGTTGTTGTTATTGTTTCCACCCCTTCTGCGTCTATTAATATTACGATATCCACCCGAAGTTGCATCATTGCTCGTGTTATTGCTGTTGTTGGATGCTTCCTGTGTTAGTAACACCTACTGGTGTGCTTTTGCTTTCATGTTGAATGGGTACTCCTTCAATGAATGTCCCGCCACCTGGCATATGTCACAAAACTGCTTCTTCGGGCATGAACCCTTCGTATGGCCATCCTCCTTACAATCTGCGTACCAAAGTTCTCCCTTTACTATGTCCGGATTCTTTTTCAAATTCTTGAATTCTTTCATCATCTGAAGTATGTCTTTCTGCAATGCTTTCACCTTTTTGTTCGATTCCTCATCACTACTACTACTTTCAGAGGATGAATCATCTGAATCAAAGGATTTATGTTTTTTCTTCTCACTTGTCTTTTGTTCACTTTCTAAATCCATTGCACGAGTATACATGTCGGTGTACGACACTGGTGGTACAATCTTCATCTTCTTTTTCAAAGCCGGATGTAGCCCCTCCACAAACCACCGTTTTTTCAAACCATCCGCTGGTTGACTTTCCATCTTTCCAACCAGTTCTTACAGTCGTCTAGCATAGGCCCAGACTGTTTCATTCTTTCCTTGTTTAGTACTATATATCTCTGCCACTATTTCATTATCGTCCCGAAGCAATCTAAATTCTGCTATAAATTCTTTTTCAACATTCTCCCATGTACTGAGTTTCTAAGGACTGGTGTCGGAAAACCAATCTATTGCCACACCCGCAGGATCACTGGGAACTGTCTCACCCAATTGTCTTCATCCATCACGCCATTTGCAGTCCATATGGTTTCACACGTTTTACAATGTCGGATAGGATCTGCTGTACCATCACCATGAAACTTGGGTAACTTCTCTTTAGGCCCTGCCATTGTTACTTTCCTTTGATTCTGAGGTAATTTTGTACCCGCGTTGTTCTGTATAACAGTCTTGTTTCCAACAACTACATTATCTGGTAAAATGTCTTCAAATGATGTTCTATTCTCCGCCTGTATCCGTTCGTCCGGTGTATCGGGAACAAAGAGATCACTCCACGCTCGTGCTCCCTCGACACTCCAAGCCGTGCGAGTTGCTTCTCTTCTGTTTAGACACTCCCCTTGGCATATATAGGTTAAGAAACTCTTCCTTTGTTTCTTCCACCAAATTTAAGTGTTGTCGAGTCTCCTCCAGCAATTCCTTTGCACTCCTCAGCCTACTAGGTGAGTGCACTCCCTCTGTTTGTGCCTCTTCACCCCTTCGTTGCCCCTCGGCAATCTCCTGAAGTCTCTGCCTACGTTCTGCCTGCTGCGCTAAAATTAAAATTTCTTGTGTTGTAGGAAGTTCATCCTTATCTTTCACCTTGTTCCCATCCTTGTTAAGCAAATTCGGCATTAATCTTCATATCATTCCTTCGTTCTAGGTACGTCTAGCAAAGGTGTCGAATGTTCACTGCACAGGGTAAAAAAACTTAACACATGCAGTATAGCATGATTCAACACAGAACAGATACTTTATTCATATATGCACTTAATGATTACAATCCAAATAAAATGACTACAATGATCACAATGATGATTTCAAAGTCCATCTCGGACATGTACATATACCTTTCCGAAGGGGTGACTCAAGTGTCACGCGCCCGTTCGGATACTATTCTACCCGTCGGCTACACTATACATTTTACCAACAACAAAAATAAGATAGAGATTGAAATGAATAGATAAATGTAATACTTAAGTATAATAAATACTTATTTGTACATCAACATCCTTGATACAAGTTAGTCCAATGAAAGTCCATATGCATCAAATCATGCTACAAATCTTTCAAGTATTAACTGTCCCTTGAAATGAAGTTTCTTTGTTATATTCCTTTAGAATATCTCTCATTTATTAGATATTATATATATGTGCATAACATATCTAAACTCCTATCATTGCATGTACCCTTGTAGAATGTCAACATAGCTTCTAAATTTGCTTCACATCATATAGGGCTTTCTTCAATCTTTGCCCACTTAGCATTTTCAAACATCTAAGTGTTATGACAAAACATTTGTGTTTAACAAGCCCTCCTCATATGCTAGATATCCTGATAAAGATAACGTTTACTTACAAATCCCTAACTTTGAATATCG
Organism: Cupressus sempervirens; assembly: GCA_028749045.1. Classification (NCBI taxonomy): domain Eukaryota; kingdom Viridiplantae; phylum Streptophyta; class Pinopsida; order Cupressales; family Cupressaceae; genus Cupressus; species Cupressus sempervirens. Next base: position 353,442,682 of record CM053788.1, read on the forward strand.
TCTTTTGTTGCTTAGTTAAAATTGTCAGTTTCTGCAAATTCAATAAAATGTCTCAAGTTTGTTCCCCACATTTGTCTCCTTTTATATTGGAAAATAAAGTAAGACCCCAATATGATTTAAATGACTAATGTGAATATTTTCTATCATGCCTGCATTCCTGCAAACCATTACAGAGGTTATTGATTACCCATTGTGAATTAAGTACGTAAATCTCTTAATCCACGTGGGTTCTCTTTGACTTGTAATTTCTCTTAATAAACATTTGAGAGAGAGATCCACTTGCTTAAGTGATGGTCTCGACAAAATGAGGAAATTGTGATATTGCTCCAGAGTGAGGAGAGCCCTCAAGCACTACCTAAAAGCTTGCAAAAAGGCTCGATAGGCTCCACCTTGCGTTTTCTTTCTCTTCTATTACAAAAGATATAGATCAGTTCACACACTATCTGGTCATCATTGGTGCCTTTGAATAGTAAAGGAAAAGAAAGAGACTCTCTACCCCTCCTCATCTTCTCTGCAATTTTGATTACTGTAAAAAATCACATCCTTACGTGACCACCCTATAATTTTTCCATCAATGACTCGTATGAGCTCCAATCCGTATGACAACGCAAATTTGGCGCTGCTAAAAACACCCCTCTCTCTCCAAATAATATCCTCTGTCAACAAAGAATAGGCACCTAAGAGTATAAGGTGATGGCTCAAATGTGAAATGTCGCAAAGAATTTTGGCATTAATCTCACCAAGATCATTTGTCTAGAAGAAAAGATGTGCCCTCCATGCAAATACAAGGGTCGATGACTATTGGTAAAGGCACCAATTGTATAAAAAAAAATGTAGATCATAAAGCCCTAATTTGTTGTTCTGTTAGAGGCAAGAAGGAATGGAAAAATTGAGAGCCGAATGAAGACATAATATCAAGCAGAGAGTTGGCAGCCACACAAGCAAAAAACAATCTATCGATCAGTTTGAGAGAGGACTTGATCTTTGATCACAATCTTGTAGGTTTCCTTGTTCCTTGCGAATGAGTGAGAAATAGCCACACAACCAATTCAGGATTAAAAAAAGAATCCATATCTACTAAAACACACAAGCCCAACCTAGCTAATGGTCTCCCCTTCCTCTATTATGGAAAGATGAAACTACATTTCTCTGATCCGTAATTGCAATTTTAGTGACAGTCATCGACGTGTTAGTTGTAAGATGCTCGATGGCAAGTATCAAACTTCTATCTCGTTATATAGCCCTTCCATAAATTTGCTAATGTTCAAATATTATTTCACAGAAATGTATCTCGAAAGCAATATCTCCCAAGCTAAAAAAACGAATATCAAAGATGTAAACAAAATCAACTATTTCCTTCTGAATTTGAACCTAGCTCTAATATCATGTTGTTTTTTAAGGATCGTTGCAATTGTATTAACACTGCCATAATGTTTGTTCTAAATGGAAGTGACCTCTTATTTGTAATGAGAAAAGGATAAGAAAAGACATGTCCCACGGGGACATGTCTATTCATTAATTTGATAATTAATATATTAACAAATATCTCATATGAAATTATATCTCATACATAACTATATATAGCCAAAGTTTTATCCGAATGAAGCTACCAAACATCAACAATAGTAATAATAATTGAATTAATGTAATGAAAGAGGAATTAGCCCAAATTGAAAAGAATAATATTTTAAAATCGGTTACTTGCACATTATATAAGAATTTAATTGGTGCCAAATGGGTGTTTAAACATAAACTCAATGAAGATGGAAAAATTGTTATAGATAAGGCTTAGATTGGTTTGTAAAGGAAACTTCTGGTCATGTACCAAGGCTGGAAGCTATTCGGAAGTAAGCCATTCAATTGTGCATTCTAGTATTTGAAATATTTGAAAATACCAAAAAAAACATATATAGCAAAAACCCATAAAATTGTAAACACCACAAACACAAAAGAAGCACATCAACCAGCATTACAATAGTGTGAGACAATTGCGCTTAGTACAGGTTCGTAATCCAAGCTTTGCAAGGTAGTGCAGGGGATGTTGGAAGAGCACCTACTACAATGATGGGTGTGTTACAAATGGTAGGTGCTATCATAGCAATGTACTAAGGTACCTCTTTAGAAGAAGCAACATTGGACTGTTCGCTCTTCTTTTTCTTCTACTTTGTTTTCTCTATGAAGCAGCTGAGGGAGCTTCCAAAATGAAAATCATCCCTTGCTTTAGTTAAGAATCCATAGGAGACTCCTCCACTTTTGAAGATGGAGGAGCATGCATCGACAACCTTCAACAACTTGTGCTCTTTAACTCGCACAACCATGGCAACCTGCATAGAAATGTAATGAAATACGAACCTCCATAGAGACTCAGTAAGAATTCTACCCTACCCTTGAATATATCCTCATTCCTAAGCTTGTGAATGTGGCAAAGTATGAGAGAGAGAATAAACAAGAAATAATTGCATCTTTTGTCAACTCCTAAACATTTTCTAGAGACAACTTGAGAGAGAGAAATCACAATTCAGAGGTCAATCAAAAAGTCCCCAAGTTTCTTTTGCAAAAGAACATTCAGAAAAGACATGAAAGATAGATTACCAGAATTGGTAGTAAGAACAAATACTTTGTTCACCATTAGGCTGAAGAATAGGTAACCTATGCAGAAGAAGGTGTCAAATGAAGCACAAAATCTTAGGTTAACTAGGGGTATGCCACATTCTCAATAGGTGTTTACTCTAGCTTTGGCGACCCAAGTTGAGGTTCTATTTGGCATTCAAATGCTCAAAAATAGCACTGGTGTCAGAGAGAAGGTTATATACAAGTTTGGCTTTAGTGGAATGCAAGGGGTGCCAACTGACCACCTCAGCAAGGGGAGCCTATCAGAGGCCTCACTACAACACCTAGGGAGGTTAAGAGAAAGACAAACTTCCTTTAGTATATGTTCTCCATTGGGAGGACGGGATACCAAATCTAAGTGCCAACTCCTACCAACTAATCAGTTCACCCTCAAGAATGATGTTACTGAACTTGCTAATGCCTAAGCTATTCCACTACCTAATTGAACACCCTTGTAGTAAGGCATGAGACTTGTCACCATTGGAGAAATTCCACCAAATAGACTTCTCCTCACATATTATCTGGCTCTAATCAAAGATACCATTACCTGCAATAAGATGTCTAACCTCATCCCAACTCTTCCAAATGGATTGAAATACAATATAACTAGCAAGCTTCAACTTAATCTTTCTGAAAAAGATCATTGGTATGGAGCCCTTTCTAGGATTTAGCATTAGCTAGAGTAACTTTACAACTGTCATTTCTAATGAGAATCTTCCAAGGTTCATTGCCTCGAGTAGCTTTCGAGATCCATTTAATAGCCAATGCTATGCCTTGCCATCTCAAGCCTTTAAGCCCCTGGCCTCCTTGCTCCTTACTCCTAGTGCACCAATCTCATCTAACAACACACCTTTTCTTGTTGCCTTTACCATCCGACCACAAGAAAACCCTGATGACCTTTTGAACACACTTAATTTGAGCTTGATTTAAGAGCCAAACAGAAGAATAATAGATGGTGTGAGCAAGTACGATCTTTTGACAAACTTGCGGTCTCCTAGGCAGGGAGAGGAACCTAATGTTCCATTTGTTTATCTTGCCTTCAATCTTGTTCTTGACCCATTCCTACATAGATTTTAGACTAGGGCTGATGGAGAAAGGGATTCCCAGATACCTTACTTGATGTCTTGGTAACCCCTAGGTTAGAGCATATTTCTCAAACCAAGTAGGAAGGGCATATTCCCAACCCAAAAGAATAAACTAAGAAATAGAAACTTTACTTCTTGAAGTAGCGCAAAAGATATCCAACTTGAACATGAGATTATCATCTCAGTCCTCTCTATCAGAATAAGCATGTCGTCATCAAATTGAATTTTGGATAACTCCTCATGTTGGAAAGAACACCCTTGACTCTTGCGGATAGGGAATCATCCCTCTAAATATAGAAGAGGTCAACAACTAGCACAAATAGGGAAAGGGCTAAGGGGAATCCTTGCCTAATAGACCTAGTGAGTGTGAATGACTTTGATCTTACACCATTGATTTCCACAAAGGCGATAGCACCATTCATTAAAGTAAGAACCATTTGAGTGAAAGTCTTAGGGAATTAAAGGCATTCCATCATCATTAAGATGAATTTCCACTCAATCCTATCATAGGCCTTATCCTTACATGCTGATTGAAGCTTTTTGCCCAATCCATTGCTTCCCAACAAGTGATAAGCTTTTCCAATACAAATTTGCCTTTCACAAACCTAGTTTGAGTAGGGCTAATCATCAAGGGAAGGATATTCTCCAATCTTAAAGCAAGCAACCTCGCTAGGATCTTATAAGAAACATTAAGTAAAGTGATTGGTCTCCAATCCTTAATCAAGGTTTTGTCTCCATCTTTAGGGATGAGTTTGATGAGCTTTGAATGTATAACTGATCCCAAGGATCCAATCTCCCCGGCCTCATTCTAGAGAAGGAGGTCTTGACTAATCTAATCAATGTTAGCTTTGAAGAACTCAATAGGCAACCCATCTGCGCCTGCGACCTTCTCATTGCTCATCCCAATGATGGCATTATTAAGTTCATGAATGGACATACGTTGGTCCAACATGTAGGCCTCCTCCTCTTGGACCTTTTTAGGGGTAAGTCCCTTGATCTGATTCCTCATATTCCATGGTCACTCCATCATCCTCAGAGGGAAACAGATTAGAGTAAAACATAGCATAGGCTTGCAAAATGTTGTCTTGGTTGCTTAAGGTATTCCCTTCCTCACAAATACAATTAGTCTTGACCTTATAAGGCTTCTTTGTTTTTGAGCAATTGGAAGAAGTACCTTGACCCCTTCATTGAGCCAATTGATTGTAGCTCTAGTCTTAGCTCCTTGTATCTTGGCATTTTGCAACTTCCTCAATGAGTCCCTAGAGTGCACAATGGGTTCAAAACCCTCCAAGTTAGAGGGATCTTGTTAAATGATATGCTCTATCCAATAGAGATTATTATGGAGGCAAGACTCCCATCTTTTAATGTCCTTGGCTATTTTCTTACTAAGCACCTAAAACATACTTTTCCAACTATTGGTCATTTGTACCCATCACTTGATAGCATTGTTATGTTCTTGTTGTCCTCAATTTGACATCACAAAATTGTAGCAACTCGATACAATTTTCTCATGGATTTGTAGGTTCATCTTCCTTGTTTTATCGTGTATTGGTGAAGTGTCATGGAGTTGATTCATTATCCCTGAATTATACTCTGTAATTTTATTTTTGTGTTTCTTTAGAGGGTTTCCCTCAAGTTAAATCCTCAAATGCTTGTAAGAAAGAGTTTTTCTTCTTTAACTACAAACGCTTGATTTTTGGTAAGATATCATATATTTTCTTTGTGGTATAAATAGTTCTAAGTCTTTTTTTTTTTGCCTTATGATAATAGCCCGTGCACGCCAACTCATTTTGAGCTAGTTTAGGCCTCAAATAGAGTTGTCTAGCTATCCCTGAATTATACTCTGTAATTCTATTTTTGTGTTTCTTTTGAGGGTTTCCCTCAAGTTAAATCCTCAAATGCTTGTAAGAAAGAGTTTTTCTTCTTTAACTACAAACGCTTGATTTTTGGTAAGATATCATATATTTTCTTTGTGGTATAAATAGTTCTAAGTCTTTTTTTTTTTGCCTTATGATAATAGCCCGTGCACTCCAACTCATTTTGAGCTAGTTTAGGCCTCAAATAGAGTTGTCTAGCTCAAGTTATAAAGGAAAAAGTGGGATTTTTCAGGGCTACAACACATCTTGTTTAAAATCTCCCAAAAGTGGGCTTTTCATTGGCTATTGCAGGAAATTAATTTTTTTTAATATTTCAAGTGGATTTTAACATCCATTTTTTAATTTCAGCTCATTTTGAGTTGATTTGACCATACTTTTTAATGTTTTATGAAAATTAGCCATTTGAAGTCTATTTTCATGTTACTTTATTGAAAACTGTAGTGTTTTATTAAATTTAGTTACATGAGACACATAAAATGCATAAAGGAGGGGTTTTTATCTCTCATTGCATATCACCAACATGCAAAACACCTATTTAAAACCAACTACCAATAAAATATGTCCTAAATGCATATAGGTGGGCTTTTTATATGCAATAACGCATTTCTATATTATATAAATTCTTATAAATGGGGAATTTGAACCCAAAAGCACATGTTATTGCACTTTAAAAGTCCATTAATGTGCTTTTTGACTTGAGTTATAATATAAATGCATAATGGTGGGGAATTTGAACTCAAAAGAATATGTTATTGCACTTTAAAAGTCCATTAATATGCTTTTTGAGTTGAGTTATCATTTAAATGCATAATGGTGGGGAATTCGAACCCAAAAGCACATCTGTTTTAAATTACGTGTTTTTGCATTTTAAAAACCTGTAATTACGTTTTCTATAAGGGCGTTTGGACATGTTAATGCATATGGTGGATTTTTCAAAGTGAAAAGCACATGCTTTTCCTTTCTAAAAACACGTCATCACTTTTCATATTGAGACATCACTTGCAAAAGAAAATAGAATAGGGTTTTCAACTTGAAAAGTATGTGTTATGGCTTTGAAAAAGCCCATTTTTGCCTTTCTAAGTTAACATTATCACATGCAAGCATATAAGTGGTTATTGTTACACATGGATGCAATTGTCTGCCATGAAACACATAGCAACCCACCTCTAGTGGCAACCATGTCTACGGCCCCAGCTATTGTAACCACAGTTGCACACACCAATCTTGTATTCACTTTGGTTAAACTGCAGCTACAGGATTCTCTTCCTTTACACTTCCTCCTTAGCTTGTTGCGATTACTCAAAATAGGAAGAAGGAAGAACTTCCACTAGAGGACCATGATTCAAACACGCTTACAAAGGCTAAGCCTCCTAAGACCAAAAAGGTCAAAGTGGTGCCAAGGATCTTAGAAGGTTGTGATCTGAATATCAGGATTTAACTGTGTGATTTTGAGTCAAACTCGATGACCCATGTTTCATGAGTAGTGATTCAACATGAATCCATCTCTCATGACAATAAATGGAACACTTAGCACTCATTGGATCTAGGTGATGCTCACAGGGGTGAAGCACCGGGACTTCCCGGGAGGTCACCCATCCCAGTACTACTCCAGCCTGAGCGCGCTTAACTACGGAGTTTCCTCCACAGTTAAACCCAAAGCTTGCAACCCCATTTGCAAAACCTTCACCAAGTGTTGTGCCTTATGAACCATTCATTAGAAAGCCCCTTAAGCTCATCAATTGATAAGTAGGAGATGATTTCCACAGCTAGTCAATGAATGGTTCATAAGGCACAACACTTGGTGAAGGTTTTGCAAATGGGGTTGCAAGCTTTGGGTTTAACTGTGGAGGAAACTCCGTAGTTAAGCGCGCTCAGGCTGGAGTAGTACTGGGATGGGTGACCTCCCGGGAAGTCCCGGTGCTTCACCCCTGTGAGCATCACCTAGATCCAATGAGTGCTAAGTGTTCCATTTATTGTCATGAGAGATGGATTCATGTTGAATCACTACTCATGAAACATGGGTCATCGAGTTTGACTCAAAATCACACAGTTAAATCCTGATATTCAGATCACAATTTGACTAGCTGTGGAAATCATCTCCTACTTATCAATCTTAGAAGGTGCTAACAATACCAAGTATGCAAAGGTAGTAAAGCCTCTCATTGAAAAGCCAGCAGAGAAAATGCAGACCAGTGATTACAAATTAACCATGATTGAACTTGATAAACAATCTCACTTAGCTTGTTAGAATGATGTTCTCATCGTGCTCAGCCAAAAGAATGACAAGTTGTGGGAAAGGAAGAACAGAATTAAAGAGGAGTATGCTAGACTACAAGCAATCATTGAGACAATGAAGGCTTCTTCTTTAATAGATGAGTCTTCAGAACATGCAACGTGGATTGGGAGGAAAGCCAAAGATGTGGACAACTAAAATGATCGCCTAGTGTCTCAAGGAGTGGATCTGATCAGGGATAGTTTCAGGATACTAAGGCGTGGGAGAGATATTTCAGCCAGGTTGAAGGAGCTTCTTGCTTCGTTTCATCAACAACTCAAATCTCTCAAGGTGGACTGGAATGTATGGAAGACCATGAATTAAGTTGACAAAGATGTTTTGTGTGATTGTGGTATTTTCCCTTCAGTGGAGATGTATTACTGTACCTTGTATCTAATGAGAAACAAGGAAAAGGTGTTGCAAATCCTAGTTATTGAAGGTAAAGCAGCAGTACAATGTTTGTGAGACCAAAAGAACCTGATCAGTGATAAATTTCAACACTTGACATGCACAATTATCACAGGAAGTGGAGAACTCGTCAATGAGGGGGTTTTCATAACAAAATTTGCAAAAGTGATTCACCTGCAGCTTGGGGAGAAAAGCTTTCATTTTGGACAGTTGATATTCTCGCAAGCAATATATTTTCACTTCTAGATCTACATAATACAATAAAAGAATCTGGCAATATTACTTCAGAGAACACAAACATTATCTGCAAGTTGGCAAATATTGTGCGAAGCATAGGAGAATTGGATGCAACAGTTCTACAAGAGTCACTGCACAAATTCAATGAATTCAAGAACATATTGTGAAGATCTTTTCTAAGTGCCTGGGGCACTTCTTTCCCATGCTTTTCCGAAATAGAAGTTGTTTTTGGTAGATTACATGTAGAAGCAATGAATTTTGTAAATATAGGAAACATACACACTTCATGCAATCAAGTTGAAACAACATTAGGCATGCAACTTTGAATTAGTTGAAGTTAGTTAGGACTTTGTTAGTTAAAGAAGTCAAGGTGGTTGAGGGTTTCCCCTTTTCTCTCCTATCTTTTCCTATAAAAAGGAGAGAGCTCTTTGGAAAAAGGGATTGTTTATTTTATGCAAGGAGACTATTAAAGTTGCTTGTGGCTTAAAAACTTTGCATTTCTAGATACAAAAATTTCTGAATTGAATAAAGAAGCAAGTGTTCTCAAACTTTATGTTGTGAAGCTTGAAGTTGGTCTTTGTATTCTTAAGTTGCATTGATCAATTTTTCATTGATTCAGTTTATAGTTTATCTGTGTGAAGCGCTTGAGCATTGAAATTGGCTTCTTGAAGACTGAGACATTTTTAAGACAGAATTGTTATAGATTTTGTAGTGTCTGCAAATATTTGTAACTAAATACTTTGTGCTTTAATTTCATGTATATTATTTTAATTTGGATAGTTGGCAAGAGACTTTGCATCTTGTTATCTATTTGCTTTTCTCATCAAAACAGATTGAGTAAAAGACTTTAGGTTTTTATTGTCAATCAATCATAAATAATTATAATACTATCTTAGGAGTTGTTCTTACGTCGACTACTGGGCCACCGGTATTACTGTAGTAGTAGGTACCTTTTATTGAATTACAAGTAGTTGTTTTACCATGCAATCATCCCTAAAAAAAGAGGAGTTAATTCAGAGAACCACCTAATGGAGCCTTATTTTTAGTCTCGATTTTTTATTGCGGAGAGTGAGCAAAGGTGAAAATATCTTCAAAGTATCCAACTGTAGATTTGATTCAAGGTAGAAGTCACCTTTATAGGTTGAGGTGGGTCACTAGTAGAGTTAGCATGCTGAGGAGGATCAATAGCAACCTCCAAACGATTAGTTTTAGATCTAGGTAATGTGGGAACCTCCTCCTTCAACAGAGGACAATCATGCCTCATATGGCCCTCTCTCCTGTAGAGGAAACATGAATTTAATCAACAATAAAATGAAATAAGACACAAATAGGTACAATCACTAAGATCAAACTGTTGATTTTCCTGAGGATTGCTGCAAATGTTATTGCATTGTTGGTAAAGTATATGTTTTCCAATGGCAGCGATACTCCACTCTTATTTATATTAAGGAAGAGACATGGGGAGACATGTCTCCTCATGGGACATGTCTATCCATTATTATCTAATTAATATAATAACAAATGATTATTTAATAATATAATATCTCATATATATATATATATATATATATGCACTTCAGCCGCATAGTTTATCCAACTGAAGCTACCAAACTTCAATCTTATAGTTTATCCAATTGAAGCTACCAAACATCAACACTCCCTCTTAGCTAGGGAGGATAAACACATGACCATATATTACCTTAATGTAATATAAAGATATTGGGAGTAATGGCCTCCAGAATGTCAACTCATTTGACATTCACCAAAACTGTAAGTAATGGCCTCCTGAACATCAATTTGCATAACATTCACCATGTACTCAAAATGTTCATAAGGTATGTGCACGTGCATTCTCATAATGCTTACCATATGAACATCTACCATGAAAAGTATGATCTATCATGATCTTCATAGAAATTGTAAGATATCCATCATAATAGAAAACTAAGTTATTGTAAGATCATCACCTTTCAATAACTTCTGTAAATACGAGTGATAATCATTTGAAAGTCATCACTTACTCATGATGTACACAGGGGGTAGGCCCATTAAAATCACATAGTCATGATGTATGAAGCATAGTCCTCTTGACTGCTACAATTTATTGATTACTTGAGAATCCATCTCAACATGATTTACTCCCTCTGACTCAATATGAAAGAGATCACTGAAGGTTGACACAATCATATCCTCTATTTGCTCCCTCTCTTTCAAGGTTGTCTCTAATGAAATTTCAAGCTCCTTCTGAATCTCAATCTCCTTCCTTCAAAATAATACTCAAAAAAAACAATCAAGGGAAATAACTCTTACGTATATAAACATAATCCTTTCAAAATTTATAGCTAGAACTGATCACTTATCAAATAAATTATTTATTTACTTAGAACTATGCTAACTAACTATCCCTATATATACATTATATATACATACATACATACATATATATATATATATATATATATAGAAATGATATTAAAAGGTTAAGTCCATTTTATTCTCACCATTGCCTATCAAATCCCCTTATTTCTTTGAAAGTCATATGATTTTAAATATTCATATAAAATAATGCAATTCCTTCTTATTATTTATTATCATCATCTATTTTAAATGGTGATTTATATTATGCGTACCTTCTTAAATATATACCTTTGCTTTTAATGGGGTCCACGTCTTCCCCACTGCCATTGCCTCTATTACCTTTCGGTTATGTTACCCTTACTGTATTCATTGTTTCTAGGATGCCACATCCTTCGTGGCTTCGTTATACACATGCTCCCTTGTCACATTGTCCACGTCAATTGTCTTGGGCTGAGTATGGAGTGTTTGGCAGGGTATTCCAACTTTCCAATTTTCTTGCAGTGGTCTTCTTTTCCAAAAAAAAATCGATAATCCTCCTTGTCCTATTCAAACCTTATGTGTTTTATAATCCATATCACCCTCTTAGTTCGCTGCTTTGCTTTATTGCCCTTATACATGGTACTCAAGATTGTATTACTTTGATATGTTACTCATAAAAATTGTACCTATATCACATGCACAAGTATTAATATTTGACTGTCATTGTGATCTATATATATTGGCTCTGTATTTAACATCTTAGAAGTGGGTCCACTTTTCTCATTCACATGTTTTCAATGCAAATGTGTTCCCTTTTATGACTGAAATGAGCTCACGAATATTTCAGTAACACCTGCATTCTCCTATCATGGAATTAAAGCATTTCATATGCAAAATTATCTCAGTCGGTAGCCATACGTTTTCTTTCTTTATGATGATACAACATATCACCTATTAAATTTTATACCTCTACTCCATTAGATTGATCTAGCTCTATTATATTTCAACCAATTTGAGCGGATGTTATGTACCATGTTTATCAGTAATTTTCCTATTGCATCTTACTTATTTTTTTGGTACATTTGTAGCCTGTTCTGATACCATGTTGATTTTCTTGAGGATCGCTGCAAATGTAATTGCATTGTTGGTAAAGTACATGTTTTCCAATGGCAGCAATATCACTCTTATTTATATTAAGGAAGAGACACAGGGATCCATTATTCTCTAATTAATATAATAACAAATGATTATTTAATAATATAATATCCCATAGTTTATCCAACAGAAGCTACCAAACATCAACACAAACACAATTCCTTAGAGACTTTGTGTCTCCGGAGACCACAAAAAAGGTGGAGACTTCATGACTAAGTCTCCTAGAGTCTCTGAATCCAAAAAGAGAAATCTCCCTAGAGTCTTCTTATAATAATAAAATTTGTAAAATATAATATTAAATTATTTCAAATATTTTGGCCCTCACTTCAATATTTTTTAATGCAAAAATTAAAACCAATGACAAGTGAAATGATTTAATTATTTAAATCATTTTAATATTTTATTTAATAACTTGAAAATAATTAAAACACTTTCAGTTTTAAATTTTTTTCAGAAAGTTTTTAATTTTTTTCAGAACCCAACCCAACCAGCAATAATTAGAAATATTTAAAATATTAGTTAGATAATAACACGGAATCCAACACGGAGAGATGATTTTTTGGAGAACATGATAGCTAAAGACCTTGAGATGGATGATCAGAACCTTGTGGAGTAGATGATAGTATCATCGTCATACTAAATACTAGATAGATTTCTGATTTTTGTTTACAGTACTGAGATTTTTCATTTTTGTTTGCATATCAGTGATTTAGCATCAAACTATACTTTTTTTTAATTAATATTTAAATATATAATGATAATCTCACTGATTATTAATCTGATATAATGATGATAATGTTTTAGAAATCAGATATGACTATGAGATACAATAATGTGATCATGTGAGTTTAGAACTATTTAACTCTATATTAATGTGACATTACTATTAGTATCTATTTTAGTCTTGTAGTTTTATAGTTTTACTATTTTGTATTTAGTAGTAGACTCTTGAGACTATTAAAAAAAAATGTCATCTCCAAGTACCCCCGCCTCCTATTTTTTTAAATACCGGAGACCTCCAAGTCTCCTTGTCTCCTGGTAACCGAGGGAATATCTTTGCTCAAGTCAATAGAAATCAAAACCCTAGCATTAGTGTGTGGGAACAAACTATCAATTTTGTCTACCCTTAGAACTTTACCAATTGGTTCAAGGGCTTCAGAAAGTAAAATCCACAAAAGCAATGGGATATTACAAACAATAGTTCAGCAAGGCCAAGATAGAGCCAAGATCTCTGCGTGAATCGCTTATAAAGACTATGGCATTAACCTAAAGCAAGCAGAACCAATTAGCCAAAATTATTTCTCAATAACTTCTTTCTAAGAGTTAGGGTTAGCAAGAGAAATTAAAACAATCCTTTTTTGATAATGCAGCAGTATGAAAAATGGAAACCAAATTTCTTACTCTCAAGTATTGTGAATCCATTCATTCAAATAAGCTCTAGAAGGGAGCTTATTAATATTTTGTGCCACAAGAGACATGGTGGAATTCCTAATCCTATTCTTCTCAACCTCGATAGCCAAGGCCATTTCTTGGCTAGGTTTGAGATTACACGAGGTTAGAGAAATACTTCCCTCTATGTCCTCAATCTCTCTTCAACTTGTCTCCTCCAGTAGCCTATTGTACGAATCTTGCTCTAGAGGGCAGAGAGAGTTTAGGTTTAGGTTGAAAGTCTTTAGATGCTCAAATGAGGGTTTAGGTTGCTTAGAGAGAGTGTTAGATGGTTGAACAACTTCCTGCCCATGAGACTTTGAGCCCATAATGCAAAGACAAAGACAATCATTAATCAAGGGGTGCAATTAATACCGCGAGTAAATGCAGTCAGAGAGAGGATGTCCTTCTACCAGCAGGAAAGGCCTCCTCATTGATGTTGCTCACTAAGTTGCCAAGAAAATGAAACACTTGTGTAATCCCTGTTGTATCCTAAACAAAGATTGTTCTTCATGGATCAAGAAACCTTCTCTTCCTCTTCATAAAATATAAAACAACAAAGTTAATCATGACATCCATAAGAGCAGTATTAACTATTTAATATTAAAGGATCTTGTTGTTCAACTTCAAATTTTAGAATTAAAGTCAACTCTTAAAGAAAGCTAAACTATCAAATTTTTCCTAGTTATCTCTTGGAAAACAAAGCCATAAAAGTTCTCAAAGCCTCAGCAGACCACCTGAATATTCTTGTGGTATAACCTGAGCAGATCAATCAGGACAAATGAGAAAACAAGGAGTTAATAGCTCCAAGACAAAATTCAGCACTAAATCCCAATACATATGGTATATTTCTAAAGTGAATTGGTTATTAACATTTTACAAAAAACATATACGATCAAAGAGCAAACAATCATTTCTCATGAGCAAATACTTGAGTAAATGGTAATGCCTCTCCTAGTTTGATCAAGAACAAAATCATTTCATTGTTGATGAGTCAAGCTCATTTGAGTATAATCATGATGCCCTTTGTATCATGGGATATCATATTAGCAATCTTGATAGACCCCTTTAAGTAATCAAAAAGGCTAAGCTCTTTACATTTCTATCTTCAAATATTTTCAGGTCAACAGATTAGATTTTTTGATATTGCTATCAGGATTTAACTGTGTAGTTTTTGAGTCAAGCTCATTGACCCATATATCTCCTACCAATCAAATTAGATTTTCTGAATTTATCTGTATGTGGATGCCAATGTGTGTATGAGGGGAGAGGAAGGTGCAGAGTCTAAGTATAAATAATCATGAATATCAGAACAGAACTATAAGAAAACAGATGCAAATAAAATAATTATAAGCATGGGTATACATATACAGAGAGAGAGAGAGAGAGAGAGAGAGAGAGAGAGAGACCTTCTTTGAAGCGAGGCCATTATATGGATCTCCCATACCTCCATCACTAGCAGCCTCACTATGCCTAACAGCATCAATCGAATCAATCAAGATGTCGATTGGAATATCTTCACCTACAAGCTCAACCACAAAACAATCACCTCATGATGAAGATCCTGTACAAAATAAGAGAATTAATGTTTTACATGTCAAAAAAATATATATATATCATTGAGGAATGTTGTCCATATAATTTTATTTAAAAGAAATTTTAAAAGAGTGAGTTAACAAATGAAAAACTGATTCATTTCTTTTATCTATTCTCCAAGTTTGAGCTCTATATATTTAAGCTAAAATATAAAACAAAATGGCATAATAATTTGTTTGATTTGATCATAATCTCCAATTCAAAGATTTTGTTTACTTTTTGATAACAAATGCTTGTATCAAAAGTTTGTACAATAAAAGGAATGTAGAGCTCAAACAACAAAATCATTAACAATGCTCAAATATAGCATGATTTAGTCATTGTCTCCACATGATCTAAGTGTCTTAGGCACAAGATAAGATAACTTTACAGACTTTTCTCCACAACTGATTAGTTTCTCTTGTCTATTATCCCAAATTTGAGATCTAATCACTAAGATAAAATATAAATCCAAAAGCTGTAATTAGCCACTCAAATTTATCATAAGTGCCAACTCAATGATCTTGTTTTCTTTTTGATAACAAAAGCTTCTATAAATTTTTTGTAAAAAACTAAAAACAACTGAAATCATTACATGAAGAGCATTACGACACCACCACAAGACAGAATAATACCAAAAGGTGAGGCCAAACAAAAAAAATCAGTGACAATACTCCTTGTCACATATGTAGTCACACTCTCCCCCCTGTTCTAAGTGTCATGATTTTTCTTCCTTGCTAGCTTATATTTCATGAAATACTTCTGAAAACTTTCAGATTTAATATTTCTTTTCAAATCTTACTATTACCAGTTCACCTTAAAATCATCATCAATTGATAAGCCATCATAGTATGCAGTTACATCCAAAGAAATAAATAGTCTCAGTTTTACTGGAATTTGTTCAGTCACAATATCTCAGTGTACCATAGTCGCAGAACTCGCCACAGGTCACACAGATAGCCCAGGTCAACGAGCTGAGCAGGCCTGGGCACGTCAAAATGACCCTGATCGGTGACCCAATGGGTCATGGGCTGTGATCCAGATGGTCAGGGGCCATGATCCATGTGACTTGCCGAGACAATGGGCCATGCCATAACCTGCCGGTTTTGTGGTCTGTGACCCAGCCGCAGCATCCAGTCAGCGAACTTGGCAGAAACAAATCTTTTACATATTTTTGACTTTGGTTTTCACATTTCTTTTCTATTTTGCCCTAAAAGGTGATCTATTTGCTTGTTATGAGAAGAAAAAAGGAAAAGTGAGAGAGGAAAGAAAAAAGAGGCTGTAGGTCTGCAACCAGTGGGAAAGAAGAGATAAACAGCTTCCACAAATCACATTGGAGCAGCGGTATACTAGAATTGAGAGCATCAAAGAGTCCACAACAGCTGTGCCAAGACTTTTCAAGTCATTTGAAAGAGCTAAGTGCAAAACTTTGTAGATTTTGTTGGGTTTTTTATTTTTTATATGTTTATGGATTTTTTCATTTTTTTGTTAATTTTTTTTAACTTTCCAAATCTTTAAATGTTTTCTCTTAAAATATAAATTGCATACTTCAATAAGAGAAGTAGAACAATAGAAAACCCTATATTTTTGTAGATAAAATTGTAAACATGTCTTTACAAACTTTTCTAAATAAAAAATATAGGGTTTTCTGATTTTTCTAAATTCTTCCATTAAAATTTGAAAACTTTCAAGAAACAAGGACGCATAGCGTCAAGTTCCTGCCGAAAGCTTATAAGATCAAAGTATTAAACTATTAAAAATGTATGCAATATAGCTAGGTACTGTAGTTCTTCTTCTTCTTGCTAAAGTAGCTTATCCAGATCTTGCTTCCACTGTTGCCTTTACAAAAAAAGATCCAAATTCTTATGTTTGTGCCCTTTCAATAGTAGGGGATAGACAGATTCTGACCCAAGCTTACGGAGAGGAGGGCGTCCATCTTATATATTATATATTTTAAAAAACCAGTCATCTTAGTAGAATGTCAATTGATTTCTTATTACTTATGTATGTTTAGCTTTAGTCTTATATAATTCAAGTATTTAGATTCTCCTTTAAGCAAAATTAAATTGTAATTTACAATGTTCAATTTGCAACTTTTACAAAAGAATTTTATTCTAAGACTTATATGTTTATATTACTATTTTATGACTTTTATTAAACGTTATTTTTAATTTTTGTAATTAACAAATATAAAGATAGAAAAAAAAGATATAAAACTTTATTCCGTTATTTGTTAAACTAATTCACATTATAAAACTAGATTTTCCAAATATTTACATTGTAGAAAAGTCTAAAGTTAAGGAGAAATATCTTTTAATTTAATTTTTCAAGAAAACATATGTCAAAACATGAAGAAGATATTCTTACATATTGTCAAACTTATTTATTTCATTTCAGCAAGTTGTCTTATCATATTAATGGTAGCAAAGATATTCTTACATATTGTCAAACTTATTTATTTCATTTGAGTGAGTTGTCTATCATATTAATGGTAGTCATAAAGTGTCAACAAAAAAAAATTAAAAAGTGAAAAAATAAAAGCTAACTCATGACTGTAGCAAGGATTCAACCAATAAGATTAGAAATAAATATTTTTTTGCAAATTAGTAAAATATCAATATATTTTAAAACTATATAAAATTAAAAGTGTTTGAAAAATAAAAGAATATGATTGGATACTTTAATTGGAAAGTAGCATTTCACCGAATGCTATAGTATCCTGCCGAAGGCAGGAACTAAAAAACACAATGCACAAATGTAGAGATTACTGATGTTTCTATTAGTTTAGAGCTTTATAAAATACAATGCACAAATGCTAATTTATTTGTAAAATTGTCTTATTGCAGTAGCCCTCATGTTTCCCAGTGCCTAAAAAGGATGAGGCTTGGAAATATACTGAAGATTTTCTTGGTAGACAATAAAACAAACAAAATATATATATTTTTAAGGAAATTAATCATGGTGGCATCAATAGATTTGAATACCGTAATGGTGTACGTAACAATGATGTTGAACCATGTAAAAAAGCAACTGCTGAGGCAGCTTGTTTAAGTTATGTCCAGTTAGAAACATATGAACAAGAAAAGGAAACTAAAATGGGGTAATTGGTAGAGTTGAATGCTATTGGATCCAATTCATCTACATCCGCAACCGTAGGGACATCCACACCACTAGGATGTGTTGGGAAAAGTTCTTCCAAGCCTAACTTTCATCCTAATGCTGCCAGTGCTAGTGCTTATCCCTCTGCTCTTCCTACTGGCATTGTTACCCTTGGCCCCAAAGACCGAACGTCCAAGTTGGACAATTACTTTTGTGCAATGCAATACTTCTGATGCATAGCCCTCGTCTAAGAGCATGGGTTGGAACAAAACGGTCCATGATGCTGCAATAAAACGAATTTGCAAGTTTTTGTTCTTTTGCAACATTCCATTTATTGCTATCAGATAATTCTTTTTAATTTGATTGCTTTAAATTTAGCATTTAATTTTAAAATTTATAGTTAGAAGTTAAACTTTGTTTTGTCTAATGATAATCTATTTGTAATAGATCTCCTTACTGGCAAGGCATAGTAGATGTCATAACCATTTAAGGGACATGTTTTAAAGCCCCTACTGATACTAAGTTAAGTGGCCCCCTCTTGATAGAAATAATTGATGATATGAAAGTTGAGCTAGAGGACCATCGATAGTCTTTGAGCCAAAAGGGTTGACGATCATGACAGATGGTTTGATGGATAGGAGGAAAAGGGCACTACTAAATTTTTTTGTTTCTGACACATATAATTGTTCATTCTACTTCCCTAAATGCTTGAATAATTTATATTTAGATTTATTGATTGACGATTGATCAATGATAAGTCCATTAACGCTTCTTCACATGTGAAAAATGTCACATAAGTGAGGCTATTGAGGAATTCATAAGTGAGGTGGGGGGTGAAAATGCGGTGCAATTGGTGACAGATAATGCAGCAAGTTATGTTGTTGCATGTAAACTTGTTATTAAGTTTTGATGGAGACACATCCATGAATTTATTTAAAATTTTCTTATCAGATCTAATTTTCTAAATAATTTAAAATTTGTTGCAGATAAACTTTTGATGTATTGGCACCCAAAAAAAATTCGGTCTCTATGTGTGGCCCATTGCCTTGACCTCATGTTGGAGGATATTGGTAGGCTTAAATGGGTGAAAGCATGTGTTGAAAGGGTCAAAAGTATCTGTGAATTTGTCTACAATCATGCATTGGTTCTTAGCATTATAAGGAAATAAATGGGGCAAAAGGAGTTAGCCCCACCTAAGTTCACAAAATTTGCCTAAAATTTCCTCAAACTAAAATCCTTGATTAAATCAAAGGCATCTTTGTGAAATAGTCCAAACCCGAGAAGCAATAGCATGAACTAATCAAGCTCAATATAATGTGGGGAGTGGTGACAACAGTCCTATCCCAACATTTTAACTCTTCCACAATATGGTAATGGCAACATGTAACAAAAGGAATACTCAGAAAGAAAACTCAGAAATCACAGTATACTCCAAAATGCATTCAACCATGTATTCGATTCCTCCGTTTTTTCATCCAATAGTGGGCTTGTGATAACAAATATTCGGAAATGTCATATACTCATTCAAAGTTTGAACAATAGTCTTGACGTCTTATGTAAACAAAATGCAAGGTAAAATAAACAATGGAACCTGATTTACCATGAATGGGCTGATTGTTTACGCTATCATAGCTTGGGTTGAGCATGTGCCACAAAGTTCTTGTTTGCCAACAACGATCAAACAACTGAAGTAATTTGTTGGGCCTTCTTTTCAACGGATATGACTCTTGAAGACCCGTGGCCGAGACCACCAATGCTCCTACGACTGCTACTAGTGCCTATCATGCTCGCAACTCCTGGTATGTTACCTCCAACATATTAGAGTTACCCACATGACATACGAACACCTTCATCTCTCTTTGTGGTAAGGAAATGGAATACCTGACACCTCTGAACTCCACGTCACTAGTCGACATTGTTGCATCTGGTGCCTACGCTGACAGTTTAACTTTCACTAATACATTGTTAATTGCACTGACTTACTACCCACACTCTACAGATTGATCTTGCGGCCTCTAGATAGTATCAAAAAACTCCCCTTGTGTATGCTAGTTAAACCAACTTACTTCTGGGTGCAGATCCACAGTCACTATGTATGACTATGCAAACTCCATGCCTAGTTATGAATGTGGTCTCCAATGAGATGTTGGGGCTACGTCCAATTTCTCAAACTACCTCAAGGTGTCTCATCCTCAAGAACAACTAGTCACATTTAAGCAACCAATGTCATTTTTGGATAATATTATATTTCATAGTGCCAATCCCAAGAAAGCCTATTGCTTTTATAACCTCAATATGAGGGAGAGCGCAAACAACTAAGCAATGTGGGATCAAGTCCTTTTTTGTCTTTTAGTCACTTAAGTTACTTTTGTTATAAAGTGACTTTAAGTCATAAAGGAGCTTTATAAATCCAATTTATAAAATAAAGTGACTTAACTATAGAAAAGCTCCCCAAACTTTTATATTTTCCCAAACAAAACCAAAAAGTGCCTGTCACTGGCTTGCATCCTCAAAATTAAAGTTGTTAGCCTATCCAAATGGAAAGATAGACCAACAAGGCGCTGGAAAGGCCTAGTGCGGAGAAGGGGCCATTACAGTCCTCCCTTCCCGGGATTGCTTGCCCTCAAGCAATCTCAGCACCAAATACTGCAAGATTGATTCACCCTCCCAGGTGGCATCCTCATATGGCAAATCCTTCCAGCGAACCAAATACTCCTTGATGGATTTGTTAAGAAACTTCCACTCTCTGGTCTCAATCACCTTGGCTAGAACCAAAACCAATTTCCCTTCCACATCAAGTGAGGTCAATCCAACTAAAGGCACTATATGCTGACTAATTGCCTTCTTGAGGCACGACACATGAAATACATTATGGATCCTACTGTCACCTAGCAATTCCAACTCATAAGAAACCTCAGCAACTCTCTTGGTAATGCGATAGGGACCATAAAATCTAGGCTGACGCTTTTCGGATCTGCTCTTCTTCAAAGAGCTCTACCTGTAAGGTTGGAGGTAAAGATAAACCATGTCCCCTATCTCAAAACTCCGCTCTATCTGGTGTTGATCAGCATACATTTTTTGCTGATTCTGAGCCTGTAGGATATTCTCTCTAAGAGATCTAAGGATTAACGGTTGATCCTGTATCCAATCTCCAATTAGCAATGCCCTATTATCCTGTAAGGCCAAATCTACGAATGATAGTGGCTCGCTGCCATAGAGAGCTCAAAATGGTGTCATCTAAATGGACATGTGATAGGAGTTGTAGCAGTATTTCCCTAGATACAACCACTTAATCCAGGCTCTCTGTTGTCCCGCTACATAGTTCTGGAGATAACCCTCCACCCATTTATTTACTATCTCAGTCTATCCATCCGTCTGAGGGTGGTAACTAGTGTTGGATGTCAACTCAGTGCCTACCAGTTTAAATAATGCTTGTCAAAAGATGTTGAGAAATTTGCTCTCCCTATCGTTCACAATGGTCCGAGGTAAGCCATGTAAACGAAAAACCTCTTGAAAAAACAACTCAGCTACCTAAGAGGTTGACTAGTCTACCGCTACAGCATAGAAATGAGCAAACTTAGTCAACTGGTACACAACCACAAAAATGGAATCTTTGCACTGAAACCTCGGCAACCCTGTAATAAAGTCCATAGAGATACCCTTCCATTTTTGCACTGGAATAGGGAGAGGCTATAATAATCCGATCGAAAATTCATGTTCCGACTTGTTTTGCTGACAAGTCTAGCACTCTCTGACATGCTAAAGGACATTGCCCTTGAGGCCCTTCCATGAAAACCTCTCTCTGACCTGTCTATAGGTTTTGAAAAAACCTGGGTGTCCGGCTGACTGCACATCATGAAGAGCATTCATAATTTTTACCTTAAGCTTACACTCAAGCATGAGGTAGATCCTATTCTATAAAAAATCATATCATCAATTCCCTTGTTCCTGTTGTCTTGGAGTTTCCCATTCATGATCTGACAAGCTTGAGTATTCTTAGAATACTCAACCAATAGTTGGGACTTCCAATCTGTTGATATCACTGAAATGGTGCAACACTCTACTACTGGAGGCCTCCTGGAAAGTGCATCAGCAACTATATTGTTCTTACCCTTGACATACTTGATGTCAAAATCGTAGGCCTGAATCTTGCTGACCCACTTTTGTTGTCTTTCATTCAGATCCTTCTGTTCTAAGAAATATCGCAAGTTGTTGTGGTCTGTCTTAACCATGAATTTGGCACCTACCAAGTACTATCTAAACTTGGTTAAGTCATGCATAATGGCTAGCATCTCCTTGTCATAGGTGGAGTACAACCTATCACTATCCTTGAGCTTCCTTCTCTCATAGGCTATCGAATGCCTGCCCTGCATCAGAACTGCCAATTCTGTTTCCTGAAGCATCAAACTCTAAGACAAAGGGGCGAGAGAAGTCAGGAAGTGTCAAAACCAAACATGTGCTCATCACCTTCTTGAGCCTATCAAGACTACCTCTGTACCATCTATCCACCTGAATGCCCCTTTCTGTGTGAGATTGGTGAGGGAAGTTGTTGTCTAAGAGAAGCCTCTAATGAACCTCCTGTAATAAGAACAAAGACTGAGGAAGCCCCTCAAATATGATACATTCCTCGAAGGCGGCCACTCTAGGATTGCTCGGATCTTTTCCCAGTGTACCTTAACTCCATCTGACCCCATCACGTGTCCAAGGTAAAGAATCTCAGTTAATCCAAACTCACACTTTGATTCTTTCGTAAACAATGAATGCTCCCCCATGATGCTAAGTACCTCATCTAAGTGTTGCAAATGCTCCTCCCAAGTCCTGCTAAAAACCAAGATATCATCAAAGAATACCAACGCACTCTTGCACAATTGCTTTTTAATATGGTTCATGCATGACTGAAATGTTGCAGGCGCATTAGTGAGTCCAAATGGCATTACCAAAAACTCAGTGTCCATAGTGGCATCTAAAAGTTGTTTTATGCACGTCCTCCTCACGAATACGTTTTTGATGGTATCTAGATCGAAAATCTAACTTCAAGAAATAGACTACCTCATGTAGCTCATTTAATAATTCTTCAATGCGGGGAATAAGATACCTATTCTTAATGGTCCTCTTGTTGAGCACACGATTATCAATACACATGCGAAGAGTACCATCCTTCTTCTTCACCAAAACTACCGAAGAGGCAAAATGGTCAGTGTTGGGTCTGATATGTCCCATGTCTAAGAGTTCCTTAATCGTCCTTTCCATTTCCTCTTTATAGTGCCTAGGATGACGATAAGGGGTAGTAATGATGGGCTTGGCACCCTCCTCCAACTCGATGATATGCTCAAACACTCTTGTAAAGTGCCTTGACAATTTTTGAAGTTTTATCCCTATTTTTCTACCTTAGGAATTTTGTCAAACACTTCCCTTGCAACCTCAGTTTGCTGATGTTTGTTGTTTTGCTATGATTTTTGAATGCCAATGATATTGAAGAATACAAATGATTGCAAAATAACTAAATGGAAATCAAAGTGATATGCAACTTCCTTTTATTATTTTCCAAATGCAAGTACATGAAATTCTGATGTAAAATGCACACCTACAGCCAAGAGGTATTTTCACAAACACTTGGTATGCATCCTATGACTATGCAATGAGACGTTTTTACAAACATTTGGCATACAAACTGAACAGCTGAATTAAGTTGATTTCCCTTCAATACTTCAATGTTCACAATGACTGAATACTTTGGTAACAAAAAGACATATATTATTTGTCAAATGTATCCATCTACAATTGCCAAATGTAAATAACAAAAGAACCTGGAATAGGTAGCTGAGATGACATGCTTTTTGGCTTTGCTTTTTTCGGATTTGCTTTTTCGGACTGCTTTTTCGCTTTGCTTTTTCGGATTGCTTTTTCGGATCTGCGAAAACTGAAACCTTTCTCCTTGCCAACTAATGTCAAAAATTAGATGCACGGGTTGAACAAAAATCACTAAATATTTTCTCCCAATTAATCACAAATGAATTGGCTGAATACCATTTCCTCCACTCCCAACTAGGGTTGATATCTCACAACCGAAATTGGCACCTTAGAGTCTTCAAACCCTCAGGCAAGTATGCAAGCACTAAGGCTCTCAGCACAATAGATGAATATGCAACTCAAGATGTGTAAAATGACCCCCCAAAGGCTCCTTATAAAGATTTCACAAGCAACTCCAAGAAGCTTCTAGAGGAATCCAACACTTATTCTTTTAACTGACTTTTTGATATTTTATTATGTTAGTCACTTTAATATTAAATCAATTAAATATAAAGTTACTTTTTAATATTTCATTGTTTAGTAACCTTATAAGTAATTAATTTAATATATATTTTCCCCCTTATTTCTTCCTTTGGGGAAAATAAAGGCTAAAATAAAATAAGTAGCTGGTGCTTGTCAAAAAGGGGGCACTACAACTCTATCTAGGAGAATGCTCGGGGGTATTTCCTCAAAAACCCTCTTGTGCTTATCAAGCACAGGCTGAATGTCACAGTGAAACTGTTGTCCTGAGCCTAATGTAGCCTTAGAGGAGATGAAACAATGGGCGACCCACGCAATGTCATCATGCCTCGTAATAGCCTCTATCCTGTGAGCTGAAATCACTCTGGCTTCACCCTCTGGCATGGCCTTAAGAATTACCTGCCAATTGTCCTGCAAGAATTCCAGCTACATCTTACCATGATCAACTATATACCTGCCAATAGTCTATAACCACTGCCTTCCCAACATGGCATCTAACCCATCCAGATGAACAACATAAAAATCTACCTCTAGAAGGTAGTCATCTAGGTGAATCGAAAGTCCTAGCATTTTCTTTGTGCACCATAATCTATCACCCCCTGCTACCTTAACTTCAAACTCTGGTATATCATCAACTTGTAACCTTCTCTTTGATACCCAATGTGTGCTTATGAAATTCTGTGATGCACCTATATCCAAGAGGCACACAATACGTTGCCCTCTAACTACGCCCTTCAAACAAAAGAGGTGACCAGTGAGATTGCTAGAAAGGGAAGCTATAATAGGGGGGTCCAGGAGAAAATTCCTTCTTCCTCTCTTTAAGGGGTTGCTCCTCACTTCCTCATCGCTGCCATCAACATCAATGCTTCCCTGTTGCTCATCCTCCTCTTTCGAAAGTACCTCGACATAATGTATTTTACCCTTACTAAGACACCTATTATCTAGCATCCACAGCTCCCTACAAGTGAAGCATAATTTCTTCTTCCTCAACTCATTCCGTGTCTCAAAGTCCAACCTTGGAGGGGAAGTCTTATTCTGATTCTTGTTCTTCTGGACCGAAGCAGACCCCTTCTAAGGTTTCTTAGGTCGCTGTAGTATCGAAGACGGTGAGTCTAGATCATGTGCGACCTTAATAGCATCATCCAAGGTGTCTAGTTTAAGGACCTTGACCAAACCCCTAAATCTGTCCTATAAGCCTATTGCCTCAGGTTGGGCTACCTCTTCCTTGGCATTATCCTCAGTGAAAACAAGCATCAAGGGCCTATCAATGTTACATGTGGAGGCCCTAGCAACCCATGGTGATCCTGCCACACTACCACCTTCGTTGTGATGACTCAGAGCTCTCCTAGGTATTGGGCTAGCTGTTGCATAGTATATGTAAGCTGCTAAAGTGCATTAGCTATATTATTTTGTCCATCTCTTATAGCACACAAGGTTTCCCTCACTTCTCATTCCTACTCATTAGCCTCTCGGGCCATTTGAGTGACTTGTACCTGTTCAACCTGTATGCTCGGCTCAAGGGTTAGCTCCTGATCAACTGTATGACTATCCTCAATATTAATCTGGTCTATTCAGGTCAGATATGTCTAAAATTATACGGCTTCCTATTCGTGCCTAGTCACATATTTTTCTGTTTTATCCAGCTTGAAATACTAATGGTTACCCACGAGGTCGGCAAGTCTTGTGGCTCTGATACTACTGAAATAATCCAAACCCAAGAAGCAATAGCATGAACTAATCAAGCTCAATATAATATGGGGAGTGGTGACAACAGTCCTATCCCAGCATTTTAACTCTTCCACACTATGGTAATGGAGACATATAACAATGGGAATACTCAGAAAGAAAACTCTAAAATCATAGTATACTCCAAAATGCATTCAACCATGTATTCGATTCCTCCGTGTTTTTCATCCAATAGTGGGCTTGTCATAACAAATATTTGGAAATGTCATATACTCATTCAAAGTTTGAACAATAGTTTTGACATCTTATGTAAACAAAATGCAAGGTAAAATAAACAATGGAACTTGATTTGCCGTGAATGGGCTAACTGTTTATGCGACCATGGCTTGGGTTGAGTACGTGCCACAGAGTTCTTGTTTGCCGACAACAATCAGACAACTGAAGTAGTTTGTTGAGTCTACTCTTCAATAGATATGACTCCTGAAGACTTGTGGCCGAGACCACCAATGCTCCCACAATTGCTACTAGTGCCTATCACACCTGCAACTCCTAGTGGGTGAACCCACAATAATGGGTTCCACTTTAGTGGGACGAACAAAAATGATAAAAATTGCAAAATGAGAAATTGAGTTTACCATATGTTCGCGCAAACTTTTTTTTTAATCATGTTCGCGCGAACATATTTCGTATGTTCGCTAGAACATATGTGATATATATGTTTGCACAAACATGATTTGCATGTTCGCGCGAACATACGTTCACGCGAACATGGTAAACGTGTTCGCGCGAACGCCACGTTCGCACGAACATGCAAAATCACAAAAATTTTAACCTTTTATTCTTTTTTTCTTTTTTTTGCTCTTTTGACTGCCATAATTGCAGGAGAATGATCTCCTACTGTAAAATAAAAAATGTCAATATGTGCTGCTCGGAGCAAGCTTTCCAACGACTATAATTTTATTACATAATTTAATCATTAAGAGTTTCAAATATGAGTTTAACTCATTATAGGTTCATTACCGATTGAACATCAACCGACTTTGACACCTCGGGAAAATTAGTAAATTAGGTCAAATTTTTTTTGAAAAATATGGAGGCACTGGCTTATTGAGATACCTTTCTATTCAAAAAAAAAGAAATGGTTTATGATAAATTGACTTCAAATTATCTGTGTCAAACGGAACGTATGTCTGAATTACGGTTCATGTCACTTCAAAACTTCATAAACTATACAATATTCAACAAAAATAAATCAAACCAAATGCAGACACTGGATATTGATGTTACAAATCCAACGCCGAAAGAATTACTTCATTATCATTTCTAGAAAAAAAGTTGTGTGTCAAACGGACTGTCACTTTTTAAAATATTGAATTTTATTATGTACCACTTTTTGGAGGAGATAAAAAAAATTGACATAAATAAAAAAAAAATTTAGATTAAAAAATATGGTTACAAAGTAGGAACAAAGTACTCAAAATCACTAGTTTATGTCATCTTGAAATTATTCATAGTTTTGGAGATATAGTCACTTGAACGTGACGTTTGTTGCAAAAATATTGATTTCAGTGTCAAAATTGGTCAAAAAGTGGAACCCATTATTGTGGGATCACCCTGGTATGTTACCCACAACGTATCAAAGTTCCCCACGTGACAGACGAACACCTTCATCTCTCTCTGTAGTTAGGAAATGGAGTACCTGACACCTCTGAACTCCACGTCACTAGCCAACACTGCTGCGTTTAGTGCCCACATTGACAGTATAACTTTCACTAATACGTTGTTAATTGCAATGACTTACTACCCACACTTTGAAGATTGATCTTGAAACCTCTAGATTGTATCAGAAAACTCACCCCTATGTACGCTCATTAAACCAACTTACTTCTAGGTGCAAATCCACAGTCACTATGTTTCACTATGCAAACTCCACGCCTGGTTATGAATGTGGTCTCCAATGAGATGTTGGGCCTATGTCCAACTTCTCAAACTGCCTCAAGGGGTCTCGTCCTCAAGAGCAACCAGTCACATTAAGCAAACAATGTCATTTTTGGATAATATTATATTTCATGATGCCAATCCCAAGAAAGTCTATTGCTTTTATAACCTCGATATGAGGGAGAGCGCAAACAACTAAGCAATGTGGGATCAAATCCTTTTTCGTCTTTTAGTCACTTAAGTTACTTTTGTTATAAAATAACTTTAAGTCATAAAGGAACTTTATAAATCTACTTTACAAAATAAAGTGACTAAACTATAGAAAAGCTTCCCAAACTTTAATATTTTCGCAAACAAAACCAAAGAGTTCCTATGACTGGCTAGGATCCTCAAAATTAAAGCCGTTAGCCTATCCGAATGGAAAGATAGACCAACAAAGCACTGGAAAGGCCTAGTGCGGAGAAGGGGGCATTACACTTTGAGGCGCATATTAATTGATGAGTGGACTTCCTCATCCTATGCTAAAACCACTGTAGGGATGGATGTGGCAGATTGCATTTTTTATGAGGAAGGCTTTTGGACCCCTTGTGCAAAGATACTTTGCAATTTTTCTTATTTTAATGCAAACATGCAACTTAAGTGTTTTTGTTTAACATTATGTGGAGGTCACTAAGCCCCTAGTAGTTCTACAAGTTGTTGATGGGGAGAAGCCCTTTATGAGCTATAAATATAAGGGCATGGCTAGGGCCAAGGACACCATTAGATCCATATATGCCAGAGTTGAGGATAAGTATGGCCCCATTTGGGAGATAATTGATAGATGGTGGAAAAACCAACTTAACAAATCCATCTATGCAACAACTTATTTTCTCAATCCGACAGTGCATTTCTAGAATAACTTCAAGGTGGGTGAGGAGGTTCTTAGTGGCCTATATACAATGATACAAAAGATGTACATTGATGGCACAAGTACACTGCGTGAGATGGATGCATATAATAATGAATTAGGGGTGATTTTTGCAAGCAAGATCTGCAAAGACGCTCGGCCAAAATTGTAGCTAGATAGAAAATATATGTTAAGATTCCTAAGTTTATGCTTATGCATTTTGATTTTATAATCTAGCCTTAAAGTTGGAAACTTGGAAATGATTTTTTTATTTCCCTTATTTTAGATATATGGTGGCAAATGTTTAAGCCTACAGGGCCAAACCTTCAAAAAATTCTCATTTGTATTTTGCATCAGCCATGTAATGCTTTGAGATGAAAGCATAATTGGTCCATGTTCGAGCATATCCACTTGAACAGGCGTAATAGATTGTCTGTGGAGAGGTTGAATGATCTTGGCTTTGTTTATTACAACCTTTATCTTTGTACTAGACACATTTTCGACACTAACTCCTCTCCGATCACTCCAGCGGACACTGATCCACAATCTGAGTGAATCACTTAGTCTAGCTATCATGTCTTCACTAAGGACCATGAATGTTTGACCAGGAAAACATAGAGGTTAAGGTTGTGGCTATGGCAATAGAGGATAGAGAACGATTCAGGCACAATTGATGTTGATCACCGTGGCACCTCCCAAGCGAAGAATAAGTCTACTTAGTCATCTAGGACGTACCTTAGATGCCTTTGTAGGAGGCAGAAAAACTACTTTGAGGCCAAGGCTAAGGTTGAGCTCGAGCCTGAGCCGTAGACTTTTTTTTGTTCACACATATGTTTGGGATCATTTGATGTCATGGATTTTATATACATTTTTGACAATATTTATAATTCTATATATCTATGTTCTATGTTTCCTTCAGCTACAATTTACATTTGTGATGGATAGATATTTTATGTATGTGATCAAATTAGCTTCTATTTGATGATGTTATAGTGTCTTTAATCTTTATGCAATAATGGGTGCATGAAACAAGTTTTAAATCTTTAAAAATCTATAAATTTCAAGGGTTGTTTCATTCTGTCAAGCCATTGCTGAGTTTCAAGTTGAGTCGGGCTTGTAGAGTCCGAGTCCGAGTTTGGGAACTCTGCACAATCCAGATAGACACAAAGGCTTTGTTCAATGCAAGCATTCAATTGAAAATCATATTGCTAAGTTGTTGCCAAGCTTCAAGTTGAGTTGAGCTTGCCGAGTCCAAGTTCGAGTCCGAGACCAAGTCTGGGAACTCTGCACAATCCAGATAGACACAAATGCTTTCTTCAATGCAAGCATTCAATTAAAAAATATATGTCGACAAGGTCTGTCTAACACTATTTAAAAGAGTCCCAAGTCCTATCGATTCATTACATACTCAAGGCTTTCCCCCCAAACCTTATTGAGGTCTCTACTCCCAAACTCCCATTAGTTAAGGGTACCTCTTGGCACATAAGAGACTTGATTAGAATGAGAATATGATAGTGAATTGGTATCTAACTCTCAATCTTGTTGACTTAGATGTTATCATTTCACAACTTGCCAAAATTTCTTTAGAAGAGGGAGCTTCTACATATGACATAGCTAGTGAAAATGGCATTGTGACTCATTTTGGTTCATGAAATTAAGCCAAATGTTAACTTTGATGTTGTCAATAAAGAGTACTATGAAGATTATTATATATTGATTGTAGTTCTCATTGTGTACTGATATTTGACAAATGACTGAATTAAGAATTTGAGTATTTTCTTTTTTTTGAAAATTATGAGGATTTAAATGTTTTGTTTATTGTCAATTATGAGTATAACCGTCTTTTATATTTTATAATGTTAAACGTGTATAGCTGGGCACAACCATAGCATTCCCAAGAAGGGGTGGGTACCCTAGCTCGATTGGTTAAAACATTCTGTTGCAGCCAAGTGGGCATGAGGTCCAGCCTCTTCCCCCCCATCCCCATGGTACTGGAATGCATGTCACGCCATCATCACCAGTCACATGGAAAAATCTTACCATAAACACTTCAATTTATGGAGGGGCTACTCGATTCTTGCATTCAAAAAAAAAAACATAAGAAAAATATTTCCATACCAGCATACCTGAGCCTCACACCAAAATTAGCAACTTAGTTTCTAACCAAATAGAGGTTTTGATATGACCAGTTTTACTCATCTACAATAGTTATCAGCACTTAACTTTTATATCACTCTGTTGTGCCTTGTTCACTGAAGAGTTTGCAACCAGTCACATAAAAATAGACTTCAAACTTTGTTAGCTAAGACACATCAAATCCATGCATGTATCTTTTTTTGGGTCATTAAATGTAAAACTATATATAAACTCAAGATAACAATTGGTTTCAAAAAAGCTTCAGCCGACATTATTAAAAAAATGTGATAAATATTACATTAAGACCATGCAAGTCCAGTAAACATTTTGGGACTGATTCAAAAGAAAGCTGAAGACAATGAAACATATGCTTAAGGAACAGTCTCAAACTGTAAAAACCCTATGTATGCCCCAACAGTACTATGTATGCCAGTGAACAATGTTTTGTTGTTTCTCTTTGATTTTCTAAAATGTTCTTTTAGAATATTTTCAGAGTATATAATGAACACAAAGGAAGGAGCTATAAATATGCAACAATTCCAGAATTTGCTTTTAATAATAATGGAGAGACAAAGTTTTATATAATCAAATTCCAAAACAAATCATGTAACTCAAAACCTGGCTGCTATGCATATCACTTGCTTGCCCATTAAAATATCTGAAATGCAGTTACAGCCACCAATATATTTGACCACGTACCAACTGAATTTTGAATTCCAGATGAAGCTCCCACAATTAATAATCAGCTGGCAATAGATATAAGACTCTGGCGGCTTCCTAGGAAAACATCCACAGGGAGTGCTGGTTTGAGAGATGCATCCAGAATGTAGGAATTGCGGCTCCAGCATACAACACCAGCTAATTCCAACTTCAAACTTAATTACCAAGCTCCAACATTTAATGCCAAACAACCAAACTGTGACTCCAAATAATACTGGCAGGCAGATTGATTGACGTCTGATGTCAATCTTATTCCACAGACTCTTGATTGCTGGGTGTGGACGCTGAACCTTGCTAGCTAATTCACTTTACAGTGATTGCTAACTCCACACCAAGCCCCTCAAGTGCAATTCGTATTCCAGGATAAATAACGCAGGTTCAGTATGATCAACACAAACCTCACATGGCATCAGAAAACTTAAACACGGGCCATTGATTCTGCTCCCAGGTTGAAGGTGAAGTATGCACATGGCTGGCCACTGAATCACAGCTCCAATTCTAATGTCGTCTAACTCCTTGGCTGCTAAATTCGACTCAGAACTCTGCTCAAACACTTGCAATGTAAAACGCTGCCTCCAAATGCAATTGCAGTCACCAAAAGTAAGGCAATTCAACTCACTTCATTAATCCAGTCAATAACCAAACATTCAATCTCCAAGCTACAGGATACACAGTAGGAGATTGTGCAAACATTATACCTCAGTAACATATTGCAATACTTCTCAGAACAATTCTCAGAGAACTTCTCAGAAACCCTCTGCCGGATAATCAATAAGAAATATATTTTCAATATTATTCTCCTTAGCCATAGGCATATAGTAGGAGAATGTTGGCCAATTGTATACAGCAGCACAATTGCCAAGAACTTCTCAGATGAGTCCCTTATACTTCATCAATGGTGTACAAAACAAAAAAAAGGAGAAAGTCACAAAGGCACAAAAATCATATAAATATTCAAGCGTGTTTTTCCCAATGAAATGAGCTCTCATTTATAAGCTTTCGTTGGCAAGAGTTTCCATAAAACTCCACTTCAGAAAATGTGGAAATTTCCCAAAAGAACTCAACACTAGAAACTTTCCAACTTGCTTTTTAGAAATACCTCTAAAATTCATTATTAATATAAACATTATTATAATAATGCAACTCAATGAATAATAAATAAGAGCTCATGCAATTAGTAGCCTAATCAACTGTAGGTGACAACCAACTGCCAAGCCACCCACTACACTGCAAAGAATAGCAACTAGTAAAAATAGTAAATCCATAACTGAGACCCCCAAAATGCCTTATCAACTCACGAGGATCACTATGATGAGCTAAATCTACCAACCGCACAGATTGGCCAAAAACAGGGACGTTACAATCCTCCCTCCCTAAGATTGCTTGTGCCAAAGCAATTTCAGAGCAAAATGAACACACAATCCACCTAGATCCCAAAGGTAGAATTGTGTACCATCCCCGCTGTGTACAAGCAACTCTTGTAGCACCAACACCCAAATAACGGGCATCAACGTCAGAATCATCTGAAAACTGACCCGAGGTGCTAATGAAGGCAACAACCCATCGAAACTCAATGCAACTGAAATACCAACTCTGTCCACACCTGAGTTCCCATCAAACTGATAATCACATCGAACTGCACTGTGGAGATGGTAACAACCATAGGTACCTAAATCACTAACACCAACTCCAACTTCTGCCAAAATGTCTAGGGTGTGTAGATATTGCAAGCAGCTATCAATCCCACGTGCAAAAGATGGTGCTAACCCATCCATAATAGATGGTATGAAATTGGACCCGACCCACACTAACGTGAAACCAAGTCCTCTACCTATGGGTCAAAAGAAAAATGATGAGCACTCCTCACAGTGTAATGCCGATACAAACTCCCAATCTCTATCAAGGGCTCATCATCATCAAACTAGGAATCAGAAGATGGCTCCAATCTCTAACTTTGAACTATTGGTCAGGTAGGATCCTAGGCAACTCTCTTAGCAAATCCAACCTCGAAATCCCTATGGGGAAGAATAGCAAACAGAGTCTCTACAATCTTTCCCACCAACCTCTGAATAGCATAAGAGCCTCGGATGACAGTACCCTCAGACACTCTATATGAATCCTCCCTCACAATCAAACTCTCCAATAGATACTCCATGAAAGACTCTATGCAATAAAAATTATGTGGAAGCATCCACTTGCTCCCTTGTGACCCACAGTTGATCCCTCTAAAAATGTGGCACTGTCAATTGTCCAATGCTATCAGTTGTATGAGATGAAATAGATTCGCTTCCAATAGAAGGAAGCAAATCAGCATGAGAACCCAACTCCCCTGATACTCTCATCTCATCCGTACCTACTGCACCCATATCCTGGACGAATATATCGGCCACATCATCATGTCCATCATCCCAAACTGTAGAAGCAAACACACCACCAACCACAATATGCAAATGAACTAGATCTGGGGTTGGTGTGGTCCGAACATGCTCCAACTCCATGGCCACCTATCCAATTGTGATTGTGACTCTTGAAGAGCCCATTGAGTACACTAAAGAGAGCCCATAGTCACCTCAGGCTCTTGGGTGAGCTCTACCACCTCCTCTTCCTCTAACAATGTCTCATGACAAGTGCTACCCCACTCCAAAAGGTAATCCCAATCAACAACTAGCTACGATTAATTATGCTTCAAAATCTTGATAGCATCTCGAAGCGCATGAACCTCTGCTAGAGAAAAAATACTATCACCGCACTCATCAGACATAGGAGCACCCAAACTAGATGTAGCTAGCATCTGACAGACAGCATCATGATGCCCAAGAGCTAAAGAAATGTCAATATCACTCACCTTCAACTTACTGGTCACATGATGTCTTTGTAAACCCTGACTCCTATACAATCTCTCTATCTCACTAACTGCACTATGATAGGAAACTGAATCAGAACTACCCACCACAAGATCACTCATATGTGTGCCATTATTCTTGCACAACTCATCCAAAGAAATGGAAGCCCTCGCAATATCAATCTCCTCGCATGTCTCAACTTCCATCTCAATCATAAGATCATGTAAACATCGATCCTAGGACTCATCCAAAACCTCCTCGAAGTCATCACCCAATATCTGATAAGGGATATCATACCCAGTGCAACTCATAGCATCATCAAATGTGTCCATATCATCTGCATCCACATCTCTCGACTTCATTGTAACACCAATATCACCAACATCATAGTTGGTTGACTCCGTACATGCCTTGGTCCCACCTAAGGAAGCAACTACCTCCTATACAAGAGCAACACTACAGTAGTTGACATATAAGTCACCAATAACAACTCCCTACCCTGGTGAGTCTGACAAGTCAATAACAACTACATCATCAACTACCTTTGAACTAACCATATTGACTACTTTGGGAGCCTCAACCTGCTAAATCTCAGTGCTGCTATCCATCACGGGCACATCCACATGTCCCTGCAAAACTAGTCCATCATCAATACTATGGATAGGACTAGCAGGTGTCGTACTAAATGAAGGAATATCAGCATCATGGACACCTATCGGGAAAAACTCAAGCTTCCTTCCTTGCATCCTCGATGTCAGCCTTCTAAAGGCGGAAACCATATACCTAGCTGCCCTCTCAATTGTAGCTAGATTCGACAAGCTCTCCGCCAGCCGTTGTTGATGAAGTTTGAGTTTCTCCATACTCTCCTGCAAAACATTCATTTTTACACTAACTTCCTCGTTACTCCATTGATTTCTAGAACTGTCAGTCCTATGTTTGTCCATAGTCAAAGAAATTAAAGTGTTGGTCACTCTAGATATCAGATCTGAAAATCTTCAAAGTCTGTACCAAACAAAATAAAAACTTAGCCCAATTCTTGCAGGTTGGTAGGAAACCGCTTTGATACCACTGTAAAAATCCTATATATGCCCCAATAACACTATGTATGCCAGTGAACAGTGTTTTGTTGTTTCTCTTTGATTTTCTAATATATTCTTTTAGAATATTTTCAGGTTATATAATGAACACAAAGGAAGGAGCTATAACTATGCAACAATTCCAGAATTTGCTTTTAATAATAATGGAGAGACAAAGTTTTATATAATCAAATTCCAAAACAAGTCATATATCTCAAAACCTGGCTGCTATGCATGGCACTTGCTTGCCCATTAAAATATCTGGAATACAGTTACAACCACCAATATATTTGACCACGTACCAACTAAATTGTGAATTCCTGATGAAGCTCCCACAATTAATAATCAGTTGGCAATTGATATATGACTTTGGCGGCTTCCTAGGAAAACATTCGCATGTAGTGTCGGTTTGAGAGATGCATCCAGAATGTAGGAATTGTGGCTCCAACATACAATGCCAACTAATTCCAACTTCAAATTTAATTACCAAGCTCCAACGTTTAATGCCAAACAACCAAACTGCGACTCCAAATAATACTGGCAAGCTGATTGATTGACGTTTGATGTCAATCTTATTCCATAGACTGTTGATTGCAAGGTGTGAATGACGAACCTTGCTAGCTAATTCCCCTTACAGTGATTGCTAACTCCATACCAAGCCCCTCAAGTGCAATTCGTATTCCAGGGTATATAACGTAGGTTCAGTATGATCAACGCAAACCTCACATGGCATCAGCAAACTTAAACACAGGCCATTAATTATGCTCCTAGGTTGAAGGTGAAGTATCCACGCGGCTGGCCAATGAATCACAACTCCAATACTAATGTCGTCTAACTCCCTGTCTGTGGAATTCAACTCAAAACTCTGCTCAAACACTTGCAATGTAAAACGCTGCCTCCAAATGCAATTTGGTAGTCCTCTATTATCAAACTCATCTTTGTTTAGCTTGCAGTCACCATAAATAAGGCAATTCAATTCACTTCACTAATCCAGTCAATAACCAAACATTCAATCTCCAAGCTATAGGATACACAGTAGGAGATTGTGCAAACGTTATACCTCAATGACATATTGCAATACTTCTCAGAAACCCTTTGCCAGATGATCAATAAGAAATATATTTTCAATATTATTCTCCTTAGCCACAGGCATATAGTAGGAGAATGTTGGCCAATTGTATACTGCAGCACAATTGCCAAGAACTTCTCAGACGAGTCCCTTGTAATTCATCAAGGGTGTACAAAACAAAAAACAGGAGAAAGTCACAAAGGCACAAAAATCATATAAATATTCGAGTGTTCTTTTCCCAATGAAATGAGCTCTCATTTATAAGCTTTCGTTGGCAAGAGTTTCCATAAAACTCCACTTCAGAAAACATGGAAGTTTCCCAAAAGAACTCAACACTAGAAACTTTCCAACTTGCTTCCTAGAAATATCTCTAAAAGTCATTATTATAGTAATATAAACATTATTATAATAATGCAACTCAATGAATAATAAATAAATAAGAGCTCATGCAATTATTAGCCTGATCAACCGCAGGTGACGACCAACTGCCAAGCCACCCACTGTATTGCCAAAAATAGCAACTACTAAAAGTAGACTTACTAAAAATAGTAAATCCATAACTGAGACCCCCAAAACACACTGTCAACTCACGAGGGTCGCTATGATGAGCTAACTCTACCAACTGCACAGACTGGCCAAAAACGGGGACATTACACAAACATCAAAAAGATCCCAATTAACTAATACATGATTATGAACAGTATCGAAGGATTGCAGAGGATGATCTAGCACATAGGTATACATAACTTGGTCCTAAGTAGGGATATAAAATCATCTACAAATCTATAAAAATACATCTAGAAACATATTAAACCTCTCAGTTTCATATTCTAAAAAAGTTTGCAGTTTAAAATCTAAAATCATCATTTAGACAAAAGTGCAGGCCCTCTTCTTAACACAAATCTGGTGCCTAAACAGCTTCCTTATAAAGTTGTTAGCTCAAGTTCCATCCAAGCCACAATACATAAACACAAAGAATCTAAGGTGCATTGAACCTGTTATTGCCAAAATTAGGGAGATTTTCTTTTATCTTTGATGTGAAACAATGAAATGTTTGTCATTGGAATAATGTGCACATATTTATGCAACCGTTTAGAGAAATAAATCCACAATAGGTATCTATAAATAGGGATCAAGGTTAACCTCAACCAAGAATTAACAAATCTACTCTAATACAAGCCCCATCTATGCATGCAATAAATGGCGTTCACACTATTTCACCTGCTAGCTGTGGCCTAGGCCGACTTATCAAGCATGTTCAACACTTTATGATGAATGGCTAAAACATTTATTTCTAGCATAACAAAAAAAATGTGACTATTAGATCCTATTAGAAGTAAGAAGATGGTAGTTAAAAAATCATTTTATTTCATATACATATATTTTCAAAAAACAAGTTTTATGAAATTCTAGATAATTCAAAAAAATTCAAAACCACATAATTGCAATGTTCTCTTCATCACGGTAACAGTCATATACTCACATGCTAAACAAACCAATTTAATTTTAGTTCATCAAAACCAACTATGCAAGAAGGCCATAACCTTGAAGGTGCACACAAGCTAGTTTATATGACAAAGATAGTATCAATCTTCCAACTGCCTTGTGTAAAGATATAAGGGCAATCCTGAAGCTTTCAATTATTTGGTCAGTTTTTTTAACAATGGGCATATGCAACAGATTACGTTTACTTTAATGAACTTTATGCACTGCTAGATCTCCTTTTAAGGAAGATTTACTATTGCTCAAGAATAAAAGCTTTGCATTTTAAGCTCTCATGCAAATTAATTTGATATTGAGTATTGAAGACAAGATTTAGAAGTAATATTCAATACCTCAATCCTCTAAATGCCCCAATCAAACTTTCAGTTCATGAAATGACATACCATATCTTTCAATGGCCAAAGATACTTCCTCTCTAGAATACCCCATATCCATTAAGCGGGCTTTGAGATTGATTTCCTGGGAAATTAATGAAATAAATCACATCATAAATAAATATTAATAGAATCAATTCCATACAATAACATTCCTAGCTACGAAATTGCTACTTATAATAGAGCAAAGAAACCAAATGCCCAAGAAAGAAACTATGGCCATTGAGGCTATTCTGCAACAGCTAAGAA
This sequence comes from Cupressus sempervirens, assembly GCA_028749045.1. Taxonomy (NCBI): domain Eukaryota; kingdom Viridiplantae; phylum Streptophyta; class Pinopsida; order Cupressales; family Cupressaceae; genus Cupressus; species Cupressus sempervirens. Next base: position 353,481,515 of record CM053788.1, read on the forward strand.
AGCAAATGCAACTATTCAGAAAATTAAGTTATGTATGAGAAATAAAATGCAGGAACTAAGTCTCATTCCCTTCCTCACCTCTCCCTCTGTCTATCTCTCACACTGCCTGCTTGCACACCCGCGCGCGCGCGCGAGAGAGAGAGAGAGAGAGAGAGAGAGAGAGAGCAGAACACTTTCCATGTCTTGCTTCCTCCCTTATCTCTTACCCTACAACTGGATTCATATGCACAAGCACACGGAAGAGAGAATTAACATAACTAAGCGGAAAGGATATCTGCTAAAATATCCAACTAGTGATCTCCCACATCTGAACTGGTATTTATGAATCCATTGATTTGGATTACCAATACATAGAGTATTTATAACACCAATCCAACCTGTTGCACATTACTAAGCCTCATACTCAATCCCAAGGACATGTGAGAATAGATAACCATATAAAACACTGTTAGCGGTTTTTTTTTTTTTTTGAAAGAGAAGTTCCTAGTTAGCATAGAATTTCGGCGGTATGTGTTACAAACACATGTATACTGCAGATAATAAGACAGGAACGACCATAAAAGCAATAAAAATAGATTGTGTCTAACTTCTTCTATTTCTTTAGACTCGTTACTCTAGGATTTTCCTGATTTCTACAAATAACCTTTTGCCCTTCTTCAGAGATGTTATGAAAGACAAGGGAGAATGCCAGCCATGCGACATTCAAAGGATGATTTATAATACAAGATTGTTTATCAAAATTATTCTCAAGTGTTTAACCATGAACAAAGGGTACATAGAATGTCAATGGTTGCTCCTTGTGATAGATATTGAAATAAATGATTGCGAGTCAACAGTCCAATCTTGACCATAAGTATTTTTAGTAATAGGATCTCAAATTTGTAATGCAATTGACTGCATTTGAAAGATGTTGAATAAAGGAAATTCAAAGACCATTAACAAAGTTAGGCTGTGCACAATTGCATGTTTTGTTGTAGATCCTTCCCTAGTTTTGCATTGGTGCAAAAGCAGGATAAGGATATCCTTGTGATATGTTGTTTTGAGCATGAACTAGAGATGGACTTTAGGACAATGAGAAAGTTTATTGGAACAAATAATTAACAAGAAAAAAATTGATTTGAAGTTCATCTATTATTACTGTCACCATTATTTTTATTATTGTCATTTAGATCACTCTTTTGTAATATTATTCATCCATGTTTGATAGCATTTCCACGACAACGATTACAAGAAAATTGGAGACATGTTTCACGGATGAAAGGATAAGAGGAGTTTTGAGGGGGATGGCGGTGGACGGCAATTCATGTAACACAGAAAATAATAAAACTCGAAAGATAAATCAAGAAAAGAATAATTTCAAATGTAGCGGTAGGAAAGTATAACACCTAAAATAAACCATAGCATTAGACTGTTAAATTTTGAACTTAAATGAAGGTCAATGAATTACATGAGGCAAGATATAAAGCATCAAGATTCATTGATTCAAGTTTATCTGTAAATGAAAATTAAAAATTCATCTTCCTCTATTCCTCTCCTTGACAACGACTGCAATTTGCAAGTGAAAATGGTAAGTTACAGATGGTCTTTCAAAGGCTAGGAGGTTAGAGTTTCAAGCAGGGTATAAGGTTTTATGGGGCCCCCCACACACCTTATCTCACTTTCCTTTTTGTATTTTCTGGCATTAGTGTTATTTTCATATATGCAACTGAGAATGTTTCTCCTCCAACTGCCCAATTCCAAAAACATTTTCTAGATCTGCCAAAAATCAAGGACAATTAAGGTGATGTTTCCTAGGATTCCTCATGTACCTGAAACAGGTAAGGATGGGAGTGCTCAGAGAAACATTGGGGATATGATCTCATGTAACCCTAGTATTCAAATATACAAATACAATAAAGATTATTTTTATATCTATGCAATTTTAAGACATGGTATTATTTTCAGCAATTGCATGCAAATGGGGTTGGACAGATGGCAAACATACGCCTCAATAGAATCTAGATATAAAAAATTAACATCTGCAACCCCTAGAATCTTGATTGTCATTTAAAAACACATAAATGCAAAAATAGAATCAAAAACATATCATGAAAGCAGACATTAAATGTGTAAATCTTTCTAAAAAAGAGTTAAATAACAAGACTGGCCATTTCCTAAAATCAAAAATGAGAAATTTGAAGAGAAAAAGAGGAATACGTATTGCCAAATCTGCTAAAGTGCTATATTCCTATAGAATTTGTACACACTTTAAAACATCTAAAACATTAAGGATTACTCAGGGCACCAAATTCTAATTTAGCATTGCTTGGAAAAAATAACAGATAGTGCTGGTGCTAGATAACCCTCTAACTTGTCCAATGCTAATTTGGAGGGAACTTCAGGAGGAGGGAAGGAGATCCACATATTTATTTCAGGCCAGCTTGGACCAGCCAAAAACCCCTCCAAGAAAAAGCGGAATGAAGTTTTAAAACAAATTTCTCTGTTCCTACTTTGGGTTCAGGCTTGGGTCCAATTACAATGGTTTTATCCATGGGTCCAATCAAAAAAAAAAGGATTGGGTTTGTTTTAAATCTGTTAATACAAAACCATATAACAATCCAATGTAACTTGGGGATGTCTCTGGATTCTTTTTCAGGCATCCCTGTCCCAAAGATGAGGGATGCCTAAGGTATTTTGTTAATACCTTAGGCATCCCTCATCTTTGGGACAGGGACGCCTGAAAAAGAATCCAGGGACACATCCCCTATTTTTATACTGTCATCCCCTTTGCCATTCCCAAAATTGGGAAAAACATTGTTATTCCAGAAACTAGCTCCCTCATCACTCGTCGTCCCTGTCCCAAAAACTTGGGGTAACCTTGATAAAAATCAGAAATATTTACATATTTGCAGCAATAGTTTATGTTCTAAATACAACACCATATTTACAGTCAAATTACATAGCAAAAATAACCATTGCAATAGTCAACTATTAGTCAAGCTTGAATGGCATGATATACATTAAACGTAAAGTTAACAAACAGCAATGTCAGGTGTTGCGAATCAGCCATCAGTGATGAAATATCATATGGGTCATCAAAAATATCATTGTCATCATCCTTATTAGATATATGTTGTGATAAATTAGAAGAACAACAATTGCACTGGCATTTTCAGCGGCAATAGCATTCCCATGCTTGCTATGTGGCTTATAGTCATTGAAAACATCAAGTGCAGCAAAGTGAGAAGTGGAAGCATCCAAGTCAATATGCTCTAGCTTGACATCCCACTTCTTATCTCTGCTCCTTTGTAGCCAATTTGCGTGTAAGGAGTGCAAGTTTGGATGTTATGTATGTTTCATTGTAGGGTTAGAGCAGCAAATGACACTTATTGGAGTAAAAAGGAAAAGCCAAAAGTCGACGAAAATTGCAAATTTGGGAACTGCACACATGAGATAGCAAAATTTTCACAAGATCACCCGAAACAAACCCATAGTCTTCTTCTAACAGAACCCTTTCCAAATACACAAGGGGCCACACTTTAACCCTCAAGTTTGAAATAGACCGAGAACCAAGGTTTCCTGAGGGAAAACCAATAACATGGACAAGCTTAACCATGTACAGAAACTTTGTTGCAACAACATTTGCAAATGAGGGAATATCTCAGAAATGGATATTGAATAATGGCTGATGTACTACAAGTATATATTCTTGGATCTTGGCAATAACCAAGATGAGAGAAAGGGATGAAGTACTCTCTCCCCATTTCCCTTGGCAAGGAAAAATAAAGGGCTGACCCCTCTTTGAGAAACCTCACTTGAGAGCATCACTTCATCTATTTTCCCTAGGATATGAAAATGACCTTTGACAGTCTTTAGAATGCCTAACTTCTTCAATGGTTTACATTAATTTTCGAATATTATACTATTTTATTTCCTTTTTATTCATAAACATTTAAAAAATAAGGTTTCCCCGCTCCATTAAATAACAAAGCCTTCTCCTAGAAACAATAACATAGCAATTTTTTATATCAACACTCTGGTTGAATTTTGTGATCTATGTTGCCAAGTGTGTGTCATGTGGCCATACAGGTGTTGTCATTGATGGAAACATACATCTCTGGTATGGGCGCTAGTCATAATGACATGTCTTGATAGTCAAGATCCATGAAAAATTTCTACGTCCAAGAACGATCACAGTGTACAGTTAGACAATTTTGGATGGTGATGACAGAGAAATTATCAGATGACTTTACTATTATAGGGATATGATGTATATAGTCTAGTATTATGATTTCTGGTTTTGGTATGCGATGCGGCACAAGTTATGATATCATGAAGTGGCACAGGTCCAGAAAGGTAGCGATACAGAGCAATTATGGAAATCGGAATAACTGGCGTAGTAAATTGAAATGGTTAGACAATTATATTACTTAGTGAACCGTATTAATATAAAGAAATGTATTGTGGGATGCGAGGATTGACATGATATGGTTGTAATGTTGTGATGTGTGAGCCTTGATGCTGGATATCAGAGCAGAGAAGATGTGAGCTTTCCTTGGAACTGATCAGGCATTGTGGTGCTAATGGCAGTTCATTGGGTATGACCCAAAACTCATATGTAATGTTTCATGTAGTGGACAGTGAATACTTGAAGATAGCTTTAACCTTCTTTATTCTAGCAGTGAGCTCCCTTTCATTCTCATCAACTCCTAACAGGGCTTGTCTCCTAGCAAGGACACATTTCTACTCATGCATTATCTTGTGGGTTCAATCCCCACCGGGGTTTTCCATTGACCAAGGTTTCCCTGAAACAAATAATAGTGTTATGAGTTCCTTTGTGGAGCATGTTTTATTGTTATGCTTTATCATTTCATTTATTGTATGGTGTTGTTATAGAAAGGATAAAATGTTTAGAAGTGTTGCAATACTGATTCACCCTGCCCGCCCCACCCCCCTCCCCGGTGTTGCTTGATCCTAACAACTGCTATCAGATTCTAGTTCCTCAGGAGAAGACTTACAGCTTGAGGAGGATCTTGATGGATTCAAGTAGCTTGCAGAGAATTTTTGAAGAAGCACCTGATGACTTGGATAAAGCAAATGCAAATAACACCAGATTGAAGAATAAGGTCAATGATGCAGAAGACTGTATCAATTTATCAAATGACTTAAGGAACATATTGATATATCAAGGACCAAGGAAAAAGAACTTGTTGAGCAGATGAAAGATGAACCTAAGACAACAGAAAACAGAGAGTCCTCATATCTATAATCTTATTGAAAAACTACTGAACGAAAAGGAGTCGCTTCAGCACTAATATGAGATCCCTACACTTCAAAGGGCTAAAGAAATTGAGCAAGGGAAAGAAGAATGAGAGAAGCTTGAAGTGGCCCAAAATATCAAATCCAACAAATATCATAATCTGAATACTCAGCTAGGACAGATGAAAATGGAAATTAAAGATCCAATATCTAACTATCAAGAACTAGAAAGAGACAGTAACATTGTCAAAGGAGACCTTGTTGAGGCAAAGAAACACATAGAAAGACTTAATTCAAGTACTGGAAAACTTGATGAGCAGTTGCAACAACAGAAGCCTAAGGGTGACATGACTCGTATTGGTTATGAGTATGGTGAATCTCCCAAAGCAGCAGAAGAAAGGACAGTGCAGGATACAGTTCAGACACCTGCTCATGATAAGGCACCTAAGGAGCAAATCGGAAGGATAAAAGGCAGATGTTTTGCATGCAACAAGTATGGGCACATGAAGGACAGCAAAGGTAACACAGATTCCAAATCATTCACAAAATATTGTTTCAATTGCTTTCTATATGGGCACAAATCACATCAGTGCAGATCGAAACCAAATCAGGAGAGTAATGAAAGATTTAAACCTATATCTGATGCTTTTTTCCCAATAAAATAAAAGGCTGAAGCCCTAGATGATAGATTAAAAAATGTATAACTCCATTTGACTGGCTCCAGAAGGTCAACGAAGAAAATATCCCTGGCCTTACAAAGAACTTGTGTATATCTTAATTACACTTCTTTGAATTTGAAATCCCAAACCACCTTCTGATTTGAATAGGTACAGGAATTATCTTTACGTTCTTACCACTTCATTTACATTCAAATGAACTTCGAAAATTGTTAGTGATATAACATCATATATTAATTTCAAATTTTCAGATATTGGGACAATTGTTAGTGATCAAATCATTAAACTTTATTAACATTGCTGGGTTTGAAAGGTTTTCTGTTTAATTTTATATAATAATGTGATTAAATGTGATTAAGGAAATGTCATTATGCCCTTAGTGATCTGAAAGTAATACATATAGAGATATGTTGACAGATAGAATCTATCTAAATGACAGTTGGGGAAATCAACAAACGAAGATACAAGATTAGTTTACTTACTACAGTTCATAATTAAAACCTCAAAACAGTTAAGTACACAGATCATTTAAACAATATTAAGAAGACCTTAGAAGTTTATTGAAGATCTTATTATTCAAACAAATAACCTTTATTCTCGCAAGATTTCTGCACTGGCAATAAATGTTATAAGTGCAACAACTTTGGGCATATTGCAAGAGATTGCAGATTGCAGATCAATCAAGGAGGGCCAGAGTATGGAAAATCAGTTGATACTTGTTTCAGATGCAATAACCTAGGACATACAGCTAGATATTGCAATCAATGGGATTGTTAACAATAGGAGAGTACCAAATGGTGGAAGGAATAACAGTAATGGCAGAAAAAACAACAGATCTAAACATTTAGAGTATAAATGTAATATTCTTGTCATAAAATAGATTATTAATCAAACTATTGTTAATGAGCCGATTAATTTAATATATTTCAGACCCATTTTTTGGTATTGTTTCCGTAGTTTGAGTTGTCGTCAGCTATCTTTGTACACCCTCGGAAAGCTTTCCCTGACGGGTATTTAAGCACGGCTTATAGGTAGTCTTTAGGTATGCAACTTTGGATTATTTTCTCTGTACTACGAATTCCTGTTGGAGTTCTCTGTTGTTCGCCATTTCGGAAGTGAAAGACCTTTCCTATTTGGTATATCCGATTTTGGTGGGATTTAACCCTCACCCTATTCCGTCGCCTGTAACACTTCACTCAAATCTAACAAATTGGAGCACTATCATATTACTAATTGGAGAAGTCATTATGTTTAATTTGATCAAGTTCTCTTGTGTTGAATGAATAAGATATTTTATAGGACATTCTGTGTTTCTCTTGCATTGTCCATACATTCTGTTGTTTGCAAGTTCAGTACTTCATTTCGTACGGCCTCCACCCTCCTCCATTACTATCACTATACGGCCCTTTTCATTTTACCGTATGACCTTCCTATTTCGGAGTCTACACCCACTGTACGGCCTTCCACATCTCCTTTCATCTATCGTATGGCTTCCTTAGTCATCTACCGTACAGCCTCCTTGGTCACTACATGTTCGTGGCTGCACCCCATGCGTCCCTCTTCCATCACCGTACAGCACACCTATTGTTCCACACTGTACCGTATGGCCTCCCCTTTGCCTGTACTTTGGCACCTAGGATCCGTACACCAATTTCACCTGTCTGTACGGCTCACTAAAACTTCAGACATGACATTTTTTGAGTAGTTGCAGAACAGATCATTACAATAAAGGGAATCTCAATGATACATTTGTTAAAGAATGTAAGAATACAAATGAAAAAGTCTGGAAGTACAAGAATCAGAATGACTGCACAAGCAAGGAAGAACCATTCAATTTGACTGTACCAACGCCTGGTGTCGAGCCTTCAACATCAGCTTGATTGGCCAAGCATGGCTTTAGGGGGAGCATCTGAACAAATAAACATCAAGCCTTCAGACTGCAGAGTTAGGACATGCAACAATGGATTTTGGTAGTTGACAAAGAGGCTTGATCTCTCTGATCACAGATCTTAATGTGTTGTGTAGTGTCGACATAATCAATTTCACATTTACTAGTTCATTAGCAGCTTTTTGCAGAATTGTGACCTGATGCATTGAATGCATGATCAGATCAATTTTTTGAAGGATAAGGTGCATTGATTAGATTCATTCATCACCATTTGAGCATGAAAGAAGAGCAAATTGATCAGTAAGAGCATAGATTTCAAGTTTGAAGAGAAAAGCCCTAAGCAACGGTGAAAGTATTTATATTTCTTCTTGTGAGTATTATTCTCAGTAATTTCAGTTGTGTTGCAATGGATACACCTCAGATATTTGATGTTAAGAGAGGACTAGGTACAACTTTAAGAAACATTCATTCAAATCCATGGAAGATAACCTTAAGGGTGCATTTTCTTAGACCCCTAATAGAGTTCTTCATGTGGAGGATATTAGAGCATATATCAACTGCAAGTATGAGTCAATTGGGAATGCATATGTTCATAAGGAGCTAACAATCATCGTGAACAATGATCGTTCACTGAAACCTGAATTCAAACATCTTAAAAACCTAAATTCGGTGCATGTAATGAATTTTGCATGAGTTTGATGAATTGGAGTGGATTAACATTTTGTTGAGTTCCATTCATGATCAGTGTTTTTTGGTTGTAAGATCAACCAATCAAGATTACAAAGGAATTGATTCATTTGGTTACTGGTTTAGACCATGCAGGTGTAATACCCTCTGCGATCAAGACAGTTAAGAAGGATGTGGAAAACCTTACTGGATCTAAGTCGAATAGGCAGGCCATGACTCTCGCAGACATCAAACAACAGGATGTGAGGTTGGTATCTATGATTTTGGGTTACAAGATGCATTACAGTAGCAGATTTAACTCAGTTTCAGCTGGCATTATCAATGGGGCAGCAGATGCTAAAGAAAAATGAACATTATGATATTGTGAGATATTCAAAACTCAGCCATTGGATAATTTGAAGAGGATTATGTAGTGAGAGTTGGTTTTGAGCTGGTGCAACAAGAGTTTTAGTGCTCCAAGAAGTGTTGGCCTCTATGTACGCCTTTTGGAGTTGATTGCATGTGGGCTTGACCTCGCTGATGTAATAAGTCTTTTTCCTTCCAAGCCTATTTCCCCAATTTCTCTTATAGAATTTCTCCATAACAAAGACCTTTATTTCTTTCTTGTTTTCAAGACACATATTGAAATGGATATTCCATTTTCTCATCCACTTCATGTTTTGCTGCATCCATGTCTTTATACATTTGAACAAAATATCATCAAAGAAAGACCTTTATTTCTTTCTTGTTTGCAAGACACATATTGAAATCGATATTCCATTTTCTCATCCATTTCATGTTTTGCTGCATCCATGTCTTTATACATTTGCACAAAATATCATCAAAGACCACTTTAGGCCATCTACTTGCACACATTTTTTCAATTCTTTTAAATAGCTAATGAAGCGAACCATAGCAAGAGCCTCGATTGGTGCACCTTCTACTTCACTAAGCATGATATCATATGAAACAGTGCTTTAAATTTTGAATTGGCTTGTGATTCAGCGCTTTGAATCTTCTCAATTTGTTTCCATTGTAAGGCTGAAGTGCTGCTGGCCCTTATTTCACATACATAAAGAACAAACAATAGCACAAGAAGCGCAAACAAAGTTTGAGTAGTTTTCCAATCCCAAAAGCTCTGCATCACAACACCTATTTTGAAGCGCATAAAGTGCCTTCCATCTTATAATGCCTCTACCAGGGAAAAGAAACACTCATTACCGATATGTCCTGATGAAGGTTGCCAAGTGGAATGTCTTAGGAAAATTTACCAAAGGCATCACATAAATATTTTTTTGAAAGGTTATCAGCACTTTATACTGAATAATGGCATCAAAATTCATCAAACATATGGTGGAATGAAGCCAGACCCATTTATTCTGGATTGTAGCCATTCATTAGGTGACTGATATTCGAATTTCAGCCTTAATTTTGTAGTTTGTGGGTGCTTGAAGCATCAGCAGTTTGATACAAATCTCTATGCATCACCAGGTTTTTCGGCAACAGATAAAACTAATTTGTGACAGATAATATTGTTCCCAGAGAATCATTGTTTTTAAAGATTGGGAGGTCTTGCAGAGATAACAACGGGTTCCCATTTTGCTATTGCAGTAAATTACCAAGCTGGGATTAACTGTCAGGCTCTTCCAGCATTCACAAATAACCAGGAACAGCTTGCATACCAGATATTGAAGATTCTAAAAATTAGGGACTTCAATACAATCATCTGAGAAATTTTAAGAAGACTGGAAGCAAATTACTACAGCTGGGACTTGGTTTGAGATGTAAATGGCATGATTGACAGTTTGCTGTTAAGTATATCCGTTGATGCAGGGACATACAGAAATGTCTTCAGAGCCTTGGCATTGGCTTGCAGTTGCAGATGTGTTGAATAAATACAATCTATACAGTCCTGTAATAAATTTATCTTACTTGATCTGCAGACTGTTTGATTAAATACCTCAAAGTACAAAGCAAAGTTTGGTCCAAAAATTGGGTGGACACTCTGAAACTTGTTTTGCAGACGACAGTCTGAAGCACTCGACCAAAAAGGGGAATTACTGAGTTTTGGTGAAGGTTGGAGCATTTACCAGGTGCAATCTTTCTTGCTGTTCAACCGATCATAGAAACATTTCATGTCAATTATTGTTCAGACTTTAAGAAGAACTATGTATTGTTGGATGAAATTTCTTTATAGTTTCCGAACTTTGTGACTGGATATTATGTGTTCTACAAACTATCATCTGGAAAGTATGCTCATGCTAACAACTGCATAGAAAGTGAATTATCAACATTGAAGCATCATTCACAGAACCCGGGAATCAGTCAGATATAAGGTTCTTGCAGGATAAATATTTTAAAAGATATCACCTTTTCTACATCACACTTTGGATTTCTCTACAGAGATTTCCAGTTGGGAAAATTTGGCAAAGAGTATTTCAGGACAGAAAACAAATATGATTAGACAGCTACCAAAATTTATTGTCAAGGACAAGGAACAAGTCCATGAACAAAAGCTTTACAAAATAGAAAGGAAACTTCCAGGTTTGCCTCAATCAAAGCATAGATTACTTTGTCATTTGGATGTAATTCAGAACAGCTTATCCATGATAGAATAGCCAGGCTCTTAAAGCAAGCAAGTGAAAATCTTTCTTGTGATCCATTTGGTCAAACCAGTGTTGTCAAGACATCCTAATAGAGAGATAAGACTTACGATTACCCAGTGTATTGTTCATGTTATGAGGATATGTTGGCCACACATGCATCTTTGGAATGAAGATTAAGAGAAGCATTGAGTGTTGTAATTGATGGCCAAGAATATTTGTTTGGAAAAATGTGTGGCAACTGGTCAAAGGAATCTAAAGGAGAAATCAGTCTAGAATTACCAGTCGAGAGGCACACCGGCATACACTCTAGCACACCCACGTTTGAACAAGAAATCAGATGTGGATTACAGTTGATCCAAGTTACCAAAGTGATGAGTAACAAACGATGTAACAGAAGATAATAGACAAATGACACAAGCAGGCAAGGATGATAGGCCACCATTGGTTCATAAAGGGATTGGCAGCACTAACAGTCTAGACCCTAGGTGTAGGGTTCACGGGTCATCTGTGAATGAAGCAAGCTTGGAATTTAAATTTTGAAATGAGCGAGATAACTCGATCATGGGTAATTGTTCCTTGACATCAGAAGAATACATGCAACAAGTATCAAACTATGCATAAATTGTTGTAGTTGTCAAAAAAAATATACTGCAAGGGAAGAAGACGATAGATTATAGAGAGATCAGAAGGGAGAATCCATCTAAAGCAAGAGCAGTAGAATGAGAAGAGAACAGTGATGAACTATTGTGGGCAACTAAGGGAGAGGTGAGAATAGTATACTCACCAAAAAAACAGATAATTAGTGCATCTTCAAGGAGACAAAGAAGAGATCTACACAGCAAACCAATGCTACATTCAAGTCAAACACTTAGTATGCTTTCCCACCATTGCATCTATTTGTAAGGTCTTAATAGGGCAAGCTTCATTAGGAAGCTTATTGTAAAATCCTCTAGCCAGGTGTCTCTCAGAAAGAGATTTGTAAATCCTTTAATTAGGTAGCTTTAGCAAAGCTTCTGTAACCCTAACAAGTTGTACGCATTCCTTAGTTATTTAGTTATTTAGGAATAACTTATGGGATTTGACAAAGAAGGGGTCTTTCCAGTAGAATGAAAGGGCACAACTCACTTTTGATAAGCTGAAAGAGGCAATGAGCACTTGTCACACACTTGCATTACTTGATTTCACTTGACCGTTCATTTTGGAGTGCGACACGTCCGGAGAAGGCATTGGCGCAGTATTAATGCAAGATAGACACCCCATAGCTTATGAGAGCAGGAAGCTTATGAAGACAAAATGCTTATATTCCATCTATGACAAAGAAATGTTGGCCATCGTACACGCACTAACCAAGTTTGTCGTGTGTACAGATCACGATAGTTTGAGATATTTTCTGGAGCAACTGGACTTGAACGAAGGGCAACAAAAATGGGTAAGCAAGGTTTAGGCTTTTGATTTTGACATTGAATATGTGAAAGGGAGGAACAATGTAGTTGCAAATGCCTTGTTATACTAATAAGTAATAACCATGAGATTGTCTTAGCCATGGATATGGAAGATGGAAATAATAATGCAAACCACGAGTCAATGTTCTTGTCTGAATTTATTTCTTTTTCTTTTATACATCATGCAGAGGTGTGAATAATAACATGAAGTCCAAAAACTTAGGAATTCACTGGCAAGGATGCCATTAATGGTGAAGAGGTGTAAAACAAGATAAAGAGGATATAATCTCTCAACCACCTAGGATTCACTGGCATCGAAGCCCTGAAGATAACCTGCAAGAATCAAGATTGAAATCAGATAACTAAGTATTAAACACATATAACAGCTCATGCATGTCCTATTGATGAAATCAGTTGTCAAGTCGAGTGGTGGAGATAGGGTTTACAAACCCAATTTGAAATCCTTGGCCAAGGTAGATATAGGCAGATGTGCCAATCATGAGATCTTTTTTGTTTGTCCATAAGCTTTAGTTATTTAGAAATAACTTATGGGACACTCAAACCACCAGGTTGCTCGGATGGCTGAACTTAAGAACATCCCAAGCCCAATCCCGAGGTAGGGAGGGTCATTCTATTAAGTTAGGATGTGTGGGGATAAGTATGGTCCACGGTTGGGAAGTTAAGCCTATGTCAATGCTTCTCTCACCAATGTCGAGGCTTGAACAACATGAGAAAAGTATTTCTCCATTATTTTTGTATGCTCTTTTGCACTTTTACTTTGGAATCATGGAAGCATAAATAGATAGTTTAGATCTATATATATACATGAATATATTATATGTTTAAGATGATAGTTGCTACTTTACTTTCAGTTGAACATGTTAGATTAATTTAAATGATAGCAATGTAATCATTTATTGATTTCCTTTACAACCGTTAAATTTAAATTGCAAATAGATTAAGAAGCAGTTATTTCTCTCTAGTTATAATTACTTAATGGAAGTCATTGTCATGTGAATGGAATTAGGTATTAGTTAAATACCTGTTTTTAAATTGGTTAGGAAAATTCGTATGTTACATATGGTATCAGAGCGCTGGGTTCCACATTGAACCTAGGGCACCCTACCTTCTTGAAACTTGAAAGATTCTGGACTGACTACAGGATGCAAGTACATAAAACACCCCACAAGAAGACTCGACACCCCATCTTTCCCTATCTCATTAAAAACATGACTAAATATGACTACACCTGTTGTTCTATACCCCGAGATAATGAAACTCTGAATCAAGCAATTCAACAGATGAAGAAAGAAAGAGTCAAGTGGACTCCTGCTAGCAAAGCAGCATATAGACACAAGCTAATTCAAAGCTGGAACGCTCGACAGAGCAATCCTCTTCTATAGTTTCATAGATCCTGGATGGTGCGGGATATGTACCAATTTGAGCCAAAAACTAAGTGCTGAAAAGCAAGATTAAATGTTATGTTGATGTAAACATCCTCAATAGAGGAGATTTTATAAATAAGGTTGGTCTAAGTGAAGCAACGAAGTAATAAGTTAAATTAAGTTATTTGAAAATCATGTGTTTGTAAGACTCTTTTTTTAAGAACTCTTCTTTTTCCACATAATTGACACAATTGTAAATTAACAGGTGGGAACCATAAACCTAAAAATGAACAACAACGAGAACAATGTAAATCAAAACATAATACGTGAGAACCCTCAATCTTCAAATGAATTGCTACTCCAAATCTTGCAAGAAACACAACTAAAGTTACAAACCATGGAAAAAAGAATGAGTGAAATGGCAGCCCAAATAGGGTAGAACCGCAAGGAAACTCAAACCTTGTTAGGAATAAGGTGTCTCAACCTTGTATAATTCCTATTCTTATTATTTGTTTTGTAAAATGTATTTCTTGCAAATAATGTTGATGTGTCGACATCTTGAATTGTGTGTAAGGAGATCATGACTAAAATGGTTATGACGGATTCCTATGACACGTAAGAGCTATGTTAGGAAGATTCAATGACAGGTGAAGACATGTGGCAATTAAGATATTTGAGTACTATACACTCTACCCCAATAGTGGGGTTCAGGGCATCGCCCTGAAAAAATTTTTTGGGGTTCCTATTTTCTAGGAGAATGGTAAAACCCTAATATGGTTTACCTTTGGGAGTAGCCCTAAAGTGAAGCGCATGTTATAAGCATTTTTTAGGGTTGCGAAGAAAAGCGATGCGAAAAAGGTGTATTGTTGGTACTACGAGTAGCTACTGGAGTCTTCTGTTGTTGATGTTGAACTTGCATTGCAAGTGTATTGTAATCTTGTTTTGAAGATAATACATTGTGCAGGTTCTGAAGGGGTGGGATTGTTTTACCGAAAGGTTTTTCCCCACCGGCAAATCTTTGTGTTATGTGTTTCTTTCTCTGTTTATTTTCTGTATGCATGGTTGGCTGCAATATTTTTGTTTACATGATATTGAATCTGTAAGTGTAGAAGATTTTAATAGGATTTGCATCATACTTTCCTTATGAGATTAGTGTAGGAAGTTGTTTCCGCACCTGAGTTTCCTTACAAACCTCACCAACTCCTAGAGTAGAGACAAAAGTTTCTAAGCATAACAAAACTCCCTCTCCCAAGCAATCGGAGAAACAAAAGAAGAAAGAGATAGTGGCTGATTTATCAGCAGACATTAAGAAAATAAAACCACCTAAGTTTTCTGGTTCTGAGTCCCGGGAGGAAGCAGAAGCTTGGTTAACTGAGATGGAACAGTATTTCAAGATTAGGAATTTCTCTGAAACCTCAAAGGCAGTTTGGGGAATATATCATTTTACCGGAGATGTTGCAACCTGGTGGGGAAACACCAAGGTTGAACAGAACATTAGAACCACTGAGATCACCTGGAAAAAATTTGTGAACATATTCCAGAAACGTTGGCTGCCACAAACCTTTTACGATCAGAAGTTTTTAGACTTCCAAAACTTAAAACAAGGAGACATGTCAGTACATAAGTATTGGGAGAAGTTCACTCAATTGCTAAAATACGTGCCACCTTATCAGCAAGGCACCAATTCGAAGGTGAGGAAATTCATCATGGGATTGAACAATAGGATAGGAGGAGCTATTGATGTTCTCGCTCCCCAAACCATGGAAGAGGCCCAAGAGAAGGCTGTTTGGCAAGAACACAAGATTAGAAAGGATGATTCCATCCAAGACAACAAGAGGAAGACAACCTAGAATTCAGAGGGTGATGATTCCGGGCCTCAGAAAAAGAAATTCAAGGACTACAAGTACAACAAACCAAAGTTAAAGGGCAATGGAGCTAAGGATGCCAAAAGCAATTATAATACGAGTAAAAACAACAAGAATAATGAAAAGAAAGGACCACCAGAGGATGTTTTAACTGTAGAGGAGATCATTATGTAAACCGGTGCCCCAGTAAACCCAACGTCAGCCAGCCACAACGACCACCTTTACCGCAACAAAAACAAGTCTTTTAGAAGAGGATTCACGCAGCTCTGGATAATAGACAGGCAGAACAACAGATAGGCCCCATTGAAACTCCGAGTAACATCTACGGAAACCCTGTGTCCATATTAATTGATACTGGAGTATATGAATATTTTATATCACCTAGACTGCTAAGTAGGTTTCCAAAATGATCTAGTTCTATGGCAAAACCATGGACAGTTGAATATGCAAACCAGTCAAGGGCTAAGGTAAAGCAATGCCTGTTTGAGGCTCAAGTTGACTTTCGAATTTTTCAATGGAACTGAACTTATAAATAGCACCCCTTGGGTCATACAGCATTATCATAGGAATTAATTGGCTTAGTGAACATAAGGCCAAAGTAGATTGCCTTGCCAAAACGGTAAGCTGTGTAGATGATCGAGGTGGACCTACAAGCATTACAGGGATTAGGCATGAGATTAGATTGAAACAGATTTCTCCAATGCAACTTAAAAGGTATGGAATAAAGGGTTGTGAGATTTTTGCAGTTAGGATTGAAGACACAAGGGAACCTAAAACCAACACTTATGGAGATGACTACATTTATGAAGATGGGGAAATTAGACAAAAGTTAAAAGAGTCCTTCAAGTAAAAATACCCTTATTTGAGGAATTATCAAGACGTGTTTCCTAGAAGAACTTTCTAGACTACCCCCTTCCCGAGCATTTGATTTCACCATAGACTTGACACCAGGAGCAGAACCCATATCTCGAGCACCGTATAGGATGACAACTACAGAATTAATGGAATTACAGATCCAATTTCAAGATATGCTAGATAAGAAGTTGATCCGACCAAGTGTCTCACCATGGGGAGCCCCAGTGCTATTTGTAAGGAAAAAGGATAGAACCATGAGATTATGCATAGATTATAGAATGCTCAATAAAGTCACCATCAAGAACCAGTACCCTTTGCTGAGGATAGATGATCTTTTTGATCAAATGAGGGATGCGACAATGTTTTCAAAAATTGACTTGAGGTCAAGATACCATCAACTTCGAATAAAGGATGAGGATATACATAAAACTGCATTCAGAACCAGGTATGGACATTACGAGTTTAAAGTGTTGCCATTAAGGTTAACCAATGCCCCAGCAGCTTTCATGAATCTAATAAACAAGATATTTCAAGATTGCCTGGGCAAGTTTGTATTGGTCTTTATAGATGACATCTTAATATATTCTAAGAACGAGGAAGAACATCAGAGGCACTTAGAAATAGTTCTGCAAAGATTAAGAGAACACAAACTATATGGGAAATTATCTAAGTGCGCTTTCTACCAAAAAGAAATTCAGTATCTAGGGCACATTATATCAGCTCAGGGTATAGCAATGGATCCGTCGAAGATAAAAGCAATTAAGAAATCGCCCATACCTAGGAATGTATTCGAAGTTAGGAGCTTTATGAGGTTAGCAAGGTTCTATAGAAAGTTTGTCAGAAATTTCTCAAGGATAGCCTATCCAATCACTTCACTTCAGAGGAAGGGAAAGAAATTTATCTAGACAAAGAAGTGTCAATCAGCCATCAAGTTTTTGAAAGAAAAATTGACTACAGCACCTATTCTAAGGGTACTTGATCCACAAAAGCAGTTCATAGTTGTAACAGATGCATCCGGAGAAGGCTTAGGGGGTGTGTTAATGCAGGATGAACAGGTTATTGCTTATGAATCTAGGAAACTGAAAAACTATGGACAAAATTATACACCCCGTGATCTTGAATTAGCAGCAATTGTGCATGCTTTGCAAATGTGGAGATATTACTAAATCGGAAAACCTTTTGAGCTTAGATCTAATCATCATAGTTTGAAGTATATTTTCACCCAACCAAATTTTAATGCTAGACAAAGGAGGTGGCTGGAATTTTTAGCAAATTATGAGTTCGACATAAGTTATATTAAAGGTAAGGAAAAAAAGGTGGCAGATGCCCTAAGCCGGAGAAGACACATCTCGGCAATAACTACTATAAACTTCAGGTTAAGGGATCAGATTTTACAACACTTGAAGCATGATGAATTTTATATATAAATCGGCTTAGCTCTTATCAGAGACGCGAAAAATCCTAAGTATACAAAGTTTAGCTTAGAAGAGGATGGATTATTAAGATATCACCACAGAATCTATGTGCCAACAACCTTGAACTCCGAAAACTGATTTTAGGTGAATTTCATTCAGCCCCATATTCAGGACATCCGGGAGTAACAAAAATGTTATCTGATATAAAACCTCAATATTTTTGGAAGGGGATGAAAAGGGAGATAATCGAGTCTGTCGTAGGATGTTTGGAATGCCAAAAAGTAAAAGCAGAACATCGGTACCCAGCAAGCCTGTTACACCCAAATGAAGTACTTGAGTGGAAATGGCAAGTAATATCCATAGACTTCGTACAGGGGTTACCTATGACACGAAATCAACACAACACTATTTTAGTCGTGGTTGATAGATTGACAAAGGTTGCTCATTTCATACCAAGAAATTTAACTGATGGAGCACTCGAGATTGCCCATAAGTTCATGAAAGAGATTTTCAGGTTACATGGAATTCCAGAAAAAATTATTTAAGATAGGGATACTAGGATAACATCCAGATTCTAGCAAACATTATTTGGGCACTAAGTTAAACATTAGTTCAACCTATCATCCTAAGACAAATGGTCAAACAGAATGGGTAAATCAAG